>VZQC01008386.1:579091-667668 GCA_009823505.1 Rhizomys pruinosus
TTTTTTGTGTTTTTTTTTTTTTTTAGAGAGGGTCTCCCTGTGGTCAGCCCCAGGTGGCATGAAAGTCACTATGTAACAGAGATCCACCTGCCTCCACCTCAATAGTGCTAGGATTAAAGGTGTGCGCCACCACACCTGACTTTGGAAATAATTTTAATGAGGCGTCTCATTGCTGACGCGGAGGATGGTGTTCTTGTCCCTAGGTTGAAAATGTGTTGACAGCCTGTGAAATATCTAAGAACTCACTTCTGAGAAATGACCTTATCCAGGGATAGAAGTAGCTCAAGTGGCACTGACAGCTATCATTGCCTTGAGAAGATTTCTCCTAATCAGAAAATGACCACATTCCAATTTCATGCTTTATGCAGAGACGTAACAGTATCTAGCAAATGTGCACATCTCTCTAGCCTTGGCCTTGGAGAGAAAAAGGCCAGAGTGCTGGACTAAGTGGGAGAGATAGGCACAGGGACCTACGGCCGGACCTAAGGAGCAGCTCTTAGAAAGTTCACTCTCACCTGATTGTCGAACCCGTTGAAGAGTTTGTTGGACCAGAACCTCTGATCTCGGGACAATGATGATGAAGTCCACTTTGCTAAAGTGGCCGAGGTCCAGGCTTTGGCTGCCACTGTCTGCGATTGCACACACCTGGGATAAGAGTTTTCTGGCGACTGTAAGCTGTGGTTGATAAATTTGGAAGGTTTCATTATCTAAATCTAAAATTGAAAAAAGTTATAAGAACATTATTAATTTACTTCTTTAATGGTCACTATGAATCCATATGGGGATATAAAATACACAAGGTAAAGCAATATTTTATTACCAATAATTCTCACCCACTATTCTCATAAAATATTTTGTTTTAATAGATTTGCCTGTTTCTCCCCTAAAACTTGACTGAGAAGCTATGCTAAGGAATTTGGTGTGGCAGTTTTACAGAGCAAGTACTTAAAAATAGATGGATTTTTTTTTTTTTTTTCTTTTTGAGACAGGGTCTCTCTTTAGTCCTAGCTGGCCTGGAGCTTACTCTGTAGACCAGGCTGGCTTTGAACTCACAGAGATCCACCTGCCCCTGTCTCCTGAGTGCTGGGATTAAAGGCGTGCACCACCACGCCCAGCAGCGGATGGATTATCTTACATATACCTCATGTAACACCCACTGCCGTAATGGTAGACACAGACTGCACTGTTGCAGCTGCAGCCCGGACTCCTCTGTGAAAAAGGAGATGATTCAATTTTGTGGGAATCTCAGTACAGGGCAGTGCTTGAGCCCAGCCCAGGGAGGGAGGCAGTGCTATAGCTATGATGATGCGGGCTCCTTCAGGCTTTGCTGGATGATACCACAGTAAACATTTCCTCTTCAGCAAGTCAGTTGCAACATGACCTGAAATTCCCCTCTCTGTGACTAGACAACATAGATCACAGAGATGCAACCTCCACCTTCCCTCCCACCCCACCTGCTTTGCCAGCTCTTGTGACCTGGCAGGCCTGGGCAATGTACTCAATGCCAGTACTGACGCCGGGACTATCTAAAGAGACCTGCCTTGTGACAGCCAGCTGGCCACTCAATAGGTGATGTACTATGAAACACTGTGCAGATACTCTACACATGTTGGTAACTCTTCATTACAAGGTACCATGCAGTAATCAATCTCTATGCATGTTCTGACAAGGAAAGAACCAAGCTTAGTCAGCAAAACACCTGTGTAGGTAACCTCCAAACCTTTAGGCAGTTGCTTCTTGTCAGGAGCACAGGTTGGCAGTTTGACTGAAACATAATCACAAGGGCCTAATTAACCTGTGCTAATTAAGGTTGTCTGAAATGAACTGTGATGCAGCTGAGGAAGCAGTAATTACAACACTCTTGCTACCTTGGACCCCAGCTGCAAGTAGAGATTAATATAGGGGAATCAAACCCGGATCCTCTGCAAGAGCAGTTGGTGCTCTTAACTGCTGAGCCATCTCTCCAACTCTGCAACATTTCTTAAAGAACCAAGGATATACACTTAGAGGTCTGTAAGTATTCTGGGAATTTTTAACATCCATATTTAATTAATTTATTTTATTATTGTGTACAAGGTACGTGTGTGGGGTATGTATGGAGGTCAGAGGAATTGGCTCTCTTCGCTCATCTTTATGTGGGTTCTGGAGATCCAACTCACAGTTCCTCAGGCTTGGGCTGTAAGTAGCCTGAAATTTTTAATTCTAAACAAATTTAAAAATTTTAATTTGTTAACAATTTAAAACGGTTAATATAAACACATTTTAGATCATCTGCACGATTACTTTACTAAGAAACAGTGCCCATGGAGCTGGAGAGATGGCTCAGTGGTTAAGGGCACTGACTGCTCTTGCAGAGGACCTGGATTTGAGTACCAGCACCTTCTTTGACTCCAGTTCCAGGGGAATCTGACGCCCTCTTCTGACCTCCAAGGCATTGCACGACACGGGTGCACCAACCAACATGCGTATGAGTATACTCATACACATAAAAAATAAATAAATTAAAAAAAAAAAAACAGTGCCCAGAAGTCGAGATACTTTGTGGCTTGTATTTGCATTTGTTTTTACCAAGAGGTAAAAAAAAACAAACAAACAGCACAAAGCATTGTGCTCTGGTACTTTGATTGCCTGAAGCAATCTCTGTCTCTATGAAGAGATCACATGTCTTTTGTGGGTTCGCTCCTTTTCTGTTCCTTGTCCTGTTCTTTTTCTATCCTTTCCCAAGTCATGCTTCTCCATCGGTAAATTGGGGAAGGAATTTAATACCAAGGAACACAATCTAATAAACTGCTTCCTCTCCCTTGGCTCACAGTCCCTCAGTGGGCCCCTGGCCTGTAGGGCAGATGGTGTCTTGGCATGGTTGATCTGTCTGCCCGGAAGGCTTCACTGTCTTCCAGACAGCATGGATTTTACAAGTCCAAGATTATGGAAGAAAGTGGGAGATGGGGTCCTGCCTGACCTGCAGACTAGAATTTTCATGAAGTTCTTTGAAGCCCTCAGCAAACCATGACAATTCTGTGAGTAAAGCTAGGGGAAAAAATGCTGACGATGCAGCCAGGTGTGAAGGCACACGCCAGCGCTCCCAGAATCTGGGAGGAGGACACAGGGGGAGGACAAGTTCAAGGCTAGAGCCATGTGTGGTGGCGCTTTGTCTTCAGGCAGATCTCTGAGAGACTGAGGCCAACCTGGTCTCCATAACATGTTTCCAGGCCAGCTGGGGCTATAGGGAGACCCTATCTAAAAAAAAAAACCAAAATAGAATAATAAAATAAAACTAAGGATCCGAGAATCATTCAGAGCAAAAAGAAGGACTTCCTGAGTCAAGAATATACTAAATCGGAGGCCAGCAAGAATCTCAGAAAATGGAAGACTTTTACAAAAGGGCTTTTTATCTAGGCCACAGGTAAGGCATTGCTAATCTGCACATTTATCATGTAATCAATAAGGAGAATCCTGTTGTGGTCTATGACTTCAGGACTCCTCAAAACCTTGAGTTATTTAGCTTCAGTAGTGTCTGTCCCAAGGCCTGCTTCCCTCCTCTCGGCCTAGGCCACATTACCCAGGTTCGGTGTGGGGGTCATGGTAGCAGCCTCCTGAGGTGAGACACACTCATCGAGGTCTCCGTTGAAAGGGGTCACCACGCTGTCTCCTCTTCTTTGCTGCATTTTTTCTAGCAGCTTGTCCAGGTCATCACCTATGTTGAAATAAAGTAGTAATAAGAGGATTCAGAGCAGAGATAAGCCTGCATCCCTCTTATCAGTGTCTAAAATGGGCAGTAAGGCTGGGCTCTCATCAAGATTTGTAAATTGGCCAGTAATTATGTCAGAGTTCATACCTAGCCACCTCTACAGCAGCATCTCTACAGTAATGGTATCTACCCTTGGGGATAAGTGCTTATAACTGACACAGTTTCTCACACTGGATCTCTTTTGACTTGGATCATATACAAAGTAGACTGAGTGGGATTATTATATTTCCACTAGAAAAATTCAGGGAGGGAGGGAGGGAGAGAGAGAGAGAAACAGAGACAGAGAGACAGAGAGACAGACAGAAACTTGTCCAAGGTCACACAACTAAGTGATAGCTGAGTCGAGGCTTTGGTCCTCATGTCCACCTGGCTTCCTCTGGACCTTACATGGCCTCCTCTGGTGTTAGTTACAAAATACTAAGGTTAAGCTCTCCAAATGAAAGATCAGCCAGCAAGCTTAAGCTCCACATTCATCTTGACAGGCTAAGATTTACATTCAGACAGTCAAGCAACCAGGGGCTGGGAGGGTTGCTGAATCTCACAACCACTTACCTAATGACGTAGTTTTGAAGTGTGATGCCAAGAAGCTGACCTTTCCTGTGATGAGCTCATAACTAATTTCTTTCAAAAACTCACTTGTGGTGAGCATGCTCTCTGCCAGAGCCCGGGACTGATGCTGACCTGAAGGACACAGGAACAAGGACATGACTCATCACTGGAACAAATGTTCACTGGAACATTAATTATAATAGCCACAGTTGGAAACAACTGAAGTATAAAACTAAGGACTTGACTAAGAGAACCACGGTTATGTAGAAAGGTATAGAATTGCCCGGCATATGAAATGCCAATTTGAAGATTATCTATAGCAACAGATAATGTTCATAAAATAATGCTAGGAGACCAAGGGAGAAAATGATATAGCTTATGTATGTGACTGAAAGAATGTACAAGCATATATTTATGAACTAGGGAAGAACAGAACTAGGGAAGACCATGAAAAACACTATAGAATTCTGTCTTTATGGTTATAAAAACTTGCCTTAACAATATCAACTTAGTTTGAGCTGATTTTAGAAATGAACATTTAAAAAAATGAATGGATCACACCACCTACAAAGCTGTCTGAGACTTTAACACAGAAGGTTGTGCCGACAGAGTTTGCCAGTGTGTGTGTGTGTGTGTGTGTGTGTGTGTGTGTGTGTGTGTGTGTGTATGTGTGTGCTGGGCAGGGGTGGTCTTTTCAGTAGGAAGAAGTGAGCCATTCAGTACAGAGAGAAGGGAAAATTTCAGTCCAAATGCCTAACAAGGATGATACCTGGTAGAGAATCGGCACAGTACATATTTTGTAGTGTGTCCACTTTCTGAATGCTTTCTTTAGAGTAGATGTTATAAAATAGGCTCTGGAATGAGGAGGGGCATGCATGAGCTACGATCCTGGGAAATGTAATTGACTGACACAGGCCACCTGTGGCACCAGCTTTATCACATGCTACAGTAGCAACACTTGAAAAACCTTTTAAGGACAGAAGTTACTTGAGACAAGAGTATCTGTTACGAGAGCAAGCTTTGAAAGACTATCTCCATGGCCAGGGCGCTGGCCAGGCTGAGGGCTATCAACTTGATCTGAGGAAGAAAGGAAAATTTAAAACTGGAAGGAAGAATACAAGCCAGCAATTAGCCAGAGATTAATTATGTGGCTGTCTGAAACACCCAATCACTACTTTTCAAATAGATAGAATGCATTGAATAAACAAAAAAACCCCCCCAGAAACAAAAGAAAGAAGCCACTCACCTAATACCACCACACAAAATTCATTTCCTCTGACTTTTGATGCACAAATTGCCACAACATAATCTGGTAGCCTTTGATAGTGTTTCATTTCACTGAGAATCCTCAGTGTCTCAGAAATGCCCTCTGCCAGAGAGTTCTGGGTCACAATCACATGAACCAAGTCTTGAGACACGCTGGCAATTAATCTAGCAAGCCAGGGGAGTTGTCCTGGAGACACGGGTATACATGGAGTGCCTATCTGCAGGGCCCGTTCCCTCAGAGTAAATTCCTGCATTGCTTTCAGCATGATCTGTTCAAATTCTTCCCTGAGAGGTATCTGATCAGGACCTATATTGGAGAGAATTACAACTAGAATTTAGAAAGTCACAGGGGAAGAGAGGAAGCATGTATTGGCCACTGTTCTGCATTGCTTCTAAGCCATCAACTCCAACTGGCAAATAAGTGCTTTTTCTTGCACATGTTCCAAGTGTACAGCCCCCAGTAACCACTTACCATTGGAGAACTCCTTTCTCTCTTCAATATTGGTCTTAATGCTTAAAAAACAGGCCCTGTTCACCTCTATTTTAGTCATGATCTCTTTAAAGATGTGCTAGGACAGGTTCTACTCCACTGCATGCTCTGGGAGATGATCACTTTGGAGAGCATGGCTCTTGACTTATAAACCCTGGCATTCCTCGTTAGTATAGTGGTAAACAAACAAACAAATAAACAACCCTGGTATTACGGACACTGCTAATAACTAATACAAAATGGAGTCAACCTACTGTATATAATCAGTTCTAGGTTTCATTTGTTTCCCATTTTCTTTCATGAGTACTTAGGAAAACATTTTAATGTACTGTATCTGGAGGCTGGAGAGATGGCCTAGCAGTTAAGAGCGCCAACCGCTCTTACAGAGGACCCGGGTTTGATCCCCAGCACCCACGTGGCGGCCGAGAACCGTCCAAAATTCCAATTCCATGAGAACTCCAGTTCCAGAGGAATCCGACACCCTCTTCTGACCTCCGCGGCATTGCATGACACGGGTGCACAAACCTGCATGTAGACAGTACATTGATACACATACAGAAATAAAAAAAAATAATGTACTGTATCTGTACCTAAAATTTGAGAACATTATTCACAGAAAAGTTGATTGTTTTTCATTCACAATTTATATGTTACACAGCCCCAAAATTTATATGTTACACAGCCCCAAACTTTCCCCAGGTGGAGAATGCTTTCACCCTCTCATTCTTCCCCGTATTCTGGGTTGTAAATACAGCATTTGCCATCTTCTCTAGCGGTGGTTAGAGCTAAGCTCATCCTGCTGATTGGTGGGCCCTGGAATGGTGGGGGGGGGTGTATTCTTGGAAACTCAACCAGTCTTTAGAACAGAATCAGCCAGCATTCAATGACACAAATTAACCAAGATTTCTACCTTTGGTTTAAAGTAAAACCAAGGGGAATATATTTCTTGCTGTATTCTACCATCTCTCCCCTCCCCCACCCCTCATGTGAATCTGAAACTTGAAACTCAAGGGGGCTCCTGTCAACAGGAAGAGTTTTTGGTATCTGTGATCCGAGTTACACACTGGCTTCAGAACCCCAGGCTAAGGGCCCTTGAGAAACAACTCCAAGATAGGGATGAGACTTGCCCCATCTGGAACCAGGAGGCATCTTAGTGAGTCAGAAACCATTCCTTCTTCTATTGGGGACCTAAGTAGCCCCCTGACCCTTCTTGCCTTTACTGTGAAAGTAAGAAAATGATGGGCATAGCTTTTTCTTTTTCTTTTAATTTTTATATTTATTTTTTGTATGTGTATGAATGTACTGTCTGCATGTAGGTTTGTGCACCCGTGTCATGCAATGCCGCAGAGGTCAGAAGAGGGTGTTGGATTCCCCTGGAACTGGAGTTCTCCTGGAATTGGAGTTACAGATGGTTCTTAGCCGCCATGTGGGTGCTGGGGATCGAACCCGGGTCCTCTGCAAGAGCAGTCGGTGCTCTTAACCGCTAGGCTATCTCTCCAGCCCCAGCTTTTTCTTTTTTTAAGAGAAGTGAAATTATATAAAATATTATACATTTGAAAAATAAATAAAATAAATTGGAAAAACCTTTTTTGCAGGGTTGGTTGAGGGCCAGAGAGAGGTAAGAGAGCAGAAACATCATGGATAGGTACTTGCTTTCTGTATATAGAAACGGTCCAAAAGCTGTACTACTTACAGTAGGGTTTTTTTGTTGTTGTTTTGGGGTTTTTTTGGTCTTTTTGAGACAGGGTCTCCCTGTAGCCCCAGCTATCCTGAAACTCACTATGTTGACCAGGCTGGCCTTGAACTCACAGAGCTCTACTTGCTTCTGTCTCCCAAGTGCTGAGATTAAAGGCATGTGCCATCATGCCTGGCTTTACAGTGGGTTTTTCTAGGGCTAGAGCCTGGTGGCAAAGGAAAATGCTCATGTTGGACAGCTTGGTACATATGACAAGGGAAAAGTAAATGCCCTTGTCTCTGATTCCTACCATCTTCTACTGGAAACCAGAAAGCTCAGAGGCCTAGTTCATAGCAACGTCCATGAGACCTGTTACAAGCCAGGACTGAGGACGTGGTCTGTTAGAAAGAATAGAAACCCAACTCTAAAGGCATCTGGGGAAAATAAAATTATATAACATGTTCCCAGCATTCTCAGTTATCTTAAAACTCATTTGCAGGGGGCTGGAGAGATGGCTCATCGGTTAAGAGCACTGACTGCTTTTGCAGAGGACCTGGATTCGATTCCCAGCACCCATGTGGTGGCTAAGAACCATCTTTAACTCCAGTTCCAGGGGAATCCAACGCCCTCTTCTGACCTCCGCAGCATTGCATGACATGGATGCACAAACCTACATGCAGACAGTACATTCATACACACACACAAAAATAAATAAATTTAAAAATCCCTCATTTGTAGTTTGGATTGAATCACTGTTAGGGATCCAAAAATGGGGGAAATGTACTCAAGTTTAAACAAGAGTAAATATATTTCCTGCCATCACTATCCATCACGATTTCATCTGCAGCCCTTACTGTAAAATCTAGGAGTCTTTTCTCCACTTCTTCCAAGTTTAACAATGGTAATTTTTTTCTTCAAGAGCTGTCTCCAGCTCAGTGGAGCCCAGGCATCAGTACTGATGGCTTTTCAGATACAGCCATTGAAAGCGGGAAGGACAACTCTCCTACAGATCCAGAACCCTCTGACAATCTGGATGTTCTGATTGCATTATCTACTTCAAAAGATTTTCAGATTGTGAAATAACAGAAAAATTTCAAGTGACTCTATCAAGGAAAGGCCTGTTCTTCCTGAAAAATCTTGCTTTTTCTTTTCTCTGTCATCTGTCAATAACTGGGCCAGTACAAGTATTAAAACTATCCTTTTAGAAGTTTGGATTATTTTTTTAATGTCTGTAATCTATGACATAAGTGAAAACATTCATGTTGTCTCTCAAACCTCTGGTCACAGAACATTTTTTTAAAGAACACTAGAATAGTTAGTTGGGGGACAGGGAAGTCCCAACACATGCAAACTTAAGGTTGAAAAAGAAAAGAAAAGAAAAATGGGGCTGGAGACATGGCTCAGTGGTTAAGAGCACATACAGCACTTCCTGAAGACCCAAGTTCGGTGCCCAGCACCCACATAGGGTAGCTCATAGCCGCTTGTAGCTCCTGATCCAAGGGCATACAAACAAAGCTTCTGGCTTCCATGGAAGCACACATAGACAACCCACATAATTACAAATAATGAAATAAAATTTTAAGAAAAGAAAAAAGAAACAGCTATTCATATTGTATACTGACAGACATAATGCCTAGAACTGAAATTCTGGAGACAAGCCTCAGGTTAGAAAAGAGTCTTATCTAATTAAATTGAAATTTTCTAAGATAAGAGGTTTAATAATTTAATGGAATATATTTTATTTTGATCATGTGGTTTGTGTAATTAACTTGGATCCTTTTTTTTTTTTTCCTTTTCCATACAGGGTCTCCCTGTAGCCCCAGCTGGCCTGGAACTTGCTGTGCAGAACAGGCTGGCCTCAATCTCACACAGATTCACCTGCCTCTGCTTCTCCAGTGCTGGGATTAAAGACACGTGTCCTCACACTAGGCTTGGATCCTTTTTTTCTTTTTTTAAAGGTTATTAAGTTTGAAAAAAATGGTACAGTAATTGGCTTAGAATGCTTTAGTAAATAGTATTGCTCAGAGAAGCTCCATGAAACTTTGTTTCACTGATTTGGGGAGAGCATTTGGATGTGACTTTTAGGTCTTAGAAGATAGTACACAGTTCAAAGCATGTAGCAATTATACTTATGACCTAAAATGAGGTACATAACTTGATGAATTTTATAATTTCATCATCTACCAATAAGCATGGTAGGTGTGCAAATTGTAGGTGATGCGCTTCTTCCAGCGAGGCCACAGCTCCCAGGGACTCCATGCCCTTCCCAAAAGAGAGCCACCAGCTGACTAAGTGGTCAGATACTTGACACCTCATTCAAACCATCACACTGGGTTTCATGGAAAATGTCAAGTCTTGCTGGCTTAAAAAACCCCATGTCAGGGGTTGGAGAGATGGCTCAACAGTAAAGAGCACTGGCTGTTCTTGCAGAGGACCTGGGTTCAACCACTGTCTTCTGATCTCTGTGGGCATTGTACAACATGAATGCACTTACACATATGCAGGCAATACACTCATACACATACAATAAAAATCATAAATAAAAAAAATTAAAAACACATGTCAAAGCAGAACCTATGTTAAGGGTTCCAGGGAAGGTAGGGGTCCTCACCATTGTTGAAACTTCTGGGTTTTTTTTTTTTTTTTGGTGTTTTTGAGACAGGGAGACAGGAGCCCCAACTTGCCTGGAACACACTTTGTAGACCAGGCTGGCCTTGAACTCACAGAGATCTGCCTCTGCCTCCTGAGTGCTGGGATTAAAGGTGTGTGTGAGCCACCATGCCCAGTGAAACTTCTGGTTTTTAAGCACTGTTTATGTCAGTGTTTTCACTGCTTATTAACACCATAGTATCTCCTAACATTAAAAAAAAAAAACCCAAACCCTGAAAACCCTTGAGTACATATACAATTTTTACATCTAATTTTGCACCTCAAACGTTTTTCTAAGTAAATAATCAATGCCTTGAATTCCCAGGGCAAATGTATAATTAGGCCGCCTATTTGATGACCTACTTCAGTTTGCAAAATAAAGGACATTTCAATGTAAATGTTGCTGAACCACCAAACTATTGTCAGCACACCTGCTTATACTCACTGTGGGGCTCAGAGGAAATGAAGGGTTCATGACCTAGGCTTTCCCCTTACCCTGAGGCCTAGGGAATCTTCCAGGGAAGCCTCTGTATCTACCAACAAGAAGGGAGAAAACATCATGGGACTACATCAAAGGGACATCGGCTGGAGAAAGAAATGTGTGTCAGGCCAGTAACCACAGAGGGTAGAGAGGCTAAGTAGAAATGTGGGGAATGACCTAGACGATGGATGTGCTTGCATTCTAGATAGTAGCTGTGCCTTTAGAAAGGCATCCAGGAAGGGTCCTTCATAGCAAAACTCTTGTTCTGCCTCTGTTGAATGCTTTGGAGGTCCTGGGAGCACCCTGAGACTGGACACTAGATGGAGCAATTCTGCCTCTTTTAGGACACGAGCAAAGAGAAAGGAAGGCACAGCTACTGAGGAGAGAAAAAGGAGACGATGGGGTAGAAGGAAAGAAACGTTAGAGGTGAAAGGATACATACAAAAAGGACACAGTACATTCCAAAAACCAATAAATAGGCTCCCAGCAAACGCCTCTGGAGAGTGACTTACCCAGCCGCACCAGATACTGTACAGTCAGGAGGATCATGTTCTCCACGCTCAGGAGCTGGGTGCTCGTCAATCCCAATTGTTCCAAATCTTTGTTTTCCAACTGTGGGATCTTGTAGCAGTTCACCAACAGAGGACTCACGACAATGTCACCAACATTTCCATAGAAATAGGGTAAAGTGCCATAGCCTGCCCGCAAAGAAGCAAGTCAGTACAGTTCAACATGTCTGGGCTCTAATCAGGCAGGCTTATTCCATGGGCAACAAAATTCCCTGCCCTCCGAGAGGGCCACCAAGCACAGCGCTTCAACATATCCATTTTAGGGAATTCACTTGGATGTTCACATTCCTTGTTAACTGAGATGGACACAACCCTTAATGAATGTTTCCCATGGGAAGGGACAGTGTTAGTATTATGATTCTGTCACACAAGATTGATACAATATAAATAATCTCTGTATCTTTTGTAAAACCGCAATGATAAAATATTTTCTCATATAATTCTTGATCAATTTTCAGATGAGAAAACAAACTGTGATAATATATTTTACTTACTTACCTATTTTTTGGGGAGGGGGAGTTGAGGTTTTTTTGTTTTGTTTTGTTTTGTTTTTTGTCTTTTTGAGATAGGGACTCCCTGTAGCCCCAGCTGGCCTGGAACTTGCTGTGCAGAACAGGCTGGCCTCAATCTCACACAGATTCACCTGCCTCTGCTTCTCCAGTGCTGGGATTAAAGACACGTGTCCTCACACTAGGCTTGGATCCTTTTTTTCTTTTTTTAAAGGTTATTAAGTTTGAAAAAAATGGTACAGTAATTGGCTTAGAATGCTTTAGTAAATAGTATTGCTCAGAGAAGCTCCATGAAACTTTGTTTCACTGATTTGGGGAGAGCATTTGGATGTGACTTTTAGGTCTTAGAAGATAGTACACAGTTCAAAGCATGTAGCAATTATACTTATGACCTAAAATGAGGTACATAACTTGATGAATTTTATAATTTCATCATCTACCAATAAGCATGGTAGGTGTGCAAATTGTAGGTGATGCGCTTCTTCCAGCGAGGCCACAGCTCCCAGGGACTCCATGCCCTTCCCAAAAGAGAGCCACCAGCTGACTAAGTGGTCAGATACTTGACACCTNCACCCTCTTCTGACCTCTGCAGCATTGCATGACATGGGTGCACAAACCTGCATGCAGACAGTACATTCATACACATACAAAAATAAATAAAATAAAATAAAAAAGAAAATATGTTGAAGATATACCTACTCTGTTGATGTGTCAAGGAGAACTGTCCCTCTCTGTGAAACTTTGAGACAGAGTCTCACTATGTAGTTCTGCACGGACTAGAACTCATCGTGTGTGACCAGGCTGGCCTTGAACTCACAGAGATCTGCCTGCCTCTGCCTACGGAGTGCTGGATTAAAGGCCCCTCTGGCCTCTCTAAAAGCTGAGTGCCAGAGCTCCTAAGGACCCCCAGGTTCTCATGTCTTTCCAAGACTTAGCTGCATTATGCTGTAAGGACAACCTCCTGAGTCATGGAATTTAAACAACAGGGATTTCCCCCAACGCTTACAGATCCAGGATCAGTTGATAGGGTGGCCTGATAAAGGACAGGGCTTAAAGCAAAATCACCCAAGTCAGTAGAGGCAGGCCAACCACAAGAGCAGATAAGGAATCAAGTTAACACACCCTGCCTGCTTTATCATGGATGGAAAACAGGCAGTCTCCTTCTGGTATAGACCTCCCTCAAACTACAGGGACTTCAGATACAGGTATGAAAGGTATTCAATTAGTGTTCGAATGTAGGCATTGGAATCCTAGAATTTAGACCTCTAAATGTGTGTTCTTTCACTTGTAGGGATCGGGTGTTTCCCTGGTTCAGATCTATGTCTAAGAGGAGCCCCCGGGTTCCTTAAGTGAGGTCTGGTAGTTGGCTTAGCTTTTTTCTTTTCTTTGAACTGCCCACGTTCCTCACACTAACCACTTTTCGTAACTGTCAGGGTCTGAAAGTTTTCTAAGACCCTTCTAGACAGAGGTAGGCCTTCTTCCCAGGACCTCTTGCTGCTCTCCGCTGATCCCAGTTGCTGTAATGTATTCCTGATATGTGGTAATGGTTGTTCCTGCACCAACAGTTAGTAAAGGGTCAGACTCGCCCACTGGACAGGAATGCCTAAGGAGCTGGCCAAGAAAAGATGAAATAATCGGTAGAGAGGAAATGCATACATTCATGAACATGTGAACGAAGCCACCAGCCATGGAGCAGAGAAACATTCCTAGATTGTCGAAGACACAGGCAACTTGGAATTCCTTTACCTTACCTATCAGAATTACTGGTCTAACTCCTGAGTTACTCAGCAGGTTTTCAGGAACAATTACAGTTTCCCCTGCAGGGATAGGCCGAGGTTGTAAAATTCCAGTTAATGGGGTCTGTGGAACTGGGGTAGATAAAAGGGGCTCTGGAAAAGAAAAAGTTGTTTGATGAGAAGGATTAGGCATTGAAGCTAAGTGAAATGCTACGGAGAGCAATGCAGTTTTCATACTTTAAGAAGTATGTTTTAGAAATATGTTTTAGAAGTCTAATGGCTCCTTGCTTCTCATTAACAGAATTCATCTGCCTTATATAAAATTAGAAGACAAACAATGGTAAGGAAACAAATCAACCAGAATTTACAAGTATTAACTCCTGACCGTTTTGGTAGCTTTTTCTAATGCAATCTTTTGGATTTAACTTTATCTCCCCCACACCACACAAATTACCAAAAGTGTGTTTTTTTATTGCATTAATTTTGAGAACAGAAACATGTGGAGAAACTTTTCTTTAATCATTTCTACCTAGAACCAACCTTGATAACATATTGATATAATTCTTTGCATATATGAGATTTCTATGGAGTCTTTAAAACTAAGCAAATTAAAAAAATTTAAAGAATACTAATCCTGGTTCAGTAGGTAAGAGCATTGATTGCTCTTGCAGAAGACCTGGATTTAAATCCCAGTACCCATATATAACAGCGAACAACTGTCTATAACTCCAGTTCCAGAATGTGATTTCCTCTTCTGGCTTCTGTGGGCATTGCTTGACTCTGGTACACTTACATATATGCAGGCATAGAATTTGCATGTAAAATTTAAAAAATTTAAAAATTTAAAGATGAAAAATCCTATTTCTTAGAATTATAATACTTGCAATTATCTACTTGGCACAGCACATAGACAACTGTTTATCTGTGGATATTATTTGGCTGAATATGAAGAGCATCCAGGTGGCTCTTTAGAGTCTAGCTATAGTCTGAACCATGCAAACTAAAGTAATGAGCAAGGTTCACATAGAGAACCTGGTCACAGAAGGGAAATTCTAACACCACTGACAAAGCAAGTCCATTTGTGCTTATGACAGTAACTTGATGACATCAGGTCTTATGTAATGAATGACTTATCAATTACACAGGTTAAAACTAAGATGAATTGTAATGGTATATGTGTTTATAGGGAAGGAGGTCGTAATGGGGACAAAATATTAACTGCCATCAATACCTTTATACAATACTACTGGTCACCATGATTGATTAAGGGAGTTTATCTTTTTTTTTTCTTTTTCTTTTTCTTTTTGGTATTTTCGAGACAGGGCTTCTCTGTAGCCCCAGCTGTCCTGGAACTCGCTCTGTAGACCAGGCTGGCCTTGAACTCACAAATATCCGCCTGCCTCTGCCTCCCGAGTGCTAGGATTAAAGGCGTGCGCCACTATGCCCGGCCTAAGAAACTTTTAAATATATCTGTTAAAATCTTACCAGTTCTTGAAAGAGGCCGAACTGTGGGAACAGGCACAACTAATCCCGGTTGGGGGCCAGGTGATCCGGGATACCATCCTCGGTGTCGTTTCTTTGGTGGTCCAGAAATGAACATGTTAGCTGAAAAAAAAAAAAAAAAAGGAAAACAGCTTTGACCTCGGGGAAGAAAGAAAGGATGTCAAAGTGACACAGGACCTTTAGCTTGTCTACTCAGAAGGTCTAAGTCAAACTTCTAGGGGCAAAGATAAACTTAGAAAGTCACACTAACAGCTTATACTACATCAACAACTACTAGAGTTCTATATGCAGCTTTACAATTTACAAGCTTACTTATATTATTTAAATTGATTATATCAACATCCTTGTGAAGTTATAGGCAAGTATTATTGTTGTATCCACTTTTTTAATTATTTATTTTATTTTTTTGTCTTTTTTTGTCTTTTTTGAGACAGGGTCTCCCTGTAGTCCCAGATGTCCTGGAACTCACTCTGTAGACCAGGCTAGCCTTGAACTCACAAAGATCCACCTGCCTCTGCCTCCCAAGTGGTAGGATTAAAGGCAAGTGAAGACTCAGATTTGACTAGGGCCTTGCAAATCCTTTTTTTTTTTTTTTGCTTATCTTGATGTTGTAAATGTGAAAATCTTTTAATACAATCCTATGCTTTGGTTAGCAAAGCCCATGAGTTTTTAAGATACTTCATGATAATTTTGATTCAATATTTGTTTCCCAGTTAGGCTCTTTCATGTAGAATCACCAAAACACTTAATAATTATTCACATCAATCATGTATTTTCTTTTTCTTTTTCTTTTTTTTTAGACAGGGTCTCCCTGCAGCTCCAGCTGGCCTGGAACTCACTCTGTAGACCAGGCTAGCCTTGAACTCACAGAGCTCCACCTGCCTCTGCATCCTGAGTGCTAGGATTAAAGGCATGCACCACCACGCCCGGCTTAAAGACAGTTCTTAGCCGTCATGTGGGTGCTGGGAATCGAACCCGGGTCCTCTGCAAGAGCAGTCAGGGTGCTCTTAACCACTGAGCCATCTCTCCAGCCCCAATCATGTATTTTCAAAACATTATATTATCATACAAAGGGAAGACTCTAGAGTACCTTGTCAGATTGTTTCAAAATCAGTAGCATTGGGCTAGTCCATCTGAATGAGCAAGTTTCAGGTTGAGTGGAGACTTCTGTCTCCAAAAAATAAAGTGTAGAGCAATTAAAGAAAGGAGTGAACATTGACTTCTGGCTTAGACACACATGTGTACACACATGCACACACAAAATATGTAGTGCTAGTATAATGAATGCATTGTTTAGAAACTCTGCGATGGGGTACCTTGGTCTACGGATGTATAGCTAGGTCTTGGTGACAACGAGAAGTTCCCTGGGCGGGACGGAGTAGAGCTGGATGTGCTGCTCTTCCCTCCGTGGCTGCTGGTCCCAGTCGCAGCATCTGGAGAATAAAAGGAGCAACTTAGAACAGAGGCTGGACTAGACTCTATGTGAAACTGCAGGCAACTGGTAAACCTCACATTTGAGGATTCAAGGAAACTTCACTGATAGGCTTAGCCCAGTCACATAAAATGAACTCTAACCATGAAAGTAATACCTTCATCAAAAATGAAATCCCTGCCGGGCGTGGTGGCGCACGCCTTTAATCCTAGCACTTGGGAGGCGGAGGCAGGTGGATCTTTGTGAGTTCAAGGCCAGCCTGGTCTACAGAGTGAGTTCCAGGACAGCTGGGGCTACAGGGAGACCCTGTCTCAAAAAGACCAAAAAAATTATAATTTTTAAATATGACCATATATAGGATTCTTTTTTTTTTTTTATTGGTCTTCTTTGAGACAGGGTCTCTCTGTTAGACGCCAGCCTACGTGGAACGATCACCAATCATATAGACCAGGCTTTGCATTCGAACTCACAAAAAGATCACACCTGCGTCCGCCTCCCAAGTACTAAGATAGGCGTGCCTAGATTGCCAGGTGACGAGATAAGAGTAGTGAAGTAGCTTGATACCCATTTTTTCGACCTTCCTGTTCTTCTTCCAGTCTTCGCCGTCCTTCATGTGTGCTCAAGCCTTCGGACTTACATAGATCTAGTCCAAGTTGTCTAATAAATGCTTCTTTATTCTCCAGTCTGGACCTGGACGAGCCCGGAGGCGAAGCGCCGCAACATCACTATACTCGATCACGCGGGAATTCTCACTTGTACCACAAAGAACCTAACTAACCTACAGAGACACAAGGTACCCCAGCAATATTCTAACAGCTTATTATACATAAGCATACATTTTGAGAGTGTGAATGTAGTTAAACATGTGTCTAAGACGAAGTCATGTTCACCTCCTTTCTTTAATGTGCTCTATAACAATTAATTTTTTCATGGAGCGAAAGTCCAACCTACGACACTTGACACATTCAGAGGACTAGACAATGCTAAGATTTTAGAAAACAAATGACAAGAACTCTATATGAGTCTCACAATTTGAAGAATATATAATGATATTTGAAAAACATAGATATGTGCTGGAGATGGCTAGTGGTTAAAGAACCTGAACAATGAAGGCTCTATTGCAAGAGGACCGGTTAGATCCCATGAGCTTATGACTAAAGACGGAGGTGAGTAGGATAGCAGGACTTTAATCCTAGCACTAAATAAACAGGATGCAGAGGCAGATATGGATAACCGCTCTAGTGGTACAAGGCTAAAAGCTGGATCTCAGAGGGAGTTCCAGGGCCAGCTGGCTGCAGGGAACCCTGGGAGAGTGTCTAAAAAAAAAGAAAAGAAAAAGAAAATACATGATTGATGTGAATAATTATTATTTAAGTAGTTTTGGTGGGGTCCTAACTAGGGAAGAGAGAGCCTAGTACTGGGAAAACAGAAATAATTGAGATCAAAAGTTATCATGAAGTACGTGGTAAAAACGTCATGGGTCTTTGCGTAGGCAAGCAAGGAATTGTATTAAGAACAGATTAAACATACGAACCTCAAGCAGTAAGCACAAAAAAAAAAAAATAAAAAAGATCATTTCAAGGCCTCAGTCAAAATCTGAGTCTTCACTGCTGCCTTTAAATCACTAAAATCCTTACTATGGTGAGGACTAGAAAAGGGCAGGTGGATACTAATATGTGAAAGTTCTAAGGCTGGCCCAGGGTCCATAGCACAGAGGATTGAGTTCCAGATGGGATATCAAGGGGAGACCTGTATCAAAAAAGAGCAAAAAAAGAACAAAAAAAAAATTATAAAAATAATATATAAAAAAGTGGATACACATAATACGCTATACTTACAACTGTTGAATATAAATCAAATAAATAATATAGTAAGGCTGTAATATTGATACAAGCTGATAATAGAACCTCTATAGGGTTGAATGATAGTATTGGCAAGACGAGGCTGATGAGGGTCTAGGTGGACTGTGCTAAGTTACTCTTGTCCCCAAAGAAAGTCGTTGACCCATATAGACCTGTCTGAGAGACACAGATGCTTAAAAGGTCTGTAGTCACCTGTTGACTCACTTATCTTTACTTGCCCAGAATTCTAAAGCTAGTTTTATTCGCTTTTTTTTTGTTTTTTCGCAAGCTAGACATGTCATCGTTCCTGATGAGAACGCAAAGAAACCGAAGCACAAACGAAATCTTGGTACGCTAGAAGGATGGGCTGATCACCGGATCACCTGCCCACAAACGGGATTAGTTGATGCATGTATTCCCAAAGATTCGGGGTGGGCACCGCCTTTAAATCGAGGAGGAGAGAGCTAGGCGGGCAAGAAACTATTTTGGATGAGTTCAACAAAGGCCAGCACTGGATAGAACAGAACGGTTCCCAGGAACAAGCTGGAGGCTCACATGAGAATCCGTGTCTTGATGAAAATACCAAAAAGAAAAAGAAAAAAAGTAAACTCCCTTTGACCAGTAGTAGGTAATCATGATGGCGTTAATTTAATTGCCTATAACGACCTCCTTCCCTAAAAGCACGATTATAACCACATTACAAATCATCATCTTATCTTACTAAACGGCTGATGTAACTTGATATCCTGCAATCATATCCTAATACAGTAAAAGGATATTCTAATATATATCAAGTTACTGTCATAAGCACAAATGGACTTGCTTTGTCAGTGGTGTTAGAATTTCCCTTCTGTGACCAGGTTCTCTATGTGAACCTTGCTCATTACTTTAGTTTGCATGGTTCAGACTATAGCTAGACTCTAAAGAGCCACCTGGATGCTCTTCATATTCAGCCAAATAATATCCACAGATAAACACTGTTCTATTGTTGTGTCGGCTCAAGAGTAATGCATGATATTATAATTCTAAGAAAAATAGAGATTTTCATCTTTAAATTTTAAATTTTTTAAAATTTGTACATGCAAATTCTATGCCTGCATATATGTAAGTGTACCAGAGTCAAGCATGCCCACAGAAGCCAGAAGATCTCGAATTCTTGGAAACTGGAGTTACAGACAGTTGTTCGCTTGTATATATGGGTTGGGATGTTCAATCCAGGTCTGATACTCTGCATAGAGGCAATCAAATGTCTTAACGTACTGAGCTACCGGATTAGTATTGTTACTTAATTTTTTTAATTTAATGGCTTAGTTCTAACAAACGATAGAAATCTTCTGGCATATGATTTGCGCGAAAGAATTATATGTCAATAACTGCTTATCAAGGTCTGGTTCAGTAGAAATGATTAAGAAAAGTTTCTTCAATGTTTCCTGTTCTCAATTATGCAATAAAAAAACAACACTTTTGGTAATTGTGTGGTGTAGGGGGATGATAAAAGTTAATCTAGATGCATTCTAGAAAACGCTACCAAAACAAGGTAGGCAGTTAATACATTGTAGATCTGGTATGTTGTGTTCCTTACCACATTGTTTGCTCATTACTCAAATATTGTATATAAGGGCAGATAGAATTCTGTAATGAGAAGCAAGGAGCCATTAGAGCTTCTATTAACACATATAGATTTCTAAAACATCTCGTTAAAGTATGAAAACTGCATTGCTCTCAAGTAGCATATTCACTTAGCTTCAATGCCTAATCCTTCTCATCAAAACAACTTTGTTCTTTTATAACCAGAGCCCCTATTTATCTACCCCAGTTCCAACAGACCCCATTAACTGGAATTTTACAACCTCGGCCCTATCCCTGCACGGGGAAACTGTAATTGTCTCCATGAAAACCTGCTGAGTAACTCAGGATGGATTACGACCAGTAATTCTGCATTTTGAGGTAGAGTTGAAAGGAATTCAAGTTGGCTTGGGTGATCGCTTCGACAAATCTAGATAGATTTCTCTGACTGACATAGCCGTGGGGCTGGTGCGCTCTGTTCACTTATATTTACATGATATGTTGCACTTTCTCTCTCTAGGCCGATTATTTCATCTTTTCTTGGCCAGCTCCTTAGGCATCTCTGTCCAGGATGGGTCGATCATCGACCCTTTATAACTGTTGAGTGCAGAGGAACAACCAACACATACAGGAATACATTACAGTCAACTGGGATCAGCCGGAGAGTGCAGGCAAGAGGTCCTGGGAGAAGGCCATAGCCTCTAGATCTACTGAAGGTTTTTAGAAACTACTTCTTGACCCTGACATTACGAAAACTTAGTTGTAGTTGCTACGGAGTGCCGGCAGTCTTGATAAGAACAAAGAAAAAAGCTAAGAACACAGACTAGTAACTTTACAGGAACCCGGGCTCCTTTAGCCATTATGAATCATTCTGAACAGGGAAATGCACCCGAATCCTATTCAGTTGAGTGAAGAACACGACATTTAGAGGTCTAAATTCTAGGATTCCAATGCCTACATTCAGAAGGACTAATTCGAACCATAATTTTGAGGGGACAAGATATCCCTCTTTTTAAATGCAATGGACTTGTGGGAATGATTCCCTGTAGTTTGGAGGGAGGTCTATATCACTGAGAGGAGAAACTTGCTGTTTTCCATCTCATGATAAGCAAGGCAAGGTGTTTAATTGAATCTTTATCTGCTCTTGTGGTTGGCACTGCCTCTACTGGGGTAAGGGCGATTGGGTGAATTTTGCTTTTTACGCCCTGTCCTTTTCAGGCCACCCCTATCATGATCCTGGATACTGTAATAGCGTTGGGGGAATCCTGTTGTTTAAANGAGAACCGTCTGAAACTTCCAATTCCAGGGAGAACTCCATCTCCAGGGCGAATCCAAACCGATCTTCTGACCTCCGCCAAGGCATTGCACGGACAGCAGGTGCACCAGCATCTGCATGCCAACAGAAAAACACTTTGAACACATCTACAGAACAATAAAGGAATAAATAAATAAATAAATAAAATAAACTTTAAAATAAACTAAATAAAAAGAAAGAAAGAAATTTTCTCATTCTTAAGTACTTTAAACCATATACTATTTTTTTCCTTATTCCACTCAGTAGCTCCAAGACACCATCAAAGTAATTCTCAGTGGGCTGGAGAGATGGCCTAGTGGTTAAAAGAGCGCCGACTGCTCTTGCAGAGGACCCGGGTTCGATCCCCAGCACCCACATGGTGGCTGAGAACGTCTAGCTACAGTCCAGGAGAATCCAATACCGCTCTTCTCACACTCAGCATTGCTTGACAGTGGGTGCAAGTGCTGGAGCAGATAACTCATAGCATAGTAAAAAATTTCAAATAAAAAAATTATTAAAAAAAAATAATTTTAAAAAGTAATTCTAAAAGATTCTTAAGGTCCTAGTGAGATTAATTTCTGGAGGACATCTAATGTTAATATTCAATTTTACTAAATTGAGCACTTATCATGGATTCTTTTTTTTAACAATTAGATGTCCTCCAGAAATAATCTCCTAGGACCTTAAGAAATCTTTTAGAATTACTTTTAAAAATTTTATTTATTTTTTATATGTATGAATGTACTGTCTGCATGCAGGCTTGTGCACCCATGTCATGCAATGCTGCAGTGGTCAGAAGAGGGTATTGGATTCCCCTGGAACTGGAGCTAAAGACGGTTCTCAGCCACCATGTGGGTGCTGGGGATCGAACCCGGGTCCTCTGCAAGAGCAGTCGGCGCTCTTAACCACTAGGCCATCTCTCCAGCCCCTAGAATTACTTTTGATGGTGTCTTTGGAGCTACTGAGTGGAAATAAGGAAAAACAAATAGTATTTTAAGTGCTTCATGGAAAATTTCTTTTTTTTTTAATGGATTTTTTTTAAGTTTTATTTATTTATTTATTTATTTATTTATTTATTTTTATTTCTGTATGTGTATCAATGTACTGTCTGCATGCAGATCTGTGCACCTGTGTCGTGCAATGCCGCGGAGGTCAGAAGACGGTTTCGGATTCCCCTGGAGCTGGAGTTCTCCTGGAATTGGAGTTTCAGACAGCTCTCGGCCGCCATGTGGGTGCTGGGGATCGAACCCGGGTCGTCTGTAAGAGCGGTCGGCACTCTTAACCGCTAGGCCATCTCTCCAGCCCCGCTTCATGGAAAATTTCAAACATATACAAAAAGACAGGGAATATATAATGCATATCAACACACCCACTGCCCAGGTCCAGCATAGAAACACACATGGCTCACCATGCTGTGTCATACCCTGACTACGTACCCTGTATGGATCCACACAGGTGCTCTGTGTGGATTTGAAACAAGTTTGAAACAAATCAATTAATCATATAATTTCATTGCTAAGTATACTGTTGCTAAAAGAAAGAGTCTATGGGGCTGGAGAGATCGCTCAGCAGTATGAGCGCCGACTGCTCTTGCAGAGGACCCGGGTTCAATCCTCAGCACCCACATGGCAGCTAAGAACCGAACTGTCTTTAACTCCAGTTCCAGGGGAATCCAACACCCTCTTCTGACCTCTGCCGCATTGCACAACACGGGTGCACCAACCCACATGCAGACAGTACACTCATACACATAGAAAATTAAAAAATAAAGCCAAGCATGGTGGCACATGCCTTTAATCCTAGCACTTGGGAGGCAGAGGCAGGTGGATCTTTGTGAATTCAAGGCCAGCCTGGTCTACGCAGTAAGTTCCAGGACAGCTGGGGCTACAGGGAGACCCTGTCTCAAAAAAACTAAAAAAAGAAAGAAAGAAAGAAAGAAAGAAAGAAAGAAAGAAAGAAAGAAAGAAAGAAAGAAAGAAAGAAAGAAAAAGAGAGAGAGAGAGAAAGGGTCTCCCTTTAGTCCCAGCTGGCCTAGAGCTTGCTATGTAGACCAGGATGGCCTTGGTCTCAACAGAGATCTGCCTGCCTCTGCATCGGAGTGCCAGGATTAAAGGCGTGCGCCACCACGCCCAGCCTCCTTAGGTTTTTCTTAATCTACAGTACTTTCTTTTCTCTTCAAAAAGTATTTTTTTAAATATTTATCTATTATAAGTACGAGTGTTATGCCTGCATGTGCATAAGTAGCGCCCCCATGTTGTGCAGTGCCCATGGAGGTCTCATCCCCTAGAACTGGAATTACGGACAGTTGTCAGTTGCCTTTCGGGTGCTGAGATTCAAACCTGGGTCTTCTGCAAGAACAGCTAGTGCTCTTTGATCAACTTGAATGTACATGCAAGCCCATCCAGCTGGATGGTGGGAGCCTTGGACTGTGTGGGTTTGGGCACAACTGCTTGCAAATTGGTTTTACATGAAGGATGCTTGTATTCACAACTTATTACTTATTGTTAAAAAGAAATGAAATAAAAGAAAGTAAAAAAAAAAAAGAACAGCTAGTGCTCTTAACTGCTGAGCCACCAATACAGCCCCCAAAAAATATTTCTTACAATTAATTAACATTTTTCTCTTTGAAAATCTGGGAGAATTTCTCATTTTCCGAATTTTGCTGATTGGATACTCATAGTGTCATCTAACATTCTGTTGTCTCTTGTATTTCTAAATAAACTAATTGTTAGAGGCCTGATCAAATTCATATTCAATTTTTTACTTTTTTCTTTCTTTGTTTTCAAAATTTTGGCATAAGAATCTTATAAAGTCCCCATCAAGGGGCACATAATGGCTACTCTTTTTTGTGATAGGAGTGATCTATGGGTTCAGAATTGTTAGCTTAGGTCTGTATTTAAAAAAGATTTTATTTTTAATTATGTGATATGGGGGGTTGTACATAATGTAGGTAGTGGGTACTGAACTCCAGTCCTCTGCAGGAGCAGTACTTACTCGTAACTACCGAGCCATCTCTCCAGCCCCTGTGGGCCTATTTCTTGTATTATAGAGTCCACTGGGTGATTTTAGTAACTAACATGATTTCTGATTCATTACTTCATTAATTTTTTCCCTTACCACTGTGAAAATTTGACTTTGGTTTGTTCATGTCTGAAATCTAACTAGAGGTAAGTACTGCAAGAGTTGCTGGACTGAGCTGGGCATGGTAGTACATGCCTTTAATCCCAGCATTTGGAAGGCAGAGGCAGGCCAGCCTGATCTACATAGTGAGCTCCAGGCCAGTTGGGACTAAAGGGAGTCCCTGTCTCAAAAAGAACCCCCACCACCAAAAAAAAAAGGAGTTGCTGAAGCCAGGCGTGGTGGCGCATGCATTTAATCCCAGCTCTTGGGAGGCAGAGGCAGGAGGATCTTTGTGAGTTCAAGGCTAGCCTGTTCTACAGAGTGAGTTCTGGGACAGCTGGGGCTATGGGGTGACCCCTGTCTCGAAAAGACCAAAAAAAAAAAAAAAAGGAGTTGCTGGGCTGGAGTAAAAACCAAGGTGGGCGGTATAAATTTTTGGAAAGTTTCTGAAAAATGATAACCTTTCTATCTCCTCTTTCTTCTACCTTCTACTTCTTCTCCTTAAAGCTGGATTTTTCTAGAATTCCATCCTTTGTTTACACTCTGCTTCATCCTACATCTTTCTTTGGCTGACACTCCCAAACCTGACAATTCTATCTACAGGTTGGTAGGTCACCTCTACACCATCAGTCAATAAATGTACACTGCACTGTCCGTTGGATGTGTCAGGTAACTCAGACTCAGCATGCTCACGCACTCCCCACCAGGAGCATCTGTTCTTCCACATTGCCTGTCCCAGGTGATCCATCTTTAGCCTGGAAAGACACGTCTGGCTGAGACAGCTCTTCACGCTCACGTTAGCCCACCCCACCCCACTCAGGAGCAGCTCTCCATCTGTCTCCTCTTTAATTTGGTGCCACTCTGGCCAACGACTTCATTATTTCTCACTCAGAGTAATGAAATGACTTCCAACTAGTTTTTTCTATTTGTTTTCTTACACATTACCACCAAAATGATCCAGTTCTAGTTCAAACCAGAAGAGGTAATTTCTCTGATCCTTAAATTATAGAGCAAAATCCTTACTCTACAGCCTGCCTTCCCACGACTCCTCCCTTGCCCGCCACTTCCTTGCCTCTTGTCACTTGTATTGTACATTTTATGGTTCCAAACCATACAAAATGTCCTATAATCTTTCCTCTCCGTTCCCCGCCTGCCCCCTTTTCAAAACATTTATTTATTTTATGTGTATGAATGTACTGTCTGCATGTATCCAAGTGTACCTGAGTCAATGAAATGCTAGTGGAAATCAGAAGTAGGTGTTTGAATCCCTGGAACTGGAGCTACAGATGGTTGTTAGCCACCACGTGGATGCTGGGAATCAAACCCAGGGCCCCTGCAAGAGCAACCACTGCTCTTAACTGCTGAGCCAACTCTCCAGCCCCAGATCCCCTACCCCTCTTTTGAAAGAAGATGTCATTATTTAGCCCCAACTGGTCTTTGACTCCCAGTCACCCTGGATCAGCCTCCCAAGTGCTGGGAGTACAGGCAAGTATCACCATGCCTAGTTTTCTTTTTCCTTTTGTCATTTATTCCTGCTGTTACTTGACTATGAACTGTCTTTTCTCCAGTATATATTTCTTCATTCTTTTTTTGTGTGTTTTGTTCTTCGGGGTTTTTTTTGGGGAGGGGGTAGTGTCATTTGAGCCAGGGTCTCCCGATAGCCCCAGATGGCTCAGAATTGACTCTGTAGCTCTGTAGACCAGGATGCCCTCTATCTCACAGAGATCCACCTGTTTCTGCCTCCCAAGTGCTGGGATTAAAGGTGTGTAGCCACCATGCCCAGCATGTATCTGCTCATTCTTTCTTTCTTTTTTTTTTTTTTGGCTTTTTGAGACAGGGTCTCCCTATAGCCCCAGCTGTCCTGGAACTCCCTCTGTTGACCAGGCTGGCCTTGAACTCACAAAGATCCACCTGCCTCTGTCTCCCAACTGCTAGGATTAAAGGCGTGCACCACCACGCTGAGGATGAATTTTTAAGAGATTGGTCTTTAAGAATGAGCAGCCGGGCATGGTGGTGCACGCCTTTAATCCTAGCACTTGGGAGGCAGAGGCAGATGGATCTTTGTGAGTTCAAGGCCAGCCTGGTCTATCTACAGAGGGAGTTCCAGGACAGCTGGGGCTACAGGGGGACCCTGTCTCAAAAAAGACAAAAAAAAAAAAAAAAAGAAGAATTTGAGCTGGTAGCTTTAGTGTCAACGTGACACACCTGGGATGAGGGAGCCTCAGTTGGGGAATTGGCTCCATTGGATTGGCCTGTGGCCACATCTGTGGAGAATCGTCTTGATTGTAAAGCAATGTGGGAGGGCCCAGCTCACAATGAGTGGTGCCACCCTGGGCAGGTTGTTGTGTACGGTATAAGAAGGCAGGCTGGGCATGAGCCAGGGGAGCAAGCCAGTGAACAGCATTCCTCCATGGCCTGTGCTTCAGCTCTTGCCTCCAGGTTCCTGCCCTGAGTTCCTGCCTTGGACTCCCTAAGTGATGAACTGTGAACCGGGAGATGTAAGCTAAATACACCCTTTCCTCCCCAAGTTGGTGTCGGTCAGAGTGTTTTGTCACAGCAATGGAAAACAAACTAGAACAGAATTCATCCTTGATTCCTTGATTATTCCTAGAATGTTGAGCTGTCGCACACTGACAACATCGTGTTGTAAGTCTGTCTCCCTCAGGCTCCCCCAAAGGATTACAAGGACATTTGGAGTCAGGCATTATAACTTATTTGTTTTTATAACCCCAATTTCTAGACACAACAGGAGCACAAGAAATGTTTGTCGAACAGAATCAAACTGAAGTTATCTCCTCTGTATATTAAATGTCATTTTGACTCTTCTGGGTGGAACACAGATATAAAGCAAAGCTTTGTGCAATACTATATTATTCTAGGCAGTCCACTTCTGCCTTCAACTGACAGGTTGAAGCAGCTTCTGTTTCTATTACTTTATCAATTAAAGTTCACACAAGTCTTTTGGTATCTACCAGAGAAATGTAAGGTAAACATCACCTGCAGCAAAAGTCTTCCCTACAACCTGCAAAGACAAGGGCAGTGGCTTCACAACAGTCTTATTCCGGGTCAGGTCCTGAGCGCCACTTAAATTGATTGCAGAATTAGCTGGACTGAGAGCCGGTGAATCTTTAAAATGAAAGAGGTTGTTTAAATTAGCAACCATGTATATATGCAGGAAGAAAGTTAATTTGACATGGGTGAGTTGAGAAAAAACAGGTTGGGGATTTCGGTTCTTTCCTGGAACTATTCAGATGTTTTAGAAAAGCCCATTTCTATGTATTCAGAATTATTTTTGATTTAACAAGCATGCACTTCGAAGATACTGTGTTAGGAGCTATTCTAAGTGCTTCAAGTACATTAATTCACTTGATCCCTCTAACAACCCTGCCAAGCAATTAATTAGGTCACAGTAGCAGTCAAATTCAGATTATCTGTCATCAGTATGTCTATGCTCCATATCAAACTATCTCTACAGTTCTCTCAAAACCACATTTTATTTATTTATTTATTTATTTATTTATTTATTTATTTATTTATTGGTCTTTTCAAGACAGGGTCTCCCTGTGGCCCCAGCTGTCCTGGAACTCGCTCTGTAGACCAGGCTGGCCTTGAACTCACAAAGATCTGCCTGCCTCTGCCTCCCAAGTGCTAGGATTAAAGGCATGCGCCACTACGCCAGGCCTAAAACCACATTTTGATAAGATATATCCATCTCCATTTAGATGAGGGTGTGTGTGTGTGTGTGTGTGTGTGTGTGTGTATTGCATGGCATGTGTAAAGGCTAGAGGTCTGTGTCAGGTGTCTTTCTCAATTGTTTTCCACATTATTATTATTATTATTGTTATTATTATATTTTTGAGACAGGGTTTCCCTTCAGTCCTGGCTGGCCTGGAGCTTGCTCTGTAGACCAGGCTGACCTTGAACTCATAGAGATCCACCTGCCTCTGCCTCCTGAGTGCTGGGATTAAAGGCATGCACCACCCCACCTGGGATTTTTTGAGACCGTTTCTCACTAAACCTTGAGCTCATCAGTTTGGCAAAACTGGCTTGCCTGTGGGCGCTAGGGATCCCCCAGTTTCTGACTTCCCAGCACCAGGGTTCTAAGCATCTTGTTGCCACACCCAGTTTTCACACATATGCTAGGTCCCAAAGCTTGTGTAGCAAGCATTTTACCAACCGAGCCAAGTCTCTCTAACTTGAGTTGTGCTTCCCAGAGTTCTATGTTGGGCTCCGAATCACCTTTAAGGAGGTAAGTAAGGACAAATGGGGTCATAGGAAGAAGTGCTAATCCAATATGACTGATGCCCTTGAAAGAGGAGGAAGGGGCATCAAAAGTTAATTTACACAGATGAAAGTCCAGGTGAAGGCGCAGCAAACAGCAGCTATCTATGTGCAAGCCAAGAACCCAGAAGAACCAATCCTTCTGGAACCTTCGGTTTGGACTTCTAGCTTCTAGGACAGTGAGAAAATATTTATGTCAATGGTGTTTTGTTATGAGAACCTTATCAAACTAACACAGCTAGAAGACAACTGTATTTTTTTTTTTTTTGGTCTTTTTGAGACAGGGTCTCCCTTTAGTCCCAGCTGGCCTGGAACTCACTATGTAGACCAGGCTGGCCTTGAACTCACAGAGATCCGCCTGCCTCTGCCTCTGGAATGCTAGGATTAAAGGCGTTCACCACCACACCTGGCTAAGATAACTGTAATTTTATAATTAGATACGAAATGGACAAATTCCTGGAATGGACTATATTAGTAGCAAAAAAGGAGAAAAAAATCACATGACCATCTTAATAGACACAGATAAAGAATTTGGCAAGCTGGGCATAGTGGTGCATGTCTGTGATGCCAGTATTTGGGAGGAGGAGACATGAGGATTTCAAGTTCAAGGCCAAATTGGGTTATATATAAGATCTTCACTCAAAAAAAAAACAAGCCAAAGCCCAGGGAACAAACTGTGGAAGAGGAGGCGTGGTAGATTGTAAGGGCTGCAGAGAGATAGGGGTGAATCGTGAGACTACAGGAATATAGTCTGGACTCCTAACTGATCAACATGCCTGTGCATACAAGCTTCTCTAACTGGACTATGGGAACCTTGGGTTGTTCAAAATTTGGACATAGATACTTGCAAAATGCACCAATTACCTAATTGTATGACATACTGAGTAACATCAATGTTATCTGCAAACAACTGTGTCATTATATTGTAGAATCCCTTAAAAATAAAAATAAAAAAAGTCAAAAAAAAAAAGCAGAGCCGGCGTGGTGGCTCACAAAGAAAACCTTCGTCCCGCACTTGGGGGGCCAGGCAGACGAACCCCTAGAGTTTCAAGACCAGCCTGTCTCAGAGCATGCGCTAGGCCCAGCTAGGACAAATGGTAGACCCTGTAATCAAAAAAGTGTACAAAAACAAAAAAAAAAGTGAGCAGAAGCCAGGCATGGTTAATCCCAGCACGCAGGAAGCAAGTAGGTTGGATCTCTGTGAGTTCACAAGGACAAACTGGTGCTAACAATGCAGAGTTCCAAGCAGCCAGGATACACAAAGTGAGGTCCTGTCTCAAAAGTAATATTAATAATTAAAAAAAAAAGGTTTATTTTTTGGGCTGGAGAGGTGGCCTGGTGGTTGAGAGCGCTGGCTGATCTTGTAGTGGATCTGGGTTTGGTTCCCACATGGTTGCTAACAATAGTCTGTAATTCTAGTTCTGGGAGGCAGACAGGATGACCCTAAACTCACTGATGAGCTAGTCTAGCCATTTATTATGATCCAGATTCTGTGACAGACTATGTCTCAAAAGTAAGGTGGAAAAGTGATCAATACCAACTTCTGACCTATATATACACACATATGAGCATGGGTACTCAGATATACACATATGCATGCACACACAATGTTATGACCCTGTATACAGAAAATCCTAGCTGGGCGTGTAGCGCTGCTTTTATTCACTAGCAAAACTTGGGAGGCAAAGCAGGTGGATTTCTATGAAACTGAAGCCAGCCCTGGTCCACATAGTGACTTACAGGCAGCCTGGGACTGGGGAGACCCTGTCAAGAAAAAGACCAAAAAAAAAAAAAAAAAAGAAAAAAAAAAAAAAAAAACCCTGAGAAAATATCTACTACGAAAACTGCTAGACTAGAAGTAAGTCACAATTTCGGCAAAATTGTGTCTATTTAAAAAAAATCATTACAAAATAACAAAAAACAATAGAAAAAATAGCCAGACCTCATAGAGATCTGCCTGCTTCTGCATCCTGAGCACTGGGTTAATTAATCCATATTAAGCTATATGCTTATAATAGAATAAAAATTGTAGTAGGATATAAGTATATTAAAAGAAAAAATTTTGGTCTTTGAAAATTGTTTTGGTCTTTTTTTTTTCTTTCTTTCTTTTCAACATATAGATGTTGGGGCTGGAGGATGGCCTAGCGGTTAGAGCGCACCGCTCTTGCAGAGGACCCGGGTTCATCTCCCCCACCCAGCATGGCGCTGAGAACCGTCTGTGACTCCGGTTCCAGGAGAACTCCAGTTCCAGGGGAATCCGAGACCGTCTTCTGACCTCCGCGGCATCGCACGACACGGGTGCGCAGACCTGCATGCAGACAATACATTCATACACATAAAAATAAATAAATAAATAAAAATTAAAAAAAAAAAAAGAAAGAAAATTTTAACATCCTATGAGCTGGGCGTGGTGGCACATGCCTTTAATCCCAGCACTTGGGAGGCAGAGGCAGGTGGTTCTCTGTGAGTTCAAGGCCAACCTGGTCTACATAGTGAGCTCCAAGCAAGCTGGGACTAGAGGGAGACCCTGTCTCAACCCCTCTCCCCCCCCAAAAAAAAAAATCCTATGAAATCTATGAAATGTTAAAAGAAACCCTAAGGAAATGGGAGGATATCCTGTGCTCATGGATCAGAAGACTTAATAATGATAAGACAGCATCTGTGCCTGAAGTGTTCTGAAGATTCGGTATGGGTTCCACCAATATTCCAACTAGCTTCCCAGAAATGGGCAAGCCAATCCCAAAGTTCATATGGAAATGCATGGGACCCAGGGTAACCAAAATAATCTATAAAAAATTAGTAAAGTTGGAAAACTTATCTTTCCCCTGTCAGAACCTCATTCAAAGCTACCAACATTATACAGTATGCTACGGACATTGGTGCTGACACAGATTAGCAGAGTCACAGAATCTAGATAACCCCCCTTTTTTGAGTAATGGATATATTAGCAATAGAGGTAAGGAAGAATCACTAGCATAAGATAAGACAACAATTTTCTTTTCAGCAACTAGTTTTGGCACAACTACAAAGCTCTAGGTCCTCATCCTTCACACCATACATAAAAATTAAATGGATTTAAATGTAATAGCTAAAACCATAACACTCATAAAACACAGAAGTAATCTTTATTACTTTGAATTAGGCACTAGTTTCTTGGATATGAGCCAAAAGCAACAAAAGAAAACATAAATGAGCTAGATTTTAGAAAAAAAAAGCTTTGTGCTTCAAAGGACACGATGAAGAGAATGAAAGAGAATGTGCAGAATGGGAGAAAACCTTGGCAAATCACAAAGACTTATATCCCCCAAATATAAAGCTCTCATAAATCTATAATAAAATATAACCAGATGAAAAATGGCCAAATAATGATTAAAAAAACATTTCTTTAAAACTAACCAAATAAGCAAATGAAAAATAAATGAGCTGGAGAGAGAGCTCAGTGGTTTAGAGAACTTGGTGCTCTTGCAGAGAACCCAGGTTCAGTTCCCAGCACCCACACAGTGGCTCATAACCATCTGTAACTCCAAGTCCAGGGGAGCTGAACCCTCTTCTTCTTGTTTAACACAATAAGTATGAAAGTTTCTTCTCAGAGTGATGAACTATTCTGCTGGATGTGCTGGTGCGCACCTGTAGATCCCAGAACTGAGACAGGGGGACCAAGAGTTCTAGGCAAGTCTAGACTGCACAGTGAGATCTTGTACCAATAATTCACTAAGTTATTGAATTGCAAACTTTTAATGGATGAATTGTCTGACATTAATTATACCTCAATATCAATAAAATATCATTCAAAAATGCCATAAGTAAAGTTATAAACAAGTGGAAACATTTGTAACTAATATCACTGATAATTTGCTACACAGGAACCAGTAAGGAAAAGACTATATATAGTAGGTGTGTGGTCCACCTTTGATTTCAGCAGGAACGCCAATGGATCCTGCCCAGTGAACTCCTCTCCTGGGGAAAGTGTCCTATAAACTCACGCCTGCTTTCTCCAGCTTTCTGTCTCTAGGCCTTCTTCAAGGCCAGCAAGCTCTCTGGACCCTGTGAAGGAGCATAATGCTTCCAAGGCAGCGTTCAATGAATTAATCCTCTCAGTGAGTAGAGGGCACGAGGATAAACATGCCAGCCTCCCATTCTTTTCTTTTCTTTTTGTTTTAATTTTTAAAAAAATTTTTATTTCTTTATGTGTATGAATGTACTGTCTGCATGCAAGTTTGTGCACCCGTGTCGTGCAATGCCGCGGAGGTCAGAAGAGGGTGTGGGATTCCCCTGGAACTGGAGTTCTCCTGGAATTGGAGTTTCAGATGGTTCTCGGCCGCCATGTGGGTGTTGGGAATCGAACCCGGGTCCTCTGTAAGAGCGGTCGGTGCTCTTAACCGCTAGGCTATCTCCAGCCCCCCGCCCCCTTTTTTTTGGTCTTTTTGAGACAGGGTCTCCCTGTAGCTCCAGCTGTCCTGGAACTCACTCTGTAGACCAGGCTGGCCTTGAACTCACAAAGATCCACCTGCCTCTGCCTCCCAAGTGCTAGGATTAAAGGCAGTGTGCCACCAAGCCTCCCATTCTTTAGAATGGTAATTCTGGAAGGGCTTCTGCATGCTTCTTTGAGAACTTGGTTTGTGACAATTACATAGCAAATACATCTTACAGTGGATTATTCCTGCTTCTGGAGATCACTTCCCAAATAATAATAATAATATAGTAATAAACAATACTCCAGTCCTTACCTTATGCTTGATTCTTTGGGACTCAAAACATGATCCAACAAGTTTAAAAAAAAAAAAGGGAAAAGCTTCTGGGTGTGCAAACTCAGGCCCTACATTGGGAAGACGGCAAGCAGATCTAGTGTGGTTCAAGCCAGGCCTGGTCTAATAGAAGTTCTAAACCAGTCAGGGCTACACATGAGATCGTATCTCAAAAAAAAATAAAAAAAAAAAGTTGGGGGGGTGGTTCTGGAAGAGATGGCTCGAGAACCAAAGCACTGGTGCTTTTGCAGAAGACCCTCATTCATTCACAGCACCCAACATGGCGGCTAACAACTGTATTTAGCTCTAGTTCAAGGATCTGACCCTCTCTGCCTCCACATGGGCATTGCATGCATGGTGGCGCACCTAAAATACATGATGGCAAAACACTACAAACACAAAATAAAAAGAAATAACTCCACGAACTACATTTTTTCCTGTTAAAATAGACGGGGTTCTACTGTGGCTTATAATCTCCTAACCTGTAGAGAATGTAAGCTTGTGGCATCATCATGGGTTCATTCCTCCAAGGAGAGAGCGCAATAAACAATTAGATTTGGGATATCAGGCATATGGCTGCCCTGGTTGCACAATTTTTCCAGGTAGGTGAGGTGTAGCTGGTGCTGAACGGATGGAGTCTTGCTTGATATCAAGGAGCCCCTTTTGCCTTTAATTTTTTAGTGGCCCTTGGTACACTCTCGGTATTCCAAGGCCATTTACATTGCATGTGGTCGGTCTCAATGCATCTTTTCCATGTTAACATCAGTTCTTCAGCAGCAGGGCCTTATCGCCTCTATTCTGCTGGTATCCCCAGATTTAGAGGCAAGGGCCTTTACCTTTTGTGGGACCTTAGATCCCTTGGCCAATACATTTCCGCCTGGTAGAAAAATCTATGGCTGATTCGGCAGCTCCTGTATTATATTATTTTGTTTAAGGCATAGTTTAAGGACTTTAGTGTTATATTTTGGTTCTGAAACAGAGAGTAATCCTTTTCATAGTTCTATGTCTATTAGTCAATTAAAGAAGGCAGTTTTACCAGTATTTATAAGAGATTACCTCTATAATAGTTGTCTCCAATTTTAACAGTTGGAGAGCAACCCCATCACGTCATATTCTCCGTGTTCTTGGGGGGAGGCAAGAAATCTCTCTCATTAAAACCTATATGTCTACACAAGTAACCCTACCATAACTATTAATGCTGCTTAATACCTATAGTATCTAATGCTTGTGCTTATTAGTAGGTCGAAAGGTTATTCCCTGGACAGACTGTCAGCCCATGAGGGAATACAGCCAGAATTGACCAGACTACCAAGACAACAGCTCCAGAGAGAATTGGACTGTTCTGCTTCTCATCTACTTGAGCCCCTTTTCTAAGCCCAGGGAATAATCTGCGGAAGAGAGGGTGGTGTAGCATGTAAGGCCTGTGATTGGGGTGAGGGTGAAACTACAGCAATGTAGTCGGGACCACTCATTTGATAACCTGATGTAACATACAACCCCTCACCACCCGCTGGAAGTGGGGGCTGTGGGTGTTTGGCGCACAACAGGCCAGCTTCAAATTGTTTAATGAAGGTGCTTGTATCATGATTATCACATTATAGCTAAAAAATGGAAAAAAAAAAACTGAGAGAGATATGCAGGACAGTCATGGCAGAATGCATGATCTCGGTTGGGGTGGGGGTGGGGGTGAAGGGAAGGGGAGATATGCCTGAACTGAATTGGAAAATGATGTATGAAATGCACAAAGCATCAATAAAAAAAAATGTTGAGAAAAAAAAAAGAAATAACTCAATATAAAAATAAAATAAACCAGAACAACAACAAAAGCCAAATGCCAATATGCTCAATGCCAATGATGAGGGAAATTTAAGTTAAAACCACACTCAGATACCACTGTTCCCATCCGCCTGCAAAAAACCAAAGGTTTCAATAATAAACTCTAGGCAACATCTCTGAAAACACACGACCATGACGCACTGGCACAGCCTCCCTGGAGGTGGGGCCTATGGAAGCTATGAATGAGCACATAGATAATCCAGCATTCTGGATGTTAAAACATGAATGAGAATGGACACAACAGACATGCTCTGGAGTTAGTCATGGTTGAATTGCTTGGAAGCAATATAAATGTCCTTTAATACTGGATCAGTTAAAATAAATCATGGCACATCTAGAATGTATGAGAATACACTGCAGTTAAAGAAAATCGTGAGGAAGTACTCTTAGACCTCCGAGATATTGCAGCATGAAAGGGTGAGATGCAGGCAATGCACAGAAATTGCTGCATTTGGAGTAAAAAGGAACAACAGGAATCTGTATTTGTGCTTCCTTGAAAATGTATAAAGAGAATCTAGAAAGATAATTTATTAGTCATTTTTGTATCACTGAGAAGAATACCCAGCAGAAACAATGTAAAGGAAGAAAAGATTCAGAAAAGGTTCATTTTGGCTCATGGGTCTGTCCATCAGAGTGGTTGGTTCACACGGACAGGACCAGAGACAGATCAGCTGCAAGTAGAGGCCCAGCAAGGACTCTTCCAGGCTTGTCCTTAGTAACTTCTGTCAGCTAGCCTGACTTTGCCTTAGGAAAGCTCCACAGCCTTCAAACCAGCACCACAAACATGGGATCAACATGCCAATCGACTTCTCAGGGCTCGACTTCATGATCAAGCCATAACAGACACATCGGAAACTAGTCGTAGTGGTTATGTATCTGTGGAGCAGTCGGGTAGAAATTACATGGTATAAAAAAGAAATGTGGGCTGGAGAGATGGCCTAGTGGTTAAGAGCACCGACTGCTCTTGCAGAGGACCCAGGTTCGATCCCCAGCACCCACATGTCGGCTGAGAACTGTCTTTAACTCCAGTTCCAGGGGAATCCAACACCCTCTTCTGGTGCACAAACCTGCATGCAGACAATATATTCATACACATACAAAATAAAATAAAAAAAAGAAAAAGAAATGTACACATATATATACATACATAAATATACATAAATGTATATATGTAAAGACACACAGGTACTTTTAAAAACGTTAAATATTTCAAAGTAGTAGAATAATTTTTTGTTTTAAGACAGGGTCAAAAAAAAAAAAAAAAGACAGGGCCTCGGGGGCTGAAGAGATGGCCTAGCAGTTAAGAGTGCCAACTGCTCTTGCAGAGGACCCCGGTTCGATCCCTAGCACCCGCATAGCAGCTGAGAACCATCTTTAACTTAAGTTCCAGGGGAAGCCAACACCCTCTTCTGACTTCCGTGGCATTGCATGACACGGGTGCACAGACCTACACGCAGGCAGTACATTCATACACATACAAAAAAAAAAAAAANGTAACTGTAAGTCATCAACTCTGAGCACAGGGTCCTCAACAGCCAAGAGGACAAGTGTCTTCTGCCTTGGTGTCCTCCACTTTGCTTACCTATGAGCAGACCATTTCAAATGATATCAAACCTTTAAAATGTTCCATGTTCCAGCTTATAAGGAAGTTTAAATTTTTGTTTTAAATTTTTATTTATTTACTTATTTTCATATGTGTATGAATGTACTGTGTGCATGTAGGTTTGTGCACCCATGTCGTGCAATGCCGCAGAGGTCAGAGAGGGTGTCGGATTCCCCTGGAACTGGAGTTCTCCTGGAATTGGAGTTTCAGACGGTTCTCGGCCACCATGTGGGTGCTGGGGATCAAACCCAGGTCTTCTGCAAGAGCAGTTGGTGCTCTTAACCACTAGGCCATCTCTCCAGCCCCCCGTTTGCTTATTTTAAAAATTGATCATCAGCCATGAGTCCAGAAAAAAAAAATTAAGCCCTATATGCAGACATGGGGCTGGAGAGATGGCTCAGCGGTTAAGAATGCCCACTGTTCTTGCAGAACCTGGGTTCAATTCCCAGCACCCACATGGTGGCTAAGAACCGTCTTTAACTCCAGTTCCGGGAGAATCTGACACCCTCTTCTGACCTCCGTGGCATTGCACAACACTGGGTGTACCAACCTACATGCAGACAGTACATTCATACACATAAAAAATAATAAATGGGCTGGAGAGATGGCCTAGCAGTTAGGAGCGCTGACTGCTCCTGCAGAGACCTGGTTTGATCCCCAGCACCCACATGGTGGCTGAGAACCGTCTTTAACTCCAGTTCCAGGGGAATCCGACACCCTCTTCTAACCTCCACTGCATTGCATGACACGGGTGCACCAACCTGCATGCAGACAGTATATTCATACATATACAAAATAAGTAAAAATTAAAATTAAAAAAAAATTAAAAAATTAAAAAAACATATGCAAACATAATACTCATACATATGAAATAAAAATAAAGAAGAGAAAAAAATGTAAAAAACAATATCGAACCCTAGCCGGGTGTGGTGGTGCATGCCTTTAATCCTAGCACTCAGGAGGCAGAGGCAAGCAGATCTCTGTGAGTTCAAGGCCAGCCTGGTCTACATAGCGAGCTCCAGACCAGCTGGGACTAAAGGGAGACCCTGTCTCAAAAAGACAAAAAAAAATTGAGTCCTTCACTCCATCCCTCCTTTCTTCTCTCCCTTCATTCCTTTGACCTAGAGTCTTGCTGGGTTGCACAGGCTGGCCTTGAGTCTCTGATCCTCCTGTTTGCCCCCTGAGTAGCTGGGGTCACAAGCACATGCCATTATGCCTGGCTGGTTATTTTCTTATTGTGAAGTTCTCCCCAAAACATAATCCTCTGCTTTGGGAAAAAACTCTGGTAAGTCTCTGAAAAAGATGCAAGACATGTATGGCAGAGTGCATGAACTTGGGTGGGGTTGGGGGCATGGAAAGGGAAATGACTAAATTGGATTGAGAAATGATGTATGAAAAATTTAATAACAATAAAAATATATTAAAAAATAAAGATGTTTACTTATATACAATTCATTTGTATGTTTGGCAAAGATATCCCCCTCCCCAGGATGTGGCTTGTCTTTTCCTTTTCTTTTCATTTCATTTTATTTTTTTTGAGACAGAGTCTCATTATGTAGGCCTGGATGGCTCGGAATTCACTTTGTAGACCAGGCTGTCTCTTTTGAGTCTGTAAATAGTATTATGTTAGGGGTTGGGAGATAGTTAGCAAAATGCTTGTTTTGTAAGCATGAGAAGCTGAGTTTGATATTCCTAGAACCCATGTTAAAAAGAAAGACGTCCAGGGCCACAGAGATGGCTCAGTGGTTAACGCACTGACTGCTCTTGCAGAGGATCCGGGTTCGGTTCCCAGCACCCACATGGTAGCTAACCACTGCCTGTAATTCCAGTTCCAGGAGATCCATCATGTTCTGACCTCTGCGAGCATCACATGACCCAGCTGTACTTATACACACGTAGGCAACATACTCCCATATAATAAAAATAAATAAAATACATTTTTTATAGTGTCATGAGGCCTGGCATGGTGGTGCATGCCTTTGACCCCAGCAGCCAGGAGGCAGAGACAGGCAGATCTCTGTGAGTTTGAGGTCAGTCTGGTCTACATAGCAAGTTCCAGGTCAGCCAGGGCTAGACAGTGAGGCCCTGTCTCAAAAAAACAGAAGAAAAAAAGCCTAGTGTGGCATCACAGAACTATGATCCCAGGGACTCGCTAATCCCTGGGGCTCACTGGCCAGCCAGGAGAGCCTAACTGGAGAGCGACAGACCCTGTCTCAACAACTAAAAGGGACACTCGAGGTTGTCCCCGGTACTTGTGTGCACATGTAGCAGCAGCACCTGCACACACACAGAGAAGTATTTTTAGACTTTTCATTCTTACTTGACACAAACATTTTTTTTTTGTCTTTTTTGAGACCCCTGTAGCCCCAGCTAGCCTGGAACTTCATAAGAAGACCAGGCTGGCCTTGAACTCACAGAGACCCATCTGTCTTTGCCTCCTGAGTGCTGGGATTAAAGGCGTGTGCCACCATACCCGGCTGACATGAATGTCTTAATGGAAGAAAGATTTATTTTCAGTGTCATGGTCCATGGTTGAGGCAAGAGCAGCCCACATCACTGTGGACAGGAAGCTGAGAGAGAACGCTGTGCTCACAGGATTTCTCTTTCCTCTTTTGTTTCATCTTTTCTCCAGAATAAGAGATGATGCACATTCAAGAGGGACTTCCCCTTGTTAGCCCTCCCATCAAATCCCTCTGCAGACGTACCCAAAGGTGACTTTAGTAATCTTAAGGGATTCTCAATCCAATCTGATTGACAATCAAGATTAAACACTACAAATAACTTCTGAAGAACAGAAGCATTTTTGTTTTTAATTATAATGATGTCTAACTTATCAACTTGTGGGGTTTTTTTTATAGATTGAGCTTTTGATATTGTATCTAAGGCATTTGCCTTAGATACAATATCAAAATATCTAACCCAAGACAAATTGTATTTTTTCCTACTTATTTTTTGAGACAGGGTCTCCCTGTAGCCTCAGCTAGCCTGGAACTCACTATGTGGCCCAGGCTGGGCTTGAACTCACAGAGATTCGCTTACCTCTGCCTCCTGAGTGCTGGGATTAATGATGTGCACCATTATGCTTGGTAGCTTCAGTTTTTTTACTTCAGTCTATGACTCATTTGAATTATTTCCTTTTAGTGATGATGTTTAGTAATATATTTTTTCTTTTGCCACCATATGATCAGGTATAATTTCCATATGTAGTATCAGATATGGATCAAAGTTCACATCTTTGTAGACAAATATTTAATTGTAAAAAAAATTGTTTCAATACCATTTGAAAAGTATTTTTCACTGCATTGTCTGTTCATTAAGAAGTCAGTTGTACTTGAGTGTGTGAATTTGTTTCTACAGATTTTTTTTCTGGTCTTTTTGAGATAGGGTTTCCCTTTAGTTCCAGCTGTCCTGGAACTTACTCTGTAGACCAGGCTGGCCTTGAACTCACAAAGATCCGCCTGCCCCTGCCTCTCGAGTGCTAGGATTAAAGGTGTGCGCCACCATGCCTGGCTTTCAATTTCTTAAAAAAAAAAAATCCCCTTGCATTTTTATTGGGACTATACTAACTCAACTGGTCAATTTAAACTTATGAATAGCCAGCTTTCTGGGCATGGTGACGCACTCCTTTAATCCTAGCACTGGGAGGCAAAGGCAGGCGGATCTTTGTGAGTTCAAGGCCAGCCTGGTCTACAGAGTGAGTTCCAGGACAGCTGGGGCTACGGGGAGACCCTGTCCAAAAAGACCAAGAAAAAAAAAAAAAAGTCAATTGCAACCGAGTATGGTGGTGCCCACCTTTAATCCCAGCACTTGGGAGGTAGAGGCTGGTGGATCTCTGTGAGTTCAAGGCCAGTCTGGTCTACAATAGTGAGTTCCAGGCCAGCTGGGGCTACAGGGAGATCCTATCTTGAAAACACAAAACAAAATAATTTAAATAAAAATAATAAAAACTAACTAGTCAGGCATGGTGGTGCATGCCTTTAGTCCCAGCACTTGGGAGGCAGAGGCAGGATGATCTTTTCCAGTTCAAGGCCATCCTGGTCTACCTATGGTCTACAGAGGAGTTCCAGGACAGCTGGGGCTACAGGAAGACTTTGCCTCAAAAACACAAAACAATGTCAAGTGCATTTCACTGTGCCAACAACCAACTGGAAAATTAAAAATATTAAAGTAAAAATAGCATTAAAAGGCTGGAGAGTTGGCCCAGTGGTTAAGAGCACTGGCTGCTCTTGCAGAGGAACTGGGTTCAGTTCCCAGCACCCACAAGGTAGCTAACAACTGCCCCTAACTCCAGTTCCAGGGGAATCCGATGCCCTCTTCTGGCCCACATGAGCATTGCATGCACATGGTGCACTCACATGTAGCAAGCAAAACACTCATGCGCATAAAACAAAAATGATAAACATAATATTTTTAGTTTCCTAAGCAGGCTCTCTACAAGGATGAAGCCATATTCGTGAAGCTTATGCCAAGGTCGTAAACTTCAACAGTGAGAAGCCGGAAGAGTCGAGCATCTCCCAGATGCTGCTCAAGCTGGACCTCAAGGCTCTGGACCTGCAGGAATTCAGCATCACTATGGCCAGGGAAATTGGGGGGAGGGGGCGCAGAAAACTATCATAATTTGTTACTTAGCTCCGTAACTGAAATCTTTCCAAAAAATCCAAGTCCAACTAGTGTGTGAATTAGAGAAAAAGTTCAGTGGGAAGCAGAATCTATTGCTCAGAGGAGGATTCTGCCCAAGCCAAATTGAAAGCCATAGGAAACGTAAGCAAAAGCTACTGCTGGAATGCAGTGGACGACACTATTCTTGAGGGCTTGTCTTCCCAAATCTAATTCTGGACAAGAGGATACGTGGGAAACCACATAGCAGCCGGCTCATTAAGATTCATTTGGACAAAGCACATGGGAACAACGTGGAACAACAATGTGAGGCACAGGGTTGAAACTTTCTCTGGTGAGGATGTCAATTTTTGAATTCCCAGAGTTGTAAACAGAAACAACTGAATATTGTTCACAGTAAAAAAAATTATCTATCAATCTATCTATCTATCTATCTATCCATCTATCATCTATCAACTATCTATCAATTATCTATCATCTATCAATCATCTATCATCTATCTATCAATCATCTATCATCTATCTATCCATCCATCTATCATCTATCTATCAATCATCTATCATCTATCTATCCATCCATCTATCATCTATCTATCAATCATCTATCATCTATCTATCCATCCATGTATCATCTATCTATCATCCATCTATCTATCCATCTATAATCAATCAATCAATCAATCAATCAATCAATCATCTAGCTATCTGGAATCCCATTCCTCATATTCTGCACTGGCTAGAAGCACCAGTACAAACAGCAGCAATATAAAAAGATAATTATGTTGTTCTTGGTCTTGAGAAAGATTTAGTCTTTTATCATTAAACATGTTAGCTGTGGACTTTTTTTGTTTTTGTTTTTGTAGGTGTTCTTTACCAGGTTAAGGAACTTCTTTTTTTTTTTTTTTTTTNAAAAAAAAAAAACCCTGGAAAATATCTACTACAAAACTGCTAAGACTAGAAGTAAGTTCATGCAAATTTCGCAAAATTGTGTCTATTTAAAAAAAATCAATTACAAAATAACAAAAAACATAGAAAAAAATAGCCAAGACGCTCATAGAGATCCTGCCTGCTTCTGCATCCTGAGCACTGGGTTAATTAATCCATATTAAGCTATATGCTTATAATAGAATAAAAATGTAGTAGGAATATAGTATATAAAAGAAAAAAAATTGTTTTGGGTCTTTGATTTTTTGTCTATAAGAATTCTTTTACATTAGTGTGGGGCTGGAGGGATGGCCTCGCGGTTAAGAGCGACGACCGCTCTTGCAGAGGACCCGTGTTCATCTCCCGCCACCAAGCATGGCGGCTCGAGAACCGTCTGTGACTCCGTTCCCAGCGAGAACCCGTTCCTGGGGAATAATCCAAGACGTCTTCTGATCTCCGCGGCAATGCACGACACGGGGGCAAAAAAAAACAAACATACATATAAAAAAAAAACACATAAAAAATAAATAAATAAAAATTAACAAAAAAAAAAAAAAAAGAAAATTTTAACATCTATAGCTGGGCGTGGTGGTCCCATGCCTTTTAATCCCCAGCACTGGGAGGCAGGGCAAGGTGGTTCTCTGGATTCAAGGCCAACCTGGTCACAATAGTGGCTCCAAGCACGTGGGACAGAGGTAGACCCTGTCTCAACCCCCCCCCCCAAAAAAAACTCCTAGGAATTCTATGAAATGTTAAAAGAAACCCTAAGAAAGGGACGATATCCCTGTGCTCATGGATCAGAAGACTTTAATAATGAATAAACAGCATCTGTGCCTGAAGTGTTCTGAAGATTCGGTATGGGTTTCGCACCAAGTATTCCAACGCTTCCCAAAATGGGCAAGCCAATGCCCAAGTTCATATGGGTTAAATGCATGGGACCCGTGTTACCAAAAAATAATCTATAAAAAATAGTAAAGGTTGGAAAACTTATCTTTCGCTTCCCCTGTCAGAACCTCATTCAAAGCTACCAACATTATACAGTATGCTACGGACATTGGTGCTGACACAGATTAGCAGAGTCACAGAATCTAGATAACCCCCCTTTTTTGAGTAATGGATATATTAGCAATAGAGGTAAGGAAGAATCACTAGCATAAGATGAAAGACAACAATTTTCTTTTCAGCAACTAGTTTTGGCACAACTACAAAGCTCTAGGTCCTCATCCTTCACACCATACATAAAAATTAAATGGATTTAAATGTAATAGCTAAAACCATAACACTCATAAAACACAGAAGTAATCTTTATTACTTTGAATTAGGCACTAGTTTCTTGGATATGAGCCAAAAGCAACAACAAGAAAACATCAAATGAGCCTAGATTTTAGAAAAAAAAAAAAAAGCTTTGTGCTTCAAAGGACACGATGAAGAGAATGAAAGAGAATGTGCAGAATGGGAGGAAAAACCCTTGCAAATCACAAAGACTTATATCCCCCAAATATTAAAGCTCTCATAAATCTATAATAAAATAAACCAGAATGAAATGGCTCAAAATATGCATTAAAAAAAACATTTCTTTAAAACTACCAAATAAGCAAATGAAAAATAAGAGCTGTAGAGAGAGCTCAGTGGTTTAGAGAACTTGGTGCTCCTTGCAGAGACACCCAGGTTCAGTTCCCAGCACCAACACGTGGTCTCATAACCATCTGTAACTCCAAGTTCCAGGGGATCTGAACCCTCTTCTTCTTGTTTAACACAATAAGTATGAAAGTTTCTTCTCAGAGTGATGAACTATTCTGCTGGATGTGCTGGTGCGCCCCTGTAGATCCCAGAACTGAGACAGGGGGACCAAGCAGTTCTAGGCAAGTCTAGACTGCCACAGTGCAGATCGTACCAATAATTTCACAAGTTATTGCATTGCAAACCTGTATTAATGGATGAATTGTCTGACATTGAATATACCTCAATTATCAATAAAATATCATCAAAAATGCCATATAGTAAAGTTATAAACAAGTGGAAACATTTGATACTATATCACTGATAAATTTGTACACAGGAACCAGTAAGGAAAAGACTTATATAGTAGGTGTGTGGTCACCTTTGATTTCAGCAGGAACGCCAATGGATCCTGCCCAGTGAACTCCTCTCCTGGGGAAAGTGTCCTATAAACTCACGCCTGCTTTCTCCAGCTTTCTGTCTCTAGGCCTTCTTCAAGGCCAGCAAGCTCTCTGGACCCTGTGAAGGAGCATAATGCTTCCAAGGCAGCGTTCAATGAATTAATCCTCTCAGTGAGTAGAGGGCACGAGGATAAACATGCCAGCCTCCCATTCTTTTTCTTTCTCTTTTGTTTTTTAATTTTTAAAAAATTTTTATTTTTATGTGTATGATGTACTGTCGCGCTGCAAGTTGTCACCCGTGTACGTGCATGCCAGCGTGATGTCATGAAGAGGGTTGTGGGATTCCCTGGAACGGAGTTCTCTGAATTGGGAGTTTCTCAGGAACTGGTTCTCGGCCGCCATGTGGTGTTGGGAATCTAACCCGGGTCCTCTGTAAGCGCGGTCGGTGCTCTTAAGCTAGGCTATATCTCCAGCACCCCCCCTTTTTTTTTGGTCTTTTGAGACAGGGTTCCTGTAGCTCCACTTCCTGAACCACTTGCTGATCATCTAGAGGCTGGCCTTGAACTCACGAAGATCCACCTTCCTCTGCCTCCCCAAGTGCTGCTAGGATTAAGAGCAGTGTGGCCACCACCAAGCCTCCATTTTTAGAATGTGTTTAATTCTGGAAGGGCTTCTGCATGCTTCTTTGAGAACTTGGTTTGTGACAATTACATAGCAAATACATCTTACAGTGGATTATTCCTGCTTCTGGAGATCACTTCCCAAATAATAATAATAATATAGTAATAAACAATACTCCAGTCCTTACCTTATGCTTTGATTCTGTTGGGACTCAAACCATGATACCAACAATTTAAAAAAAAAAAAGGGAAAAGCTTCTGGGTGTGCAAACCTTCAGGCCCTACACTTGGGAAGACGAGGCAGGCAGATCTCTGTGAGTTCAAGGCCAGCCTGGTCTACATAGGAAGTTCTAAACCAGTCAGGGCTACACATGAGATCGTATCTCAAAATACCAAAAGTGGGGTGGTGGTTCTGGAGAGATGGCTCAGAGAACAAAAGCACTGGTGCTTTTGCAGAAGACCCTGATTCAGTTCACAGCACCCACATGGCGGCTAACAACTGTATTTAGCTCTAGTTCCAAGGGATCTGATGCCCTCTTCTGGCCTCCATGGGCATTGCATGCATGTGGCGCACCTACATACATGTGGCAAAACACACAAACACATAAACATAAAAGAAATACTCCCACACGAACTACATTTTTTCCTGTTAAATAGACGGGTCTTACTGATGGCTTATAGATCTCCTAACCTTAGAGAATGTAAGCTTGTGGCATCACATGGGTTCATTCCTCCAAGGAGAGAGCCAATACAACAATTAGATTTGGGATATACAGGCAAGGCTGCCCTGGGGCTTGCACAATATTTTCCAGGCAGGTGAGGTGTAAGCTGTGCTGACGGTGGAGTCTTGCTTGATCAAGGAGTCCCGTTTTAGCGCTTTATGTTGTTTAGTGGCCCTTGTACACTCTCGGTATTCCAGAGGCCATTTACACTTGGCATGTGTCGTCCCAATGCATCTTTTCCATGTTAACATCAAGTGTCTTCAGCAGCAGGGCTTATCGCCTCTTTCTGCGGTATCCCCAGATTTAGAGGCAAGGCGCCTTTACCTTTTGTGGGACCTTAGATCCCTGAGCCAACACATTCTCCCCTGGTAGAAAAATCTCATTGCTGATTCGGCAGCTCCTGTATTAATTATTTGCTTAAGGCATAGTTAAGGACTTTAGTGTTATATTTGGTTCTGAACAAGAGTAATCCTTTTCATAGTTCTTATGTCTATTAGTCAATTAAAGAAGGCAGTTTTACCAGTTTTTATAAGAGATTACCTCTATAATAGTTTGTCTCCAATTTACAGTTGGAGCAGCAACCCCATCATCCGTCATATTTCTCCTGTGTTCTATGGGGAGGGAGGCTAAGAAATCTCTCTCAAATCTAAACCTATTGCTATAGCACAAGTAACCTACCATAACTATTATGCTGTTTAAATACCTATTATCTAATTGGCTTGTGCTTATTAGTAGGTCGAAAGTTATTCCTGGACAGACTGTCAGCCCATGAAAGGAAAAGCCAGAATGACCAGACAACCAAGCAACAGCTGCCAGAGCAGATGTGGACTGTTCTGCTTCTCATCACACTTGGCCCCTTTTCTAAGCCAGGGAATAATCTGCGGAAGAGGGGTGAGGTAGCAATGTAGGGCCTGCTGATTGGGGTGAGCGGTGAAACTACAGCAATGTATCCGGGACCCTCATTTGATCAACCTGATGTAACATACAACCCCTCACCCACCCCCCGCGGGAAGGTGGGGGCTGTGGGGTTTGGCACAACGGCCGTCAAATTGTTTACAATGAGGCTGCTTGTATCATGGATATCACTTATAGCTAAAAAAGGAAAAAACAAACGGAGAGAGATATGAGGACAGTCATGGTCAAATGCATTACTCGGTTGGGTGGGGTGGGGGTTGAAGGGAAGGGGATGATATGCCTGAAACTGAATTGGAAAATTGATGGTATGAAATGCACCAAATGCATCATAAAACAAAAATGTTGCAGAAAAAAAAAAAGAAATAACTCAATATAAAAATAACTAAACCAGAACAACAACAAAAGCCAAATGCCAATATGCTCAATGCCAATGATGAGGGAAATTTAAGTTAAAACCACACTCAGATACCACTGTTCCCATCCGCCTGCAAAAAACCAAAGGTTTCAATAATAAACTCTAGGCAACATCTCTGAAAACACACGACCATGACGCACTGGCACAGCCTCCCTGGAGGTGGGGCCTATGGAAGCTATGAATGAGCACATAGATAATCCAGCATTCTGGATGTTAAAACATGAATGAGAATGGACACAACAGACATGCTCTGGAGTTAGTCATGGTTGAATTGCTTGGAAGCAATATAAATGTCCTTTAATACTGGATCAGTTAAAATAAATCATGGCACATCTAGAATGTATGAGAATACACTGCAGTTAAAGAAAATCGTGAGGAAGTACTCTTAGACCTCCGAGATATTGCAGCATGAAAGGGTGAGATTGCAGGCAATGCACAGAATTGCTGCATTGGAGTAAAACAGTGAACAACGGAATCTGTATTTTGTGTCTTCCTGTTAAAAGTATAAAGAAATCTAGAAAGATATTTATTAGTGCATTTTGTATCACTGAAGCAGAATACCCAGCAAGAACACAATGTAAAGGAGAGAAAGATTCAGAAAAGGTTCATTTGGCTCATGGGTCTGTCCATCAGAGTGTTTGGTTGGTTCACACGGACAGGACCAGAGACAGATCAGCTGCAAGTAGAGGCCCAGCAAGGACTCTTCCAGGCTTGTCCTTAGTAACTTCTGTCAGCTAGCCTGACTTTGCCTTAGGAAAGCTCCACAGCCTTCAAACCAGCCACCAAAAAACATGGGTCAAAACATGCCCTCGACTTCTCAGGGCTCGACTTCATGATCAAGCCATAACAGACACATCGGAAACTAGTCGTAGTGTTATGTATCTGTGGAGCAAGTCGGGTAGAAAGTACATGGTATAAAAAGAGAAATGGTGGGCTGGAGAATGGCTAGTGGTTAAGAGCAACCGACTGCCTTGCAGAGGACCAGGTTCGATCCCCACACCACACCATGTCGGCTGAGAACTGTCTTTTAACTCCAGTTCCAGGGAATCCAAACGCCCTTTTCTGGCACAAACTCTACTGCAGACAATAATTCATACACATACAAAATAAATAAAAAAAAAGAAAAAGAAATGACCACATATATCATACATACATAAATATAATCAAATGTCATATGTAAAGACACACAGGTACTTTTAAAAACGTTAAATATTTCAAAGTAGTAGAATAATTTTTTGTTTTAAGGACAGGGTCAAAAAAAAAAAAAAAAAGACAGGGCCTCGGGGGCTAAGAGATGGCCTAGCAGTTAAGAGTGCACACTGGCTCTTTCAGAGACCCCGGGTTCGATCCATAGCACCCGCATACGCAGCTGAGGAAACAGTCTTTAAGCTTAAGTTCCAGGGGGAGCCAACACCCTCTGTCTGACTTCCGTGAGCAATTGCATGACACGGGTGCACAGACTACACGCAGGCGTACATTCTACACATACAAAAAAAAAAAAAAAGAAGACAGGAGTCTCCTAGTAGCTAGCTTCTGGCCTGGCCTTATAGACCGTGCGTGGCCTCATTTCAAGAGATCGCCTGCCTCTCTCTTCCACTAGTGCTGGGATTAAAGGTGTACATCACCAAGCCTGGCTCTTTTATTTTTCTTAAAGATTGTGTATGTGTGTGTCTGTCTGTGTGAGTATATGCCAACATGTATGTGGGTGCCTATGGAGGCCAGAGGAGGGCATTGGACCCCTGGAACTGGAGTAGTTGTGAGCTTTCCTTTCATACTGGTCTAACATTACTGTTATCCATATATCGTTTTTATTTAGTTTTTTATTTTTTATTAGTATTATTTTTTTATTTATTTCATAATGTGTATGAATTTACTGTGTTTGCATGGTAGGTTTGTGCACCATGTTCGGCAATGCCGCAGAGGTCAGAGAGGTGTCGGATCCCCTGGAACTGGAGTTCTCTGGAAGTGGAGTTTCAGACTGGTTCTCGCACACCATGTGGGCTGGGGGATCAAACCGGTCCTTCCTGCAGAATGCATTGGTGCTCTTAAACCACTAGGCCATCTCTCCAGCCCCCCGTTTGCTTATTTTAAACATTGATCATCAGCCATGAGTCCAGAAAAAACAAAATTAAGCCCTATATGCAGCATGGGGCTGGAGTGATATGGCTGCAGCGGTGAAGAATCCCACTGTCTTTGCAGAACCTGGTTCAATTCCTCACCACACCACATGTGGCTAAGAAACCGTCTTTATTTTTTTTCCAGTTCCGGGAGAATCTGACACCCTCTTCTGACTCCGTGGCAATTGCACAACACTGGTGTACCAACCTACATGCAGCACAGGTAACATTCAGACACATAAAAAATAATCAATGGCTGGAGAGAGATGGCCTAGCAGTTAGGGAGCGCTGACTGCTCCTGGCAGAGACTGGTTTGATCCCCAGCACCCACAGGGGCTCGGCGGAAACCGTCTTTAACTCCAGTTCAGGGCAATGCCGACACCCTCTTCTAACCTCCACTGCATGCATGACACTGGTGCACAAGCCTGCATGCAGACAGTAATTCATACATATTACAAAATAAAGTAAAAATTAATAAAAAAAAATTGAAAAAATTTACAAAACAATTACATATGAATAACATAATACTAACAATGAAAAAAAAGAAAAATAAGAGAGAAAAAATGTAAAAAACAATATCGAACCCTAGCCGGGTGTTTAGTTGGTGCATGCTTTAATCCTAGCACTCAGGAGGCAGAGGCCAAGCAGATCCTGGGTGAGTGCTAATGGCCGCCCTGGTCTACATAGCGAGCTCTCCAAGACCAGCTGGGGGTACTAAAAGGAGACCCTGGCTCAAAAAGACAAAAAAAAAAATGGAGTCCCTTCACTCCATCCCTCCTTTCTCTCTCCCTTCATTCCTTTGGACCTGAGTTTTCTTGCTGGGTTGCACAGGCTGGCCTGAGTCTCTGATCCTCCTGGTTTGCCCCCTGAGTAGCTGGGGTCACGAGCACATGCCATTATGGCACTGGCGGTTAATTTTCTTATTGGTGAAGCTCTCCCCAAAACATAATCCCTCTGCCTTGGGAAAAAATCGGTAAAGTTGCTCGAAAAAGATGCAAGACATGATGGCAGAGGTGCAGACTGGGTGGGTGGTGGGCAATGAAAGGAAATGACTAAAGTTGGATTGAGAAAATGATAGGCATGAGAAAAATTAATAACAATAAAAATATATTAAAAAAATAGAAGTGTTTAAACGTTATATACAATTCATTTAGTAGTTTGGGCAAAGATATCCCCTCCCCAGGAGGTGCTTGTCTTTTCCTTTGTCTTTTCCTTTCATTTAATTTTTTTTGAGAAGAGTCTCCATTTGTAGCCTGGATGGCTCGGAATTCCTTTGTAAACCAGGCTGTCTTTTTGAGTCTGTAAATAGTAATTTGTTTAGGGGTGGGATGATGTTAGTAAAATGGCTTGTTTTGTAAGCATGAGGAAGTGCGTTAGTGATTTCCTCAGCACCCATTTAACAAAAGAAGGACGTCCAGGGCACAGGCCATGATGGCTCAGTGTTTAACGGCACTGACTGCTCTTGGCAGAGGACCCAGGTGTCGGTTCCAGAAATAGTAAGCTAAAAAACCACGTGCCACGTATCCAGGCAGGAGACCTCATTGTTCTCCTCTGCGAGCATCACATGACCCAGCTGTACTTATACACACGTAGGCAACATACTCCACATATAATAAAAATAAAAACTAATACATTTTTTATAGTGTCAATGAGGCCTGGCATGGTGGTGCCTGCCTTTGACCCATCAGCCAGGCAGGCAGAACAGGCAGATCGTCTGTGTGAGTTTGAGGGTCAGGCCCTGGTCTACGATACAAGTTCCAGGCAGACCAGGCTAGACAGTGAGGCCCTGTCTCAAAAAAACAGAGAAAAAAAGCCTAGTGTGGCATCACAGAACTGATGATGCCCAGGGATACTCGCTAATCCCTTGGATCTCCTGGCCAGCCAGGAGAGCCTAACTGGAGAGCGACAGACCCTGTCTCAACAACTAAAAGGGACACTCGAGGTTGTCCCCGGTACTTGTGTGCACATGTAGCAGCAGCATGCGACCCACAAATCAAGAGAAGTATTTTTAGACTTTTCATTCTTACTTGACACAAAACATTTCTTTTTTTGTCTTTTTTGAGAGGTTCCCTGGTAGTCCTCCAGCTGTTCTAGGAACTTACTCATAAGAAGACCAGCTGGCCTTGAACTCACAGAGACCCATCTGTCTTTGCCTCCTGAGTGCTGGATTAAAGTCGTGTGCCACCATAGCTCTTTTTGTGCTGTACAGTGAATGTGCTTATGGCGAAAAAGATTTATTTTCAGTGTCATGGTCCATGGTTGAGGCAAGAGCAGCCCACATCACTGTGGACAGGAAGCTGAGAGAGAACGCTGTGCTGCACAGGACTTCTCATTTCCTCTCCTCTTTTGTCATTCTTTTCTCCAGAATAAGAGATGATGCACATTCAAGAGGGACTTCCCCTTGTTAGCCCTCCCATCAAATCCCTCTGCAGACGTACCCAAAGGTGACTTTAGTAATCTTAAGGGATTCTCAATCCAATCTGATTGACAATCAAGATTAAACACTACAAATAACTTCTGAAGAACAGAAGCATTTTTGTTTTTCCTTATAATGATGTCTAATTATCAACCTTGTGTGGGTTTTTTTTTATAGATTGAGCTTTTGATATTGTATCTAAGGCATTTGCCTTAGATACAATATCAAAATATCTAACCCAAGACAAATTGTATTTTTTTCCTACTTATTGTTTTGAGACAGGGTCTCCTCGTACCCAGCTGGCCTGGAGAACTCACTAGTGTGCCCAGGCTGGGCTTGAACTCACAGAGAGATTCGGCCTTACCTCTGCCTCCGAGTGCGGGAGTAATTGATGTGCGAACCATTATGCTTGGTAGCTTCAGTTTTTTTTACTTCAGTTCTATGACTCATTTGAAATTATTTCCTTTTTAGTGATGAATGTTTAGTAATATATTTTTTCTTTTGCCACCATATGATCAGGTATAATTTCCATATGTAGTATCAGATATGGATCAAAGTTCACAACTTTGTAGACAAATATTTAATTGTAAACAAAATTGTTTCAATACATTTGAAAAGTATTTTTCACTGCATTGTCTGTTCATTAAGAAGTCAGTTGTACTTGAGTGTGTGAATTTGTTTCTACAGATTTTTTTTCTGGTCTTTTTGAGATAGGGTTTCCCTTTAGTTCCAGCTGTCCTGGAACTTAACTCTGAGACCAGGCTGGGCCTGGCCTTGAACTCACAAAGATCCGCCTGCCCCTGCCTCCTGAGTGCTGCTAGGATTAAAGGTGTGCGCCACCACGCCTGGCTTTCAATTTCTTAAAAAAAAAAAAATCCCCTTGCATTTTTATTGGGACTATACTAACTCAACTGGTCAATTTAAACTTATGAATAGCCAGCTTGCTGGGCATGGTGACGCACTCCTTTAATCCTAGCACTGGGAGGCAAAGGCAGGCGGATCTTTGTGCAGTTCAAGGCCAGCCTGTCTACAGAGTGAGTTCCAGGACAGCTGGGGCTACGGGGAGACCCTTCTCAAAAAAAAAAAAAAAAAAAAAAAAAAATGCAAAAAATAAAATAAAAAAAAAATTAAAATATAAACAAAACTAAAAAAATCAAAAAAATAATTAAAAAAAAGTCAATTGTCAAATCACTGAGGATTGTGGGCCCACCTTAACCAGCCTGGGAGGAAGGTCTGGGGATCCTGTGAGTTCAAGGCCAGCTGGCGACAATGAGTGGTTCCAGGCCAGCGGGGCTACAAGGGAGCCTGATCCTATCTGAAAACACAAATACAAAATAATTTAAATAAAAATATAAAAACTTTTTTGCATCTGTCTATAGGCTTGGGAGGCAGAGGCAGGTGATCTTGTCCAGTTCAGGCCATCCTGGTCTACCTATGGTCTACAGAGGAGTTCCAGGACAGCTGGGGCTACAGGAAGACTTTGCCTCAAAACAACAAAAACAATGTCAAGTGCATTTCACTGTGCCAACAACCAACTGGAAAATTAAAAATATTAAAGTAAAAAAAGCATTAAAAGGCTCGGAGAGTTTGGCCAGTGGTTAAGAGCACTGGTTGCTCTCTGCAGAGGAACTGGGTTCAGTTCCCAGCACCCAACGGATAACAACTGCCCTAACTCAGTTCCAGGGGAATCCGATGCCATCTTTGGCCCCACATGAGCATTGCATGCACATGGTGCACTCACATGTAGCAAGCAAAACACTCATGCGCATAAAACAAAATGATAACATAATATTTTTAGTTTCCTAAGCAGGCTCTCTACAAGGATGAAGCCATATTCGTGAAGCTTATGCCAAGGTCGTAAACTTCAACAGTGAGAAGCCGGAAGAGTCGAGCATCTCCCAGATGCTGCTCAAGCTGGACCTCAAGGCTCTGGACCTGCAGGAATTCAGCATCACTATGGCCAGGGAAATTGGGGGGAGGGGGCGCAGAAAACTATCATAATTTGTTACTTAGCTCCGTAACTGAAATCTTTCCAAAAAATCCAAGTCCAACTAGTGTGTGAATTAGAGAAAAAGTTCAGTGGGAAGCAGAATCTATTGCTCAGAGGAGGATTCTGCCCAAGCCAAATTGAAAGCCATAGGAAACGTAAGCAAAAGCTACTGCTGGAATGCAGTGGACGACACTATTCTTGAGGGCTTGTCTTCCCAAATCTAATTCTGGACAAGAGGATACGTGGGAAACCACATAGCAGCCGGCTCATTAAGATTCATTTGGACAAAGCACATGGGAACAACGTGGAACAACAATGTGAGGCACAGGGTTGAAACTTTCTCTGGTGAGGATGTCAATTTTTGAATTCCCAGAGTTGTAAACAGAAACAACTGAATATTGTTCACAGTAAAAAAAATTATCTAATCAATCTATCTATCTATCTATCTATCATCTATCATCTATCAACATCTATCTATCAATATATCTCATCTATCAATCATCTATCATCATCTATCATCATCTATCATCTATCTTCCATCCATCTATCATCTATCTAATCAATCATCTATCTTCTATCTATCCATCCATCTATCATCTCTCTATCAATCATCATCATCTATCTATCCATCCAGTCTTCATCTTATCTATCATCCATCTATCTATCCATCCTATCATCAATCAATCAATCAATCAATTCAATCAATCATCTAGCTATCTGGAATCCCATTCCTCATATTCTGCACTGGCTAGAAGCACCAGTACAAACAGCAGCAATATAAAAAGATAATTATGTTGTTCTTGGTCTTGAGAAAGATTTAGTCTTTTATCATTAAACATGTTTAGCTGTGGACTTTTTGTTTTTGTTTTGTAGGTGTTCTTTACCAGGTTAAGGAACTTCTTTTTTTTTTTTTTTTTTTTTTTTTGTCTTTTTCGAGACAGGGTCCCCTGTAGCCCCAGCTGTCCCTGGGACTCACTCTGTAGACCAGGCCGGCTTTGAACTCCACAAAGATCCGCCTGCCTCTTGCCTCCCAAGTGCTAGGATTAAAGGCATGCGCCACCACGCCCAACTTCTTTTACTTTTCAAGTTTAGTATGGGGTTTTCAAAAGCAGTAATAAATGTTGGATATTTTAATTTTTCCCCCTACATCTGTTGGCATAATGATATGGTTTGATATTTTGTTTGTTAACATGATGAATTTCTTTTACTAATATCAGCAATAAAGCTGTCGGTACCCTCATGGGAAAAGTATCTTCAGCTGAGTCTAACATTTAGGTCATTTCTGCATTAATTTGATGAGTCCATCTTGACATTAATCTTGTTTTCCTGTCCCTTTTTAAGCCTTATAGTTTCAAGGTGGATGTCAGGTATTATTAATTTTACATTTTTTGGGTATTGGATTTTTTTCTATAAACAACCTTTAGCTTTGTTATAGAATTCAGCTAAATTATTGGAAACAAATTTGATCCTTTTAGGAGGAAAAAGCCATTCACAAAGGTTTCATCCAGTATTGTTTCATTTATGTTACACTCAAAATGGACAGAGTTGCACTGTTTGGGGATGTATAAACATAGTGTAGAGGTTACCTACAGGTGTAGGAGGGAGATGTGCTGGGGAGGGGACGGAGGCTACTGTATGTGTTCTTTTCCCCTTAAGGTCTTTGCTTTTTTTTAAATTTTATTTATTTATTTATTTATTTATTTTTATCTTATTTATTTATTTATTCAAATGTACTGTCTGCATGTAGGTTTGTGCAGCCATGTTGTGCAATGCTGCAGAGGCCAGAAGGGGTCTCAGATTCCCCTGGAACTGGAGTTCTCCTGGAATTGGAGTTACAGATGGTTTCAGCTGCCATGTGGGTGCTGTGGGATGAACCTGGGTCTCTGCAGAGCGTCGGTGCTCTTAACCGCTAGGCATCTCTCCAGCCCAAGGTCTTATTTTTCTGGGTACTTTTTTCTTAATGGCTGTTTTTGCTTTTTTTTCCCCCATTGATTTTTTCCTTGTTTATTTTTTTTTTTTTTTTTTATGGTATTGTATTAAAGAGAGTGCTTGATAATAATGAAGACTGAAGCTGGGCATGGTGGTGCACGCCTTAGTAATAGCACTCGGGGAGGCAGAGGCAGGTGAATCTTTGTGAGTTCAAGGCCAGCCTGGTCTACAGAGCGAGTTTCCAGGACAGCTTGGGATACAGGGAGACCCTGTCTCAAAAAGACAAAAAAAAAAAAAAAAAAAAAAAAAATGAAGACATAGGGCAGGCACGAAGAGGGAAGGGAACTGCACTCAAGGTCTGGCTTTTATGAGTTTCTAAGGCATCAAAAGATAATGTTCTAGCCGGGCGTGGTGGCGCACACCTTTAATCCTAGCACTTGGGAGGCAGAGGCAGGTGGATCTTTTGTGAGTTCAGGCCAGCCTGGTCTTCATAGTGAGTTTCAGGACAGCTGGAGCTCCAGGGAGACCCTGTCATCGAAAGACCAAAAAAAAAAAAAAAAAAAAAAATAGTAGTGCTATGCTGGGTGTGCAGTGCACATTTTAATTCCAGCACCAGGGAGGCAGAGGCAGGGGGATCTCTGTGGATTCCAGGCCAACCTGATCTACATCGTGAGTTCCAGGCAGCCAGGCTGTAGGAAGACCTATCTCAAAAAGATAAAAAAAAAAAAAAGTTATGCTCGGTTTAGTCTCTTTACTGGGACAAGATCTTTCCCAGTCTCTATCTAATAATTAATTACTAGGCTTCCCATCTCCCTGGTGGAAGCTGTCACTGTGCTAGGTCCAGTGTGAATGGTAGGAAGTTCCCTCTAATTCTTGTGGCATATACTTTATTTATATTTATTTATTTATTTATTTATTTATTTATTTGGTCTTTTCGAGACAGGGTCTCCCTGTAGCCCCAGCTGTCCTGGAATTCACTCCATAGACCAGGCTGGCCTTGTGGCATATACTTTATTTATTTATTTATTTATCTATTTATTTATTTATTTATTTATTTGGTCTTTTCGAGACAGGGTCTCCCTGTAGCCCCAGCTGTCCTGGAACTCGCTCCGTAGACCAGGCTGGCCTTGTGGCATATACTTTTGATAAGCAGTGAGTACTTTCTTCATATGTGATTACCACTTCCTTTTACTTAATTCCAGGATCTTCTGGGCCTCATCACAGTTGTCCCCCCTCCCCCCAACCATAGCAAGTTCTGGAAACTCAAGACTGTAAGTGAGAGCAATTGTAAGACTCCCTAGGTCTCAGAAATTGCTGTCCTTCTTTGTTTCATTGTCTTCAAATTCATTTCAATGTATTTTTGCCTGGGATTTCGTGGGAGGGTAAACTCGCTTTCTTTTCAGCATTTTTGACAGAAGCAAAGTCGAATTGATCTATTGATTGCTTAACCTTGGTGCTCCCTTACTTGATTTCCTCTTTTGTTTGCCCTTTCCTTGCCATTCTCTTGAAATCTGAGCATTTTATGGAATTCTAGTTAGAGATCGATCATCATATCTCTATTCCTGTTTCTCAGTAACTGCCTAAACAGAGCATTCAGGAGGAAGCTGAGAGAGTTCCACCTCTGGTTTTGTTACCTTTTACCTGTATCTTAGACAAGATGCTGACCTTTATATCTTCATGTCAAGAATACCAAAAATAATTCAGTAAAATGCAGGCATCTTCTCTACATTAAGCTTAATTCTGAGACATTTTGAAATGTTTAAACTATGAGGAACAAGAAGCAAAATTCAAACCAGACATGCTGAAATCTCACTTTCCACAAACTTTGGCCTTTCCTTTGGTACCTGTCTATGTTTTGTTCATAGTCTTTTGAAACCATATAACAAAAACAAATGAGAGTTTAAGCATTTTTCTTACTATGATGGATGATTTCCTATGATGATTTCTTTTTTTTTTTTCTGCAGGGAAGAGCGCAAACACAGTCCCCCACTACCACAAATTATGCAGTGGGGTCAGCACATCTGGAGTGCAATGGATGAGCCTCGCCCTGGGAAAGCCACCTTCTGATCATGGTATCTCCCCTGCCAGGTAAGTATGATGATTTTTTTTTTTTTGGCTTTTCGAGACAGGGTCTCCCTGTAGCCCCAGCTGTCCTGGAACTCACTCTGTAGACCAGGTTGGCCTTGAACTCACAAAGATCTGCCTGCCTCTGCCTCCGCGGATAAGGTGTGGGCCACCACGCCCAGCTGATGATTTCTTTATAATTATTTTTTACCCTCTTCATTGTGTATAATGTCATGACTTAGTCAACTGGCCTTTTTTTTTGGGGGGGTCGGTGTTTTTGAGACAAGGTCTCCCTGTAGCCCCGGCTGGCCTGGAACTCTGTAGACCACACTGGCCTTGAACTCACAGAGAGCCACCTGCCTCTGCCTCCCAAGTGCTGGGAAGTCAACTGTTTTTATAGGAGGGTTACTTCTTCCAATTAGCAAAGGGAATTATAGTGAATATCTTGATTCTCTTTTGGGTTATGCTCTTGGCTAAACCCTTTGAAGTATGATTACCAGTACAAAGGACATATATATATGTATATATATATATACATATATAACATATGTATACATATAACATATATATATACATAATACATATGTAACTATATATAGTTACATATTGTCAAATTGCTTTTTAAGATGGCCTAGCGGTTAAGAGCGCCGATTGCTCATGCAGAGGACCCGGGTTCGATCCTCAGCACGCACATGGCGGCTGAGAACCGTCTTTAACTCCAATTCCAGGGGAATCCGATGCCCTCTTCTGACCTCCGCGGCACTGCACGACATGGGTGCACAAACCTGCATGCAGACAGTACATCCATACACATACAAAATAAATAAAATGTAAAAAAAATATATATAAATTATATTTTATTTTTATGTATATGGGTATTATGCCTACATGTAGTAAGGGTACTCTTTTCATGCAGTACCTATGGAGGCCAGAAGGGGGCCACAGATCTCCTGGAATTGGAGTTACAGATGGTTGTTAGGTACCCCTGTGCTGGGAATTGAACCCAGGTCTTCTGCAAGAGCAGCCAGTGCTCTTAACCACTGAGCCATCTCCCCAGCTCCCAAATTGTTCGAATTCAGCAGCGTCGCTGAGAATGTCGGTTTTACTGTATCCTTGCCAGAACAGTATATTATCACTGTAACTGTCTGGCTAATATAATGGGTGACAAAGGCTATGTGTTACAGTTTCTTCATCTCTAGTGGAGAGCTGTCCTGACTCGTCCTTGCCAAACACCTGTAGTTCTCTTTTGCCGGGACTTCTCCCATCCCTCAGCTGCCTCTCCTATCCCTGAGGGAAGTAATCACTAGCTTTCATCTTTTTCCCTAACATTCTTTTTTTTTAATCAATTATTTATTGAGCCTTCCAAAATGCTAGGTTTTGCCGGGCATGGTGGCGCACGCCTTTAATCCTAGCACTTGGGAGGCAGAGGCAGGCAGATCTTTGTGAGTTCAAGGCCAGCCTGGTCTACAGAGTGAGTTCCAGGACAGCTGGGGCTACAGGGAGACCCTGTCTCGAAAAGACCAAAAAAATAAATAAATAAATAAATAAATAAATAAAATGCTAGGTTCTGTGCTCTAGAAATACAATGGGAAAAAGACAAAGATACAGTTCCTGCCCCTTGGTAGTTTATAGCATAAAGGAGGAGGCTAGCAGCTAGCCATCTCAGTGTCAGGCTAGGAATGGGCATATATGTTAGCCAAGTTGTAACCACGCTTGGAAAAAAAGGTGCCTGGGGAGAGAAATAATTTTCTTCAGGGGCTGGAACAGCTAGGATATCGCATGTGCACACTTCCCACATCACTAAAGTTCCAAATTATTTGCCAAGTGGTACCATCAATTAACACTTAAAACATTTTTAACTTTTCAAAAATTGATTGATTGGTCTTTTGAGATAGGGCTTCTTGTAGCCCCTGCTGGCCTAAACTCATTATGTAGACCAGGCTGGCCTTGAACTCACAGAAATCTGACTGCCTCTGCCTCCTGAGTGCTGGAATTAAAGGCCTGCACCACCATGCCCTGCTCTAAACTTTTAAAAATTTATGTGTGTGCCTGCTCATCTGTCTGTACGCCATCTGCAAACAAGTGCCTGTGAAGCCGGGGAAGGGGGAGGCACTGGAACTGGAGTTACTGGCAGTTGGGAGCCTCCTGAACCTGGGTGGAAGACAGTTGGGAGATGCAGATGGGGGAGGAGATCTAAACTCAATTAAAATATATTGTATGAAATTTACAGAAATTCAATTTTTAAAATCCCAGCGTGGATGGGGAGGGGCTCCTGAGGCCCCTCCTAGCTGAGAAGCTATTGGCAGGCGATGGCTCCTGGGGGCACAAGAGTCCATTTTCCTCAGGGCTACAGCCCCTGGTTACCTTGCTGGTGCTCCCACAGATGGCCCACCACTCATACACATACAAGGAGCAATAATTGGACTCTGAGTTGGATTAGAAAAAAAAATGTTTCTGGATCTGGGAGGAGCTGGGAGGAGGGACTGGAGGGTGGATGTGTTAAAGATACATCTATGAAATTTTCAAAGAATAAATAGAAACATTTTGGGGGGGTCTTTTTGAGACAGGGTCTCCCTGTAGCCCCAGCTGTCCTGGAACTCACTACGTAGACGAGGCTGGCCTTGAACTCACAGAGATCCACCTGCCTCTGCCTACCGAGTGCTGGGATTAAAGGCATGCACCACCATGCATGGCAAAATATTTTTCATGACTAAAAATTTAAATCAGAAGAAAAGAAATGAAGAAATTTTATGCTGATTTTAATTTTTTTGAAATTTTACTTTTCCAAATGTTTCCAGTAGAAGACAACTGATTGGTTGAAATTTCATAAACTATGAATAATTCCTTAGTATCTAGAAAGCTGCAAAATTGTATTTGAAGACATCTTCTAAAGTTCTTTTGGAATAGAGAAAAAGGACCAAGTTTGAAACTGAACTTTTTCCTTTGTTTTTTTAAAAATTTTTTTGAGACAGGGTCTCCTTTTACTTCCAGCTGGCCTGGAATTCACTCTGTAGGTCAGGCTGGCCTTGAACTCACAGAAATCTGCCTGCCTCTGCCTCCTGAGTGCTGAGATTAAAGGCGTGCACCACTACACCCGGCCTGAGACAGTTCTTAGCCGTCATGTGGGTGCTGGGAATTGAACCTGGCCTCTGTAAGAGCAGTCAGTGCTCTTAACTGCTGAACCATCTCTCCAGCGCCCCCTCTGTTTTTTAATCTGTCAAATATTTCCAGTTTTTAAATAGCTTTCAAAACAAATGAGGTGGGGGGAAAAAGAAATCAGTAGGACTGTGTTTAGGGCCACAGAATTCTGGGTCTGGACGAGCATGTTCCACTGTTGTAGATTTCCTAGAGGGGCAGGGACTTTCTCAATTTTGTATCATTTGTGTCCATGTTGTTTATATTAAAGATGCCATGTTTTGTTAAAATGCTATTTCCTTAAGAAAAATGCTATTTCCTTTATTACCTTGGAAACTGACTCAGCCTCTTGTTGCTCCTATTAGGGTCTAAGGCTCCTATGAGTTGCAGATAAAAGGATTCATTTTAACAAGTCAAAGGAGGTGATTCACCTCTTGGATTGTAAATATATGAAAGTGTCTACAAGGTCTTTATCTGCTTTCTGTCACCATTTATATTAAATGATAAATTAATGAGGAGAAAAAAAGAGATGAGTGACATTAAAGAGAAGCCAAGCATTTTGGTTGCTTGTTTGTTCGTTTGTTTGTCTTTTTTTTTTTGAGACAGGGTCTCCCTGTAGCCCCAGCTGTCCTAGAACTCACTATGTAGACCAAGCTGGCCTTGAACTCACAGAGATCCAATTGCCTCTGCCTCCGAGTGTTGGTATTAAAGGTGTGCACCACCACGACCTGCCAGGAAAGCAAATCTTAATCTTTCAGAAAGATGCTTCATGCTCTAACATTCACCATGACACTGTAGCACTACTATGAAATTCCTACAACCTATTACATTCAACATGTGTCAGAGGAAATTATTGTTGATGCATCTATACACAGAATTCAGCAATATGAAGGTCTTAGATACAAAACCTACATAGAAACATTTTCATCTAGTAAACTATCTGGACTTCACCTACAATTCCTAATAACTAATTTCATGGTCAAATTATCTCTTCTACCCCCACACAGGAATATTGAAATAACATGTGGCCACTTGTGTTCATGGTGAGTCACTCAGTGACCTTCTATCTCTTGCCTGGGTCTCCCATAGTATGGGGAGATCCTTTGCTAAAGCCCAAATCTTTGCAAAATCCTGATTTCCTCTTTCAGAACAAAAATTGTTTTCGGAACATATTTCCTGGTATGATTAAGACTGTATTACTGCTCACTGACATTTTAATATTTTTCATTAGTTCCAGGTACAACTTGTTATTTATGCATCTACCTTTCCTTTAAGAAAACTAGCATGCTGTACTGTTTTGTTTGTTTGTTTGTTTTATTATTTTTTTTATGTGTATGAGTGTACTGTCTGCAATGTAGGTTGGTGCACCTGTGTCGTGCAATGCTGTGGAGGTCAGAAGAGGGCGTCAGATTCCCCTGGAACTGGAGTTAAAGATGGGTCTTAGCCGCCATGTGGGTGCTGGGAATCGAACCTGGGTCCTCTGCAAGAGCAGTCAGCACTCTTAACCACTGAGCCATCTCTTCAACCCACCCCCTTTTTTAAATACCTTCTATGAGAGTTTTTAAATCTTTGGAGTTGTTAGTCAAGTACTGGAACCCTGCCTTATAGCATCTGATAAAGTTCTTACAATGTAATATATACCTGATATGTTTTATGGGAATGAAATAAATATCAATTTTTAGCACTACAGCTTAAAATTTTCATTTTATTACCTCCAAGGTCTAAGGGGACAGAAAACATACCATAAAATCCAGAAGACTGCTAAAATAATATTCTAGGACAGGCAAGTAGGTATGTCATTATAATGAAAGATGATTTTTTTTTTTCAATGCCAAAAGCTAAATGCCAATTTCTTTTCTTTCTTGAATAGCTGGTGACATGATGTTCTTTCATTTATTCTAGAGAGGAATGGTCCCTCGTCTTAGGTCATAGGCTCAATCTAAATATCTGGGACAGTTTAAAAGTTAGACATTTTTATTCAGGATCAGGCAGATTTTGCTGAATATGGGCACTCAACTCAGCAAGAAATGTTCTCATAAAATTCACCTTGTTATCCTTCTAGGACCGTTGACATAGTCTAATCACTTCCATCTTGAAAAAAGTAGAAGCAATTTACCAGCTCAGTAGAAGCAATTTACCAGCTCGTTAGAAGCTCACATAAAACTTGAAAATGGCGTGGTACATAGTTAACAAAGAAGTGTCCATCCCCTTTGGAACTTGCAGTTGAGTGGACACTGGCAAAGCAATTGTGTTTGCATATCAGATGGGAAAATGGTACAATCAACAAGTAATCTGAAAGTGTAAGTTCATTTAAAATACTGTCCTTCCATGGGGCTGGAGAGATGGCTCAGCAGTTAAGAGCACTGACTGCTCTTGCAGAGGACCTGGGTTCAATTCCCAGCACCCATAGGGCAGCTAAGAACCGTCTTAGGCTGGGCATGGTGGAGCATTCCCTTAATCCCAGCACTGGGGAGGCAGGGGTAGGAGGATCTCTGTGAGTTCAAGGCCAGCCTGGTCTACAGAGCGAGCTTCAGGTCAGCTGGGACTAAAGGGAAACCCTATCTCAAAAATACCAAAAACTAAACTAAACTAAACTAAACTAAACTAAACTAAACTAAACTAAACTAAAATAAACTAAAATAAAATAAAATAAAATAAAATAAAATAAAATAAAATAAAATAAAATAAATACTGTCCTTCCTGCCAAAGATATAGCTGAGCTAGTTCTGAGTCATTTTCTCAAGTACTATCTGGAGTTTCTTTTTCAGTTAGAACCACCTGGAGCCATTCAGGCCTGACTAAAGTCTAATCCTGACCTCAGGTCCTGGGCCTGTGCTGTGTAACAAAAGAATTTTCAGAAAGCTTGGACTAGTAGCTAATCTGTTCCTATTGGAACAGATCAGCCACCTGTTCTGCTGGTTCAGGTTTGATAATATAATCTAGGTTTCAGGCACTGAGATTTTATCTGACTATTTGTAACTGAGCCCCTATCTGTCCCAGTAGAAACCGGATCCAAGATTCATCCCCAGTGATCTCCAATCCCATCTTGGAGCTTTGCTTTGTATCCAGCTGGCATGCTGTTCTCTTTAATCATCGGTGGGTTTAAGAAGAGGTTCACCCTAGGATTCTAGTTCTCCTGAGTCTCTCTCCAGTATTTGCCACCCATGCCTGTGGTGTTTGGATTTCCACTTACTGAGTCCTATCAGCATCCCCTAGCATCCCAAACTATACTTAAGCTAAATTTTCTACCAAATGTCAGTTCTTTTCCCCAGTTCTCTGATCAACGCAGGTAGGACTATTGGGACTTAAATCCTGGCCCTCCACAGACTGACCCATCTCAGTGCTGAGTTCTAATTCTAATAGTAACTCAAATGATATTTTAATAATACCAAAATAGTATATTTGAAAAGATCTCACTCAAGCCAGTGGAAAAAAAGTTGAAAGATGCTTCATTAAATATATATCTATACTTAAAATAACATGAAAATAGCTCATACCTGTTTGAGTGAAGCCTGTTTTGTACCCATTAGTTGACCCGTTCTCTGGAGCCATGGTGGATGATACTGAAGTGTTAGGCTTAACAGAGTGGCAAATAGCAGAGGACTGTCGGCTTCTACATTCTAGAAAGGAGTAAAGTTGCATGGTAAGAGGAGACAACACACAAGCCAGATGTGGTGGCGCACGCCTTTAATCCTAGCACTTGGGAGGCAGAGGCAAGCGGATCTTGGTGAGTTCAAGGCCAGCCTGGTCTACAGAATGAGTTCCAGGCCAGCTAGGGATCCAGGGAGACCCTGTCTCAAAAAGAACAAAAAAAAAAGAAAAGAGGAGACAACACTCTATTTCAGTGGGTGATGAGGACTCAGTCCACAGAATCTTGGAAACAAATTTCTGCTCCATAAATGGCAGCCACTTTCTCTGTCAGTAAACTCGTCTCCTAGTCTCATCTGATGTTTTCACAGTGTTTCATACTGATTCAGTTAGTGAATACTGTGACAGTCTCTTACACTCTAAGTTCCAACTTATACTATTATTAGTCTCAAAAAGTACCATGTGAAATCAAAATGTAAATGGTTGTATATGAAAAAGTTAATTATAGGCAGTCCTTTAGAGAGTTTCCAAGTTTATGAACCACATGCAAGGGCTGCAGCTCTCACAAGCACCCTAAGCTGTGACCTCCTATAAAGAGCTATTGTAAGTCCAAAATAAATAAATAAATATTTATTTATTTATTTATTTATTTATTTATTGGTCTTTTTGAGACACGGTCTCCCTGTAGCCCCAGCTGTTCTGGAACTCACTCTGTAGACCAGGCTGACCTTGGACTCACAAAGATCCACCTGCCTCCGCCTCCCAAGTGCTAGGATTAAAGGCATGCACCACCACGCCTGGCAGTTTTATTTATTTTTTATGTGTATGAATGTACTGTCTGCATGTAGGTTTGTGCACCCATGTTGTGCAATACTGCGGAGGTCAGAAGAGGGTGTCGGATTCTCCTGGAACTGGAGTTAAAGACAGTTCTCAGCCGTCATGTGGGTGCTGGGGACCGAACCTGGGTCCTCTACAAGAGCAGTCGGCGCTCTTAACTGCTAGGCCATCTCTCCAGTCCTAAAAATGTTATTCTATGTCTGGCTAGGTGGTTCAGAAGTAAACACCCAGTCTGAGATCAATCCCTAGCACCCACATGGTAGAGCGGGAGAACTGACTTCCACAGGTTGTCCTCTGACTTCCATACATGTGGTGTGGTACACATGTATACACACACAGGTTGTCCTCTGACCTCCATACATGTGGTGTGGTACACATGTATACACATACACATACAGAGATATAAAAACTTATTCTTCCCCAGAAACATGAATTCTCTTGGGTTGATACCAACAAGTCAAGCATACTTATGCAAGCGAAACAAAAGCTGAAGCACGAAGTTAAAAAGATAGAGAGCATGCGTGTCTTCTGTTTACTCATTCAATGAGGTTCATGTATGCAAAAGCGTTTTCTAGAGGAAAATTCTTTTTTTTTTTTAGAGGAAAATTCTTTCGGGTGTGTTAGGACAAAGTTTTATTTAATACAGCATGTTTATGATTCAGTGGTGGCAAGATTTAAGTCCTGATAGCACTGGCTTGGGACAGGCAGTCATTTCCTGGGGAACTATGTAATTACGGTGAAGGACTCAGACAAACCTGCTGTTGTAATTTGGATTTATATGCTATTTCATGGTCAGGCAAAAATCTTGTGAAAGAACAAGCAGGAACAGTAAAGACAGTTATTCCTCAATGTTGCAGAAACTGCTCAACAGAGCTGCTGCTAATGAACAATAAATAAAACCAGTGGCAATTCCACCTGAATACATTGGACTTTCAGTTGGGTTTACTTCTACAGAGAAGTTAATTAAGGTCATCCTAATTCAAAAGAAACCAAATTGCCAGCTCAATCATGCATAAGACTAGAAACAGGCTCTTTCCTACATTTACATGTCCCAGTGCATCATAACAAGGACCAGGTCAAGTAACCAACCAGGCTGCACTTAAGTGCAACCTTCTGAACTTGAGCCACCTATCTAGAGCACACTTGTACTCTGAACCCTGTAAGGTCACTCGTCACCAACGTAGAATATCCCCCCTCCCCCCCTGGAATTTGATTACCTTTCCAGCAGATAAGAGGTCCCTTTGCTAATACACCCTGGGAGGTTCTGACTAGGTAGTACTTTAAGTGCTTCTGCTTCTTTGGCTGGGTGGTGAGCTTCAAGTTAATGTGGTTGGAAAATTCTGTGAAATACCGAAATCCTCTTTCTCCACAACCAATACAGTTTCCAGAAAACCCTGAAATGAGGAAAACCAATGTCACTGGTGGCCTTGCAGGTTGGTGGATACTTTTATATGTAAAAAGCACAGAAATAGTCACATTCTATGAACCAACAATGTCTCAATTTTTTTTTTCTTTTTTTTCTATGAATTTTCTATTTTGAAAATGTCTCAACTTTTGGGAAATACTTCATAGGGAAAAAAAAACAGTTGTAAATTTTTAGCAGCTACTTTAAAAAAAAATCTTTCTTAAACTGGCCCTAATGATGCACATTTTTAATCTGAGCACTTTGGAGGGAGAGGCAGGTGGCTCTATATAAGTTCAAGTCCAGCCTGGTCTACATACAGGGTGTCCCTATAGCCCCAGCTGTCCTGGAACTCACTCTGTAGACCTTGAACTCACAGAGATCCACCTGCCTCTGCCTCCCAAATGCTGGGATTAAAGGTGTGCATCACCACGCCTGGCTTAAAGACAGTTCTGAGCCTCCATATGGGTGCTGGGAATTGAACCTGGGTCCTCTGCAAGAGTAGTCAGTGCTCTTAAACACTAAGCCATCTCTCAGCCCCAAAACATTCTTATAAATCAGTATTATATGCTCAAAAAAATTAGGAAACTCAGGGCTGGAGAGATGGCTCAGTAGTTAAGAGCACTGGCTGCTCTTCAAGGGATCCAGATTTCAGTTCCCAGCACCTACACGATGCCTAACAACTGTCCTTAACTCCACTTTCAAGGATCCAACACTCTCTTCTGGCCTCTGAGGACATGGGTACACTTACATACATGCAGAGAAAACACTCATACCCATAAAATAAGAATAAATCTAAAAAAATTAGGAAACTTAGCTGGGCGTGGTGGTGCACACCTTTAATCCTAGCACTTGGGAGGCAGAGGCAGGTGGATCTTTGAAAGTTCAAGGCCAGCCTGGTCTACAGAGTGAGTTCCAGGACAGCTGGGGCTATAGGGAGACCATGTCTCAAAAAGGCCAAAAAAACAAAAAAAAGACAATGAAGTAGATGAAGGAATATATCTGGTTTCAGCCTCTGACCTCTACACATATATATACTCCTCTCAGTACCTGCTCCTTGACCTCTACACATATATATACTCCTCTCAGTACCTGCTCCTCACAACATTTGATTTTTCCAAAATTGTTAATGTAAATAAATTAAAGTCTAGCATTTTGTCCATTACTTTGTTTCTTAACTATAAAAATTCAATATAACCCTTCATTTCTATAAACAGCATTTGATTCAGGATCAGTTTTTATCAGATATCTATTGTTAAGTTAGAAAAAGACCAGAATCTTAATTCCTTTTGAAATAAAGCCTAATCATGTGAAAACCAAGAGTGGAGGGTCATGGGCCCCTGGACTCTGTGAAAGCACCAAAATAAGAATCAAAGAAGGAGAGGGTCACCAAGCCTGTGAGAACTTCTTACCACATGGGAAGAGGAAGATTTCCTGGACAAACAAGGGTTCAGCATATTAGAAACTGGCTTTTTGGAATAAGATGACCCAAGATCCAAAGATATGATTTAAAATACTGAAGAACCACTCACATTTCTTTTGGTAAGACCATATTCAAGGCAAACACACAAATTTTCTACTCTCTTCAAAATTAGGGAAAATGATTTTGGAACATCCTATATAAGTCTGGCTTATTATTAAGTACAAAACTTTCTATTCTTGTGCATCATCTTATCACAAGTTTCTAGTAGAATTATTTTCCATCATTTATCTGCTTATAAGGAAAGCATAAAGTACTTTTTAAATCAACTATTTACTGATTATGTGAAAATAAATCATTGTCAAGTTTCAAAACTACANGACATTGTAAAGACAAAATATGTAACATGTAAGGGAAAAATATGATTTCAATAACCTTGAAAAGTATTTTTCACTGCATTGTCTGTTCATTAAGAAGTCAGTTGTACTTGAGTGTGTGAATTTGTTTCTACAGCCAGATTATTTTTTCTGGTCTTTTTGAGAAGGGTTTCCCTTTAGTTCCAGCTGTTCCTGGAACTAACTCTGTAAGACCAGGCTGGCCTTGAACCACAAAAGAATCCGCACCTGCCCCACTCCCTCACGACGTGCTTAAAGGTAAAGTTAAAAGGGTGTGCGCCACCTGACTAGGCCAGACGCCTGGCTTTCAAGATTTCTTAAAAAAAAAAAAATCCCCTTGCATTTTTATTGGGACTATACTAACTCAACTGGTCAATTTAAACTTATGAATAGCCAGCTTTCTGGGCATGGTGACGCACTCCTTTATATTCCTTAGCACGGGCGGAGGCAAAGCGCAGGCGGAATCTTTGTGCAGTTTCAAAGGCCAAGCCCTTGTCTACAGAGTGATTTCCAGGACATTTGGGGCTACGGGGAGACCCCTGTCTCAAAAAAATAAAAATGATGAAAGAAATAAAGAAAAAAAAGAAGTCAATATGTCAACTCGAGCGAAGAGTATATGTGGTGCCATGCACCTTTAATCCCACGGCACTTGGGAGGTAGAGTGCTAGGTGGATCTCTGTGGGTTCAAAGGCCAGTCTGGTCTACAATTATGAGTTCCAGGCCAGCTGGGGCTACAAGGGACGATCCTATCCTGAAAACACAAAAACAAAATAATATTAAATAAAAATATAAAAAACTAACTAAGTCAGGCCATGGTGGTGCATGCCTTTAGTCGGCCAGGGCACTTGAGAGGCAAGAGGCAAGATGATCTTTTCCAGTTCAAGGCCATCCTGGTCTACCTATGGTCTACAGAAGGAGTTCCAGGACAGCTGGGGCACAGGAGACTTTTGCCCTCAAAAAACACAAAACAATGTCAAGTGCATTTCACTGTGCCAACAACCAACTGGAAAATCTAAAAATATTAAAAGTAAAAAATAGCATTAAAAGGCCTGGGAGAAGTTGTGGGCCCATGGTCTAAGTAGCTACTGGCTTGCTTCTGCAGGAGGAACTGGGTTCAGTTCCCAGCACCCCACAGGTAGCTAACAACCTGCCCTAACTCAGTTCAGGGGAATCCGATGCCCTCGTTTGGCCCACTGAGCATTGCATGCACATGTGCACTCCACTTGTAGCAAGCAAACACTCATCGCATGACAAAAATGATAACATAATATTTTTAGTTTCCTAAGCAGGCTCTCTACAAGGATGAAGCCATATTCGTGAAGCTTATGCCAAGGTCGTAAACTTCAACAGTGAGAAGCCGGAAGAGTCGAGCATCTCCCAGATGCTGCTCAAGCTGGACCTCAAGGCTCTGGACCTGCAGGAATTCAGCATCACTATGGCCAGGGAAATTGGGGGGAGGGGGCGCAGAAAACTATCATAATTTGTTACTTAGCTCCGTAACTGAAATCTTTCCAAAAAATCCAAGTCCAACTAGTGTGTGAATTAGAGAAAAAGTTCAGTGGGAAGCAGAATCTATTGCTCAGAGGAGGATTCTGCCCAAGCCAAATTGAAAGCCATAGGAAACGTAAGCAAAAGCTACTGCTGGAATGCAGTGGACGACACTATTCTTGAGGGCTTGTCTTCCCAAATCTAATTCTGGACAAGAGGATACGTGGGAAACCACATAGCAGCCGGCTCATTAAGATTCATTTGGACAAAGCACATGGGAACAACGTGGAACAACAATGTGAGGCACAAGAGGTTGAAAACTTTCTCTAGGTGAGTTGTCATTGTGCAATTTTTTGGAATACCAGAGTTGTAAACGAAAACACTGAATATTGCTTTCACATAAAAAAAAAAATTATCTATCAATACTAAATCTATCTATCTATCTATCCATCTATCCATCTAATCACCTATCTATCAAATATCTATCATCTACCTATCAATCCATCCCTATCATATATCTATCAATCATTCTATCATCTATCTTCCATCCATCTATCATCTATGTAAATCAAATCATCTATCATTCTATCTATCCATCCATCTATCATTCTATCTATCAATCATCTACATCTATCTATCATCCATCCTTACATTAGGATCATCTATCTATCATCCATCTATCTAGCCAATCCTATAAATCAATTCCAATCAATCAATCAATTCCAATCAATCAATCTAGCTTATCTGGAATCCATTCCTCATTATTCTTGCAGCGAGGCTAGAAGTGCACCCTAGTACTGAAAACAAGCAGCGAGAATATATTAAAGAGATAATTATTAGTGTTGTTCTTGGTCTTGAGAAAGATTTAGTCTTTTATCATTAAACATGTTTAGCTTGTGGACTTAAAAATTTGTTTTTGTTTTGTAGGTGTTCTTATACGCTAGTGAAATCTAGGAACTTACTTTTTTTTTTTTTTTATTTTGTTTTTTCGTCTTTTTCGAGACAGGATCCCCCTGTTAGCCCATCTGTCAACGTGGAACTCACTCTGTAGATCCAGGCAACGGCGTTTTGAACTCACAAAAGATCCGCCTTGCTCTCTGCCTCCCAAGTGCTCACGAGATTAAAAAGGCATGCGCCACCAGGGCCTACAACTTCTTTTTACTTTTCAAGTTTAGTATGGGGTTTTCAAAAGCAGTAATAAATGTTGGATATTTTAATTTTTCCCCCTACATCTGTTGGCATAATGATATGGTTTGATATTTTGTTTGTTAACATGATGAATTTCTTTTACTAATATCAGCAATAAAGCTGTCGGTACCCTCATGGGAAAAGTATCTTCAGCTGAGTCTAACATTTAGGTCATTTCTGCATTAATTTGATGAGTCCATCTTGACATTAATCTTGTTTTCCTGTCCCTTTTTAAGCCTTATAGTTTCAAGGTGGATGTCAGGTATTATTATTTTACATTTTTTGCGGTATTGGATTTCTTTTCCTAACTAATACAACCTTTAGCTTTGTTATAGAATTCAGCTAAATTATTGGAAACAAATTTGATCCTTTTAGGAGGAAAAAGCCATTCACAAAGGTTTCATCCAGTATTGTTTCATTTATGTTACACTCAAAATGGACAGAGTTGCACTGTTTGGGGATGTATAAACATAGTGTAGAGGTTACCTACAGGTGTAGGAGGGAGATGTGCTGGGGAGGGGACGGAGGCTACTGTATTTGTGTTCTTTTTCCCCTTAGGTCTTGCTTTTTTTTATAATTTTTATTTATTTATTTATTTATTTATTTAATTTATTTAATTTATTTATTTTATTCATAATGTAACTGTCCTGCATGGTAGGTTTGTGGCAGCCATGTTGTGCAATGCTGCAGAGGCCAGAAAGAGGGTTCTCAGATTCCCCTGGAACTGGAGTTCTCCTGAAATTGGAGTTACAGATGGTTCTCTCCAGCTGCCATGATGGGTGGGGGATCGAACCTGGGTCCTCTGCAAGAGCGTAGGTGCTCTTAACCGCTAGGCCCATCTCTCCAGCCCCAAGGTTCTTGCTTTTTTGTTTTTGGAGTAGCTTGTGTATTCAATGGCTTTTTTTTTTCCCCCAGTTCATCTCATTTTTCCTTTAGTTTATTTGTTGAAAGGGATCAAATGGCCTTTTAAAGAAGGAGAGGGCCTTTGTAAAAATGAAAGACTAGAAGCTGGGCATGGTGGTGCAACGCCTTTAGTCCTAGCACTCCGGGAGGCAGAGGCAGGGTGAATCTTTGTGAGTAAGGCCAGCCTGGTCTACAGAGCGAGTTTCCAGGACAAAGCTTGGGATACAAGGGAGACCCTGTCTCATCAAAAAGACCAAAAAAAAAAAAAAAAAAAAAAAAAAATGAAGACATAAGGGCAAGGCAACGAAGAGGGATAGGGAACTGCACTCTAAGGTCTGTGCTTTTTACATGAGTTTCTAAGGCATCAAATAAAGATGTAGTCTAGCACGGTTAGGCGTGGTGGCGCACACCTTTAATCCTAAGCACTTGGGAGGCAACAAGTAGGCAGGTGGATCTTTGATGAGTTCAAGGCCAGCCTGGTCTTCATAGTTGAGTTTCAAGGAACAGCTGGAGCTCCAAGGGAGACCCTGTCATCGAAAAGACCAAAAAAAAAAAAAAAAAAAAAAATAGTAGTGCTCATGCTGGGTGTGGCAGTGCACACATGTTTAATTCCAGCACATGGGAGGCTGAGGCAGGTGGATCTGTGGTGGATCTGTGTGAGTTCATTGTCAGCCTGGTCTACAAAGCCTGTTGTTCCAGGGTAGTTGGGGCTACAGAGAAGACCTATCTCAAAAAAGATAAAAAAAAAAAAGTTATGCTCGGTTTAGTCTCTTTACTGGGACAAGATCTTTCCCAGTCTCTATCTAATAATTAATTACTAGGCTTCCCATCTCCCTGGTGGAAGGCTGTCGACTGTGCTAGTCCAGTGTGAATGTTAGGGAGTTCCTCTAATTCTTGTGGCAATAATACTTTAATTTATATTTATTTATTTATTTATTTATTTATTTATTTGGGTCTTTTCGAGAACACAGGGTCTCCATGTCCCCAGCTGTCCTGGAATTCACATCCAATAGACGCAGGCTGGGCCTTGTGCAATTACTTTAAGTTATTTATTTATTTAAGTCTATTTATTTATTTATTTATTTATTTGGTCTTTCGAGACAGGGTCTCCCTGGTGCCAGACTGGCCTGGAACTCCCTCCGTAAACCAGGCTGGCCTTGTGGATATACTATTTGAAAATAAGCAGTGAGTACTTTCTTCATATGTGATTACCACTTCCTTTTACTTAATTCCAGGATCTTCTGGGCCTCATCAAGAAACAGTTGTCCCCCTCCCCCCCAACCATAGCAAAGTTTCTGGAAGAACTCCAAGACCTGTTAAGTGAGTAGCAATTGTAAGACTCCCCTAGGTCACAGAAATTGCTGTCCTTAACTTTGTTTCATGTTCTTCAAAATTCAATTTTCAATGTATTTTTGCCTGGGATTTCGTGGGAGGGTAAACTCGCTTTCTTTTCAGCATTTTTGACAGAAGCAAAGTCGAATTGATCTATTGATTGCTTAACCTTGGTGCTCCCTTACTTGATTTCCTCTTTTGTTTGCCCTTTCCTTGCCATTCTCTTGAAAAGAAAAGCATTTTAATGGGAATTCTAGTTAGAGATCTGATCACATATCTCTATTCCTGTTTTCTCAGTAACTGCCTAAACAGAGCAAATTCAGGAGAGGAGAGAGAGGTTCCAACCTGTAGGGTTTTTGTTACCTTTTACCTGTATCTTAGACAAGATGCTGACCTTTATATTCAAATGTCAAAGAATAACCAAAATAATTCAGTAAAAATAGCAGGCATCTTCTCTAACATTAAGCTTAATTCTGAGACATTTTGAAATGTTTAAACTATGAGGAACAAGAAGCAAAATTCAAACCAGACATGCTGAAATCTCACTTTCCACAAACTTTGGCCTTTCCTTTGGTACCTGTCTATGTTTTGTTCATAGTCTTTTGAAACCATATAACAAAAACAAATGAGAGTTTAAGCATTTTTCTTACTATGATGGATGATTTCCTATGGATGATATTCTTTTTTTTTTTTATGCAGGAGAGCGCAAAAAAACAGTCCCCCCACTACCACAAATTATGCAGTGGGGTCAGCACATCTGGAGTGCAATGGATAAGCCTCGCCCTGGGAAAGCCACCTTCTGATCATGGTATCTCCCCTGACAGGTAATATGATGAAATTTTTTTTTTTTGGCTTTTTCGAGACAGGTCTCCGTAGCCCCAGCTGCTCTGGAACCACTGCTGTAGACCAGGTTGGCCTTGAACTCACAAGATCTGCGCCGCCTCGCCTCCAAAGCTAGGATTAAACGTGTGGGCCACCACGCCCAGCTGATGATTTCTTTATAATTATTTTTTACCCTCTTTCATGTGTAAATGTCATACTTAGTCAACTGGCCTTTTTTTTTGGGGGGGTCGGTGTTTTTGAGACAAGGTCTCCCTGTAGCCCGGCTGCCCTGGAACTCTGTAGACCAACACGTGGACCTGAACTCACAGAGGAGCCACCTTGCCTCTGCCTCCCAAGTGCTGGGAAAGTCCAACTGTTTTTATAGGAAGGGTTACTTCTTCCAATTAGCAAAGGGAATTATAGTGAATATCTTGATTCTCTTTTGGGTTATGCTCTTGGCTAAACCCTTTGAAGTATGATTACCAGTACAAAGTGACATATATATATGTATATATATATATATATTTACAGTATATTACATAATGTATACATATAAACATATATATATACCTTATAAACATATGTAACAATTATATATAGTTACATTGTGTCAATTGCTTTTCATGGCCCTGGGCGGTTAAGGGAGCGACGATTGCCATGCAGAGGACCGGGGTTCGATCTCAGACCAGCCATGGGCGGCTGAGAACCGTCTTTCTAACTCCATTCCAAGGGGAATCCGATGCCGCTCTTCTCAACCTCCGCCTGGCACTGGCACGAACGGGTGCTCAACACCTGCAATGCAGACAGTACATCCCATTACACATACAAAAATAAATAAAATGTAAAAAAATTATATATTATTTTTTTTTTTTTTTTGTTTTTTTGCTTCCTTAATTAGTTAAGTACTTTTATGGTACTATGGAGGCCAGAAGGGGGGCACAGATCATCTGGAATTGGAGTTCAGATGGTTGTGGTTTTCCTTCGTGGGGAATTAACCGTCTCATGCAAGAGCAGCCAGTTGCTCTTAACACATGAGCATCTCCAGCCCCAAATTGTTGATGAGCGTGTGGAATGTCGGTTTTACTGTATCCTTGCCAGAACAGTATATTATCACTGTAACTGTCTGGCTAATATAATGGGTGACAAAGGCTATGTGTTACAGTTTCTTCATCTCTAGTGGAGAGCTGTCCTGACTCGTCCTTGCCAAACACCTGTAGTTCTCTTTTGCCGGGACTTCTCCCAGCCCTCAGCTGCCTCTCCTATCCCTGAAGGGAAGTAAATCACTAGCTTTTCATCTTTTTCCCTAACAAATTCTTTTTTTTTAATCCCAATTATTTATTGAGCCTTCCAAATGCTAGGTTTTAGCACGGGTGTGGTGGCGACACGCCTTTAATCCTAGCACCTTGGAGGCAGAGGCAGGCAGATCTTTGTAGTCAAGGCCAAGCCTGGGTCTACAGAGATGGTCCAGGACAGCTGGGGCTACAGGGAGGACCCTGTCTCGAAAAGACCAAATTAAATAAAATAATAACATAAATAAAAAATTAAATAAATAAATAAATAAATAAATAAATAAATAAAATGCTAGGTTCTGTGCTCTAGAAATACAATGGGAAAAAGACAAAAGTACAGTTCCTGCCCCTTGGTAGTTTAATAAGCATAAAGGAGGAGGCTAGCAGCTAGCCATCTCAGTGTCAGGCTAGGAATGGGCATATATGTTAGCCAAGTTGTAACCACGCTTGGAAAAAAAAGGTGCCTGGGGAGAGAAATAATTTTCTTCAGGGGCTGGAACAGCTAGGATATCGCATGTGCACACTTCCCACATCACTAAAGTTCCAAATTATTTGCCAAGTGGTAGCCTATCAATTAACACTTAAAAATTTTTTTTTTTTTACTTTTATTGATTTTTGGTTTTTTTGGAAGGGTTCTTGTGCCCCTGCTGGCCCTAAACTCCATTATGTAGACCAGGCTGGCCTTGAACTCAACAGAAGAAATCTGACGCCTCTGCCTCCTGAAGTGCTGGAATTAAAGGCCTGCACCACCATGCCCTGCTTCTTAAAACTTTAAAAATTTATGTGTGTGCCTGCTCATCTGTCTGTCGCCATCTGCAAACAAAGTGCCTGTGAAGCCGGGGAAGGGGGAGGCACTTGAGAACTGGAGTTTACTGGACAGTTTGGGAGCCTTCCTGAACCTGGGTGGAAGACAGTTGGGAGATGCAGATGGGGGAGGAGAAATTCTAAACTCAATTAAAATATATTGTATATGAAAATTTGAAGAAATTCAATTTTAAACCAGCTGGATGAGGGAGGAGGGCTCCTTAGCCCCCCCTTGCTGAGAAGCTATTGGCAGGCGATGGCTCCTGGGGGCACAAGAGTCCATTTTCCTCAGGGCTACAGCCCCTGGTTACTTGCTGGTGCTCCACAGATGGCCCACACACTCACTACACAATACAAGGAGCAAATAATTGGACTCTGAGTTGGATTAGAGGAAAAAAATGTTTTCCTGGATACTGGGAGGAGCTGGAGGGAGGGACTGGGAAGGGTGAATGTGTTAAAGATACATCTATTGAAATTTTCAAAGAATAAATAGAAACATTTTGGGGGGTCTTTTTTTTTGAGACAGGGTCTCCCTAGTAGCCCCAGCTTCCTGAACTCACTAGTAGACGAGAGGCTGGCCTTGAACTCACAGCTAGAGATCCACGCTGCCTTGACCCTTACAGAGTGCTGGGATAATAGGATGCACCACCATGCATGGCAAATATTTTTATGACTTAAAAATTATAATCATGCAAGGAAAGAAATGGAAGAAATTTTATTGCTGATTTAATTTTTTTGAAAATTTTACTTTTCCAAATGTTTCCAGTAGAAGACAACTGATTGGTTGAAATTTCATAAACTATGAATAATTCCTTAGTATCTAGAAAGCTGCAAATTGTATTTGAAGACATCTCATAAAGTTCTTTGGAATAGAGAAAAAGGGACCAGTTTTGAAACTGAACTTTTTCCTTTGTTTTTTTTAAAAAAATTTTTGAGACAGGGTCTCCTTTTACTTCACAGCTGGCCTGGAATTCACTCTGTAGGTCAGGCTGGCGCCTTGAAACCTCACAAAATCTGCCTGCCTCTGCCTCCTGAGTGCCGAGATTAAAAGGCGTCTCACACTACAACCCGGCCTGAGACAGTTCCTTAGGCCGTCATGTGGGTGCTGGGAATTGAAACCTGGCCTCTGTAAGAGCAGTCAGTGCTCTAACTGCTACCATCTCTCCGCCCCCCTTCTGTTTTTTATATCTGTCAAATATTTCCAGTTTTTAAATATAGCTTTCAAAAACAAATGAGGTGGGGGGAAAAAGAAATCAGTAGGACTGTGTTTAGGGCCACAGAATTCTGGGTCTGGACGAGCATGTTCCACTGTTGTAGATTTCCTAGAGGGGCAGGGACTTTCTCAATTTTGTATCATTTGTGTCCATGTTGTTTATATTAAGATGCCATGTTTTGTTAAAATGCTATTTCCCTTAAGAAAAATGCTATTTCTTTATTACACTTGGAAACTGACTCAGCCTTCTTGTTGCTCCTATTAGGGTCTAAAGGCTCCTATGAGTTGCAGATAAAAGGATTCATTTTAACAAGTCAAAGGAGGTGATTCACCTCTTGGATTGTAAATATATGAAAGTGTCTACAAGGTCTTTATCTGCTTTCTGTCACCATTTATATTAAATGATAAATTAATGAGGAGAAAAAAAGAGATGAGTGACATTAAAGAGAAGCCAGCATTTTGGTTGCTTGTTTTGTTCGTTTGTTTTGTCTTTTTTTTTTTGAGACAGGGTCTCCCTGTAGCCCCAGCTGCCTAGAACTCACTATGTAGACCAAGCTGGCTTTGAGACTCCACCAGAGAATCCAACTTGCCTCTTTGCCTTCCGAGTTTGTTGGTATTAAAGGTGTGCACCACCACGACCTTGCCAAGGAAAGCAGAATCTTATCTTTCAAGAAAGATGCTTCATGCTCTAACATTCACCATGACACTGTAGCACTACTATGAAATTCCTACAACCTATTACATTCAACATGTGTCAGAGGAAATTATTGTTGATGCATCTATACACAGAATTCAGCAATATGAAGGTCTTAGATACAAAACCTACATAGAAACATTTTCATCTAGTAAACTATCTGGACTTCACCTACAATTCCTAATAACTAATTTCATGGTCAAATTATCTCTTCTACCCCCACACAGGAATATTGAAATAACATGTGGCCACTTGTGTTCATGGTGAGTCACTCAGTGACCTTCTATCTCTTGCCTGGGTCTCCCATAGTATGGGGAGATCCTTTGCTAAAGCCCAAATCTTTGCAAAATCCTGATTTCCTCTTTCAGAACAAAAAATTGTTTTCGGAACATATTTCCCTGGTATGATTAAGACTGTATTACTGCTCCAACTGCATTTTAATATTTTTCATTAGTTCCAGGTACAACTTGTTATTTATCATCTACCTTTCCGTTTAAGGAAAAACTAGCATGCTGTACTGTTTTGTTATGTGTGTTTGTTTTATTATTTTTTTTAATGTGTATGAGTGTACTGTCTGCAAGTAGGTAGGTTGTATGTGCCACCTGTGGTCGTGCAATGCTGTGGAGGTCAGAAGAGGGCGTCAGAATTCCCTGGAACTGGAGTAAATGATGGGTCTTTAACCACCATTGGGTGCTGGGAATCGACCTGGGGTCCTCTGCAAGAGCAGTTCAAGCACTCTTACCACTGAGGCCATCTTTCACAGCCCACCCCTTTTTTTAAATTACCTTCTAATGAGAGTTTTTAAATCTTTGGAGTTGTAGTCAGTACTGGAACCCTGCCTGGTATAGCATCTGATAAAGTTCTTACAATGTAATATATACCTGATATGTTTTATGGGAATGAAATAAATATCAATTTTTAGCACTACAGCTTAAAATTTTCATTTTATTAACCTCCAAAGGTCTAAGGGACAGAAAAACATACCATAAAATCCAGAAGACTGCTAAAATAATATTCTAGGACAGGCAAGTAGGTATGTCATTATAATGAAAGATGATTTTTTTTTTTCAATCAAAGCTAATCAATTTTTTTTCTTTTTCTTTCTTGAATAGCTGGTGACATGATGTTCTTTCATTTATTCTAGAGAGGAATGGTCCCTCGTCTTAGGTCATAGGCTCAATCTAAATATCTGGGACAGTTTAAAAGTTAGACATTTTTATTCAGGATCAGGCAGATTTTGCTGAATATGGGCACTCAACTCAGCAAGAAATGTTCTCATAAAATTCACCTTGTTATCCTTCTAGGACCGTTGACATAGTCTAATCACTTCCATCTTGAAAAAAGTAGAAGCAATTTACCAGCTCAGTAGAAGCAATTTACCAGCTCGTTAGAAGCTCACATAAAACTTGAAAATGGCGTGGTACATAGTTAACAAAGAAGTGTCCATCCCCTTTGGAACTTGCAGTTGAGTGGACACTGGCAAAGCAATTGTGTTTGCATATCAGACTGGGAAAATGGGTACAATCAACAAGTAAGTTCTGGAAAGTGTAAGTTCATTTAAAATTACATGTCCTTTCCATGGGGCTGGAGAGATTGGCTCAGCAGATAAGAAGACACTGAACTGTTCTTGAGAGGACCTGGGTTCAATTCCCAGCACCCATTAGGGCAGCTAAGATACCGTCTTAGGCTGGGCAGGTGGAGCATTCCCTAATCCAGCACTGGGGAGGCGGGGTAGGAGGATCTCTGTGAGTTCAAGGCACAGCCTGGTCTAGCAGCAGCGAGCTTCCAGGCAGCTGGGACTAAAGGGAAAACCCTATCTCAAAATACAATACAATAAACTAAACTAACTAAACTAAACTAAACTAAACTAAACTAAACTAAAAACGTAATAACTAACTAATAAAATAAAATAAACATAAAATAAAATAAATAAAAAAAATAAAATAAGATGTACTGTCCTTTCCTGCAAAGATATAGCTGAGCTAGTTCTGAGTCATTTTCTCAAGTACTATCTGGAGTTTCTTTTTCAGTTAGAACCACCTGGAGCCATTCAGGCCTGACTAAAGTCTAATCCTGACCTCAGGTCCTGGGCCTGTGCTGTGTAACAAAAGAATTTTCAGAAAGCTTGGACTAGTAGCTAATCTGTTCCTATTGGAACAGATCAGCCACCTGTTCTGCTGGTTCAGGTTTGATAATATAATCTAGGTTTCAGGCACTGAGATTTTATCTGACTATTTGTAACTGAGCCCCTATCTGTCCCAGTAGAAACCGGATCCAAGATTCATCCCCAGTGATCTCCAATCCCATCTTGGAGCTTTGCTTTGTATCCAGCTGGCATGCTGTTCTCTTTAATCATCGGTGGGTTTAAGAAGAGGTTCACCCTAGGATTCTAGTTCTCCTGAGTCTCTCTCCAGTATTTGCCACCCATGCCTGTGGTGTTTGGATTTCCACTTACTGAGTCCTATCAGCATCCCCTAGCATCCCAAACTATACTTAAGCTAAATTTTCTACCAAATGTCAGTTCTTTTCCCCAGTTCTCTGATCAACGCAGGTAGGACTATTGGGACTTAAATCCTGGCCCTCCACAGACTGACCCATCTCAGTGCTGAGTTCTAATTCTAATAGTAACTCAAATGATATTTTAATAATACCAAAATAGTATATTTGAAAAGATCTCACTCAAGCCAGTGGAAAAAGTTGAAAATGCTTCATTAAAATATATCTACACTTAAAATAACAGAAAATAGCTCATACCTGTTTGAGTGAAGCCTGTTTTGTACCCATTAGTTGACCCGTTCTCTGGAGCCATGGTGGATGATACTGAAGTGTTAGGCTTAACAGAGTGGCAAATAGCAGAGGACTGTCGGCTTCTACATTCTAGAAAGGAGTAAAGTTGCATGGTAAGAGGAGACAACACACAAGCCAGGATGTGGTGAGCGCAGCTGCCTTTAATCCTGCACTTGGGAGGCAGAGGCAAGGCGATCTTGGTGAGTTCAAGGCCAGAGCCTGGTCTACAGAGAATGAGTTCCAGGCCACTAGTGTGATCAGGGAGACCCTGTCTCAAAAAGAACAAAAAAAAAAGGAAAAGAGGAGAACAACACTCTATTTCAGTGGGTGATGAGGACTCAGTCCACAGAATCTTGGAAACAAATTTCTGCTCCATAAATGGCAGCCACTTTCTCTGTCAGTAAACTCGTCTCCTAGTCTCATCTGATGTTTTCACAGTGTTTCATACTGATTCAGTTAGTGAATACTGTGACAGTCTCTTACACTCTAAGTTCCAACTTTATACTATTATTAGTCTCAAAAAGTACCATGTGAAATCAAAATGTAAATGGTTGTATATGAAAAAGTTAATTATAGGCAGTCCTTTAGAGAGTTTCCAAGTTTATGAACCACATGCAAGGGCTGCAGCTCTCACAAGCACCCTAAGCTGTGACCTCCTATAAAGAGCTATTGTAAGTCCCAAAAATAAATAATAAATATTTATTTATTTATTTATTTTATGTTATTTATTGGTCTTTTTGAGACACGGTCTCCGCTGTTAGCCCCAGCTATTCTTGGAACTCACTCTGTAGACCAGGCTGCCTTGAGCTCACAAAGATCCAACCTTGCCTCCGCCTCCCAAGTGCTAGGATTAGAAGCATGCACCACACCACGACTGGTCAGTTTTTTTTTTTTTATGTGTATTATTGTACTGTCTGCATTGTAGGTTTTTGTGCACCCATGTTGTGCAATACTGCGGAGGGTCAAGAGAAGGGTGTCGGATTCTCCTGGAACTGGAGTTAGACAGTTTCGCCGTTCATGTGGGGTGGCTGGGACCGAACCTGGTCCCTTACAAGAGCAGTCGGCGCTCTTACTGCTAGCCTCTCTCCAGTCCTAAAAAATGTTATTGTATGTCTGGCTAGGTGGTTCAGAAGTAAACACCCAGTCTGAGATCAATCCCTAGCACGCACATGGTAGAGCGGGGAGAACTGACTTCCACAGGTTGTCCTCTGACTTCGCATTCATGTGGTGTGCGTACATGTTACACACACAGGTTGTCCTCTGACCTCCATTACATAGTGGTGTGGTACACATGTATACCCACATACACATACAGAGATAATAAAAAACTTATTCTTTCCCAGAAACATGAATTCTCTTGGGTTGATACCAACAAGTCAAGCATACTTATGCAAGCGAAACAAAAGCTGAAGCACGAAGTTAAAAAGATAGAGAGCATGCGTGTCTTCTGTTTACTCATTCAATGAGGTTCATGTATGCAAAGCGTTTTCTAGAGGAAATTCTTTTTTTTTTTTAAGCAGGAAAATTCTTTCGGGTGTGTTAGGACAAAGTTTTATTTAATACAGCATGTTTATGATTCAGTGGTGGCAAGATTTAAGTCCTGATAGCACTGGCTTGGGACAGGCAGTCATTTCCTGGGGAACTATGTAATTACGGTGAAGGACTCAGACAAACCTGCTGTTGTAATTTGGATTTATATAAATGCTATTCATGGTCAGGCAAAAATCTTGTGAAATAGAACAAGCAGGAAACAGTAAAAGGACAGTTATTCCTCAATGGTTGCAGAATATCTGCTCACAGAGCTGCTGCTAATGAACAATAAATAAAACCAGTGGCAATTCCACCTGAATACATTGGACTTTCAGTTGGGTTTACTTCTACAGAGAAGTTAATTAAGGTCATCCTAATTCAAAAGAAACCAAATTGCCAGCTCAATCATGCATAAGACTAGAAACAGGCTCTTTCCTACATTTACATGTCCCAGTGCATCATAACAAGGACCAGGTCAAGTAACCAACCAGGCTGCACTTAAGTGCAACCTTCTGAACTTGAGCCACCTATCTAGAGCACACTTGTACTCTGAACCCTGTAAGGTCACTCGTCACCAACGTAGAATATCCCCCCTCCCCCCCTGGAATTTGATTACCTTTCCAGCAGATAAGAGGTCCCTTTGCTAATACACCCTGGGAGGTTCTGACTAGGTAGTACTTTAAGTGCTTCTGCTTCTTTGGCTGGGTGGTGAGCTTCAAGTTAATGTGGTTGGAAAATTCTGTGAAATACCGAAATCCTCTTTCTCCACAACCAATACAGTTTCCAGAAAACCCTGAAATGAGGAAAACCAATGTCACTGGTGGCCTTGCAGGTTGGTGGATACTTTTATATGTAAAAAGCACAGAAATAGTCACATTCTATGAACCAACAAATGTCTCCAATTTTTTTTTCTTTTTTTTTTTTGAATTTTTCCTATTTTAAGAAAAATTGTCTCAACTTTTGGGAAAATACTTCAATAGGAAAAAAAAAACAGTTTTTAATTTTTTAGGCAGCTACTTTAAAAAATCTTTCTTAAAACTGGCCCTAATGATGCACATTTTTAATTTGAGCACTTTGGGAGGGAGGCAGGTGCTCCTATATAAGTTCAAGTTCCAGCCTGGTCTACATATCAGGGTGGCCTAGTAAGGCCCAAGCTGTCCTGGAACTCACTCTGTAGACCTGTGCAACTCACAGGAGATCCCACTGCCTCTGCCTTCCCAAATGGCTGGGATAAGGTGTGCATTCACCACGCCTGCTTAAAGACAGTTTCTTAAGCCTACCATTATGGGTGCCTTGGAATTGAACTGGGTCCTCTTGCATAGAGTATCAGTGCTCTTAAAACACTAAAGCATCTCTCTCACCTGCCCAAAACATTTCTTATAAATCAGTATTTATGCTCAAAAAAATAGGAAACCTCAGGGCTGGGAGATGGCTCAGTATTTAAGAGCACTGCTGCTCTTCAAGGGATCCAGATTTCATTCCCAGCACCTACACGTCCTTAAAAACTGTCCTTAACTCCACTTCAGGGATGCCAACACCTCTTCTTCTGGCCTCTGGAGGACCATGGTTACACTTACATACATGCGAGAGAAACACTCATGACACCATAACAATAAGGTAATAACTAAATCTAAAAAATTATGAAACTGCTGTGGGCGTGGTGGTGCACACCTTACATCCTGCACTTGGAGCAGAGGCAGGTGATCTTTGAAAGTTCAAGCCAGCTGGTCCTACAGAGTTGAGTTCCAGACAGCTGGGGGCTATAGGGAGACCATGATCTCAAAAATGGCCAAAAAAAAAAAAAAAAAAAAATTAGGAAACTTAAGACTGATCCAATACCATTGTCTAGTATGAAATCTATAGTCAAATTATAACAGTGGCAGAATCATTTTGAAACAGTGAAATACTGGAAATAATTTAAATAGTGCTATAACAGGATAATGGCTGGAAAAAACAGAGTAGATAGCATCATGTGACAGAATTTATATAGCATATAAAGATAAGAAAATTACGTGGAGCAGAGGAGTATAGCTTAGTAATAGAATGCTCGGCCACACATTGTGTAAAAGCTGGGGGTAGATCCCCAGGCCTTTCTGAGAAGGAGGAAGGACTAAGAGAAGGAGAAGAGGAGATGAGAGAGAGAAGGAGAGAGAGAGAGAGAGAGGAGAAGGGAGGGGTAGGGGAGTAGAGGGTAGGAGAGAGGGAGGGCGAGGGGGGAGGGAGAGGCAATGAGGGTAGGTCCGAGGAGAGAACTGTTAATTCTGGGTCTGGAGATGCTCATTATTCCATCCCCAAATACTCCTTTTAGGAAGCTGTTGCAGAAAGGATAATGGGGTAGACAAAGTACATGAAATGCTCAAATGAAAACACCTGTATAAAACTGATCACTTGTTTAACAAATATACAATAATAAAAATTTTTTAATTAATTTATTTTTTTTTATGTGTATGAGTGTACTGTCTGCATGTAGGTTTGTGCACCCGTGTTGGGCAATGCCGCGGAGGTCAGAAGAGGCAGTCAGATTCCCCTGGAACTGGAGTTAAAGACAGTTCTTAGGCCATGTGGGTGCTGGGAATAGAACCTGGGTCCCCTGCAAGAGCAGTCGGCACTCTTAACTGCTGAGCCATCTCTCCAGCCCTAATAATAAAATTTTTAATTTAAAATATCATTGTAATTATTTATCGTCACGCTTTAAAAACTAATGCTGGGCGTGTGGCACACGCCTTTAAGTTCCCTAGCACTTGAGAGCAGAGGCAGGCGGATCTTTGTGAGGTTCAAGGCCAGCCTAGGACTACAGAGTGAGTGCCAGGACAAGCTGGGGCTACAGGGAGACCCTGTAACTGGAAAAAGGACCAAAAAAAAACCTATTTAATCATTCAAGTACTTGCTGTTATTCTAACAAATAATTTGAATGTCATTGTTTTTGAGACAGAAGTCCCCTCCCTGCAGTCCAACTGGCCTAAGCTCACTAATAGACCAGGCTTGGCCTTGAAACCACAGAGATCAGCCCTGCCTCTGCCTCCTGAGTGCTGGGATTAAAGGTGTGCACCACCGCAACCAGCTCTAAAACAAGTAAAGAGCCTGCGGATACCCAGTTCTCTGCTGATCCACAGGAACTCGCCCCTGGCCTATGGACCTATGGCAAATACTTAACTCAATCTGGGACACTTAAAGTCTCTCTTCTGGGGGCTGAAAAGATGGCTCAGCAGTGAAGAACACTGGCTGCTTTTCTAGAGGACCCCAGTGTGAGTGCGGGAACCCGCAGTGAGGCTAACAACTGTTCATATGTCCAGTTCCAGGGGATCTGACGCCCTCTTCTGGCTTCCATAGGCATTATGTAAATTCAGATGTGATTACCAGGCCTTGATGGGAAATTGCATGAGCTGGGAGGCAGATGTGCCACAGGGCTGAAAATGAAGCCTATCTGATAGGTCCAGGTGATGAAGAAATAGTGTGAGAATTAGAAGGACTGAGTTCTGTCTCTAATCTTTTCCTCTTAATTTTCTCTGAAGGGAAAAGCAAGAGTGTGGAAAGGAAGAAGGGGTCTTGATAATCTGCAGACTTTCACATTAATGATGAAAGTTAGTATGAGAGACTTCTACACAGCTCATTTGGAATGCCTTGTGTAGTTGCAGAATTAGCTTTGGATCAAGAGATATTATCTGTTTAACGTTCTTGCTATCATCAGTAAGGAAAACACCTCTTTTTGTGTGTGTGTGTGTGTGTGTCTTCTTTTTTTGAGATAAGGTCTCCCTTTAGTCCCAGCTGGCCTAGAACTCACTATGTAGACCAGGCTGGCCTTGAACTCACAGAGTTGAGTTCAACTGCCTCCCGAGTGCTGGGATTAAAGGCATGTGCCACCACGTCTGGCAGGAAAACACCTCTTATAGCTGAATTACTTTTCTAGTTTCTCTGGCAGAGAAGTCTTGATTTCACACTAGATTTGGAGCATGTACACCTCCATCCAAGTAGATCAATATATTTTAAATCAATTCCAGTCTTTTGAATCTGCCTAATATAAAATTTTAGAAAAAATGATACTATATTCCAAAGGAATTCTAGAATATCTGAATGTTAAGAGACTCCCTCTTTATCTTAATGTATTTAAGGTCTATTGAATCTAATCTGTGCTTCCTAAATGCTCTTTGAGTGTGGGTCTATCCCTTGGGGTCTGGTCAACCTATCCGGCAACATACCAGTAACAAAAACTGACTTCTCCCAGCAGCTATTTTTTTTATTTTTTTATTTTTTATTTTTATCCACTCAGACCGAACTCTCTCCCTCTGCTCTCCTGAAGGAGAGAAGAACGATCATCAGTGGCAGTGGCAGCTGCAGTAAAGCAACACCAAGAGCCGGCTTCCCGCTCAGGAGAGAATGCTCCGTCTCCTCCTCGTGGTTTCTGGTACTCAGTCAGAGAAACTTCTCTAGTAACATTCTATAGAAATGATCCCTGAAAGTATAGTCTTATTCTTCAGTGTTTTTAGTCAGAGCCACGTCTCATCTGTTTCAGTAGATGGGACTATAGTGCTTTGAAAACACTGTTTTTCAAAATTGTTCCACATCACCAACTAGTCCTGAGCACATTTTATGGAAGACTATGCTTGTAGTTTGTGTGCTTCCATGATATGGCCCAGCTTAATTTCCATTACACAGTACATTTTTAATAACTACTGTTGGTTGAATGAACAAATAAATGGTTGGATTTTCTTTGTTAATTTAGTGCAATGAATAAACTTTACCATTAGCTTTCTTTTTTTTTTTTTTTTAAGTCTTGAAACTGCTTTAAAGAAGCTTTATTTGGGCTGGAGAGATGGCCTAGCGCGTCGTGTTAAAGGCGCCAACTGCTTTTGCAGAAGGCCCCGGTTCAAAATCCCCAAGCGACCCCACATGGTGGCTGAGAGACCAGTCTTTAACTCCAGCTCCAGGGGAATACCGATACCCTCTTCTGATCTCGTGGGTATTCACGACACAGTGCTAACAAACCTACATCACAGGCAATACAATTCATTACATAAAAAATAATAAAATATAAAAAGAAAGCTTTATTTACCCATACATGCTTAAGCCTGTGCTGTAAATGCAGCACAATCTAAAAAGCTTTTTCAAATACAAAGCTAAAGATAACTAAACTAGTAGTGTCTGTCTAAAAACAGAACTCTAAAACTTTTTTTTAAAACATTTATATTAGTTTTGTTCTATAACCCTAAAAAAAAAAGCTTCCATTCAAGTTATAAATAACTCACGCTCAGTAGTGTACATGAAAATGTTTTTTTTTCTTTTTTTTTGTCTTTTTTGAGAACATGGGTCCTCCTGTGCCCAGCTGTCCTGGAACTCACTCCTGTAGACCAGGCTGGCCTGAACTCACAAAGTATTCCGCCTGCCTCTTGGCCTACCGAGTGCTAGGATAAAGGCGTTTGCGCACCTAACGGCCCTGGCAATCCATATGAAATGGTTTTGAAACAATAGCTAACAAGACTGCAGAACAGGAGGGCCTCTGCAGTACAGTGGCTGTCACCAACACTTCTTTTTCCTAGGGTAGTTTTGGTAAGTTACCATATTACAGATCAGTGGCTGTTTTTTTTTTTTTTTCTTTTTTCTTTCTTTTTTGGCAAATATTTTCCAGGCACATGTAAAATACAGCAAGAACATGGGGGTCAGAATTTCCTCCCAACCTCTCTGTGACTATCTTAGGAAAGGAGAAGGGAAAGAAAAAAAACCTTCTTTTCCCTTCACACTAATAGGATGATAACTTGATTGAAGGACCCTTTGTTGGTCCCTCATCCCAACCCATCCATGTGTGGGTGCAGCTTAATGGGGGCACCCTCACATGGCAAGGCTACTTATGCCATTCAACAATGATGAAGAGGAAAGTCAGGAATGTTTAAAGGCCTCAGCAGGCACTCAACAATCTTCTACAATAGTTAAATAAAAGTCATCTCATCAAGATGAGGGAAAAAGAAGAGATTTGGGAATCTCTTTAAAAAGCAAAAAAAAAAAAAACCCCTAAGG
>VZQC01008386.1:688809-738809 GCA_009823505.1 Rhizomys pruinosus
TTGGCCTTCTGTTACCTTTTTTTCTAATTTTTCTTTCTTTGTGTAGTCTATTTCATTATGGTTTTCTACTCTTTGAACCTTTAAATTTTTTTTGCATTCTTTTTATGATCTCTAATTTCTACTTCTTATTTCTCGAGGAACCCAGGACGCTTCGTTGTCCCCTGGGTGCTAGGCTCGGGGTCTCAGCACGTATGGCTCAACCATCATTCGACTAAAACCATACACCCCTCAGCCGCTGGAAGACCAGGCTGGCCTTTGACCTACCAACCTCACAAAGCACCCCCCCCACCGCCACCCAAGGAGACAAGACACCACCACCCGACGCCGCCCCCCCCACACCGGGCCACGCACCCCAACCCCCAAAAACCCCTACTCTCCCACAAGACCCCCAAGAACCGCCCGCGCGCCCCCCCCCCCAGACACGGCCGCAGACCACCGACGCCCCCTCCTAAACATTCACTCACAAAAGAACCCCCACCCGCCCGCCCCAAAGACCCAAGACCCCCCCCACCCCCCCCACACCGCCACCCCCAAACACCCCCCCCCCCCCAAACCCCCCGACCCCCCCCCCCCCACAAAGACCCCCCCACCAAAGAGCCAAAAAGACACCCCACGCCCAACCGCCGTCCCAACCCATCCCCCCCACCCAAGCCCCCACAAGACGCCCCGACCCACCCCCACCCACCCCAAAGACCCCCCCCCCCCGCGGCCTTCCTCTTCTGCTTCTGACTCTTCTGCACATCCCAAGAGTGCTAGGATTAAAAAGGCGTTTCCACACCGAACCCTGGGAGTGGCCCCTTCATTTTTATTTTTTAAAGCAAAGTCCATCCTCTTCCCAATAGAGCCCCAGCTGGCCTGGAACGCCACCATTAGAGCAGGCTGGCCTTGAAAATTACAAATTTACAGAGATCATCTGCTCTGCCTCTAAGGTCCTCATCTCCTGGGGCTTAAAAGTAAAGTCTACACTTAATGAGCCCAGGGTGTGATGGAGGACACTCCTTTAATTAATAATTCTAATTAATTTCTAGCAGGGGCTACAGGGAACCCGTCCTTTCCTCGAAAAGACAACAAAAAAAAAAAAAAAAAAAAAAAAAGAAAAAAGAGGCTGGAGAGATGGCCTAGTGGATAAGAGCGCCGATTGCTCTTGCAGAGGACTGGGGTTCGATTCCCAGCACCCACATGGCAGCTGAGAACCATCTTTGACTCCAGCTCCAGGGAAATCCGACACCCTCTTCTGACCTCCACAGCATTGCAGAACATGGGTGCACAGACCTACATCAGACAATATACTCATACACATACAAAAATAAAAAAATAAAAATTAAAAAAATTAATTAATTAAAAAAATTTTTTAAAGAAAGGAGGGTCATATTCTTCCTGTACTTCAAAGTAACACTGATAGTGGTTTTTCTTAGAGGAAAAATAATAGCTTTTAAATGTGCAAAGAATAATAGAATTTAAAAAAAAGAAAAAAAGAATAATAGAATAAAATATCCACTTTGCAACTACTAATAAAATCTTCAGGGGCTGGAGAGATAGTCTAGCGGTTAAGAGCGATGACTGCTCTTGCAGAGGACCCAGGTTTGATCCCCAGCATCCACATGGCGGCTGAGAACCGTCTGTAACTCCAATTCCAGGAGAACTCCAGTTCCAGGGGAATCCAAGACCCTCTTCTGACCTCCTTGGCATTGCACACACGGGTGCACAGACCTGCATGTAGACAGTACACTCATACACATAAATAAATAAAAATTAAAAAAAATCTTCATTAGTAGACAATGATAATAGATTAGGTAAAAGGTTGATGGTAACCTTACAACAGAGGGATCAGCTGTCAGATCTTGTCACACCCATGGGTTGTGTGGGGCAGTGAGACATTGTGGCCTCCCTATGAAGACACTATGAATAAAGCACATACCATCTAGAAGGATTCCTGCCAAGAGATGCAGAGAATTGTCGATCTCAGAGTAACTGCTGGATCAAGGGACAAGCTACATAAAACCACGAGGGAATAAATGGAACCAGTTCCTGCTTTCTGCAAAAAAGCCAGGGTCATTCAGTTTTTTAATTAAGGTTCATTTTTAAAAATCCAGGTTTGCCGGGCTTGGTGATGCACGCCTTTAATCCTAGCACTTGGGAGGCAGAGGCAGGCAGATCTTTGTGAGTTCAAGGCCAGCCTGGTCTAGAGTGAGTTCCAGGACAGCTGGGGCTACAGGGAGACCCTGTCTCAGAAAAACCAAAAAAAAAAAAAAAAAAAAAAGACCAAAAAATGTGTATCCATGAGAGATTGGGGCTCAGTGGTAGAATATGTGTTTAGCATGTAGAGACCTTGGGTTCAATTTCTAGCACCAAAATAAAAATTTTTTCAATGATGAAAGTAATAATGTCTAACCCTTAGACCAAAAAAAAAAAAAAAATGAAAATTCAGTTCTTGTAAATTCACACAGAATCTATAACCCCAAATTTTAAATACGTGATTATTAAGTTTTCTTTCTTTTGCTCTCTCCCAACAGTTTATTTATTTGCTGTTACCAGAGATTGAACACTAGGCTTTGTGCATGTTAAGTATGTGCTTGACCAGTGAGCTGTACCCCAGCTCCATTTATTCTTTTAAATCAATATTTGCTACTCTAAATTACTTGCATTATTCAGGCTGAGTATTTGTCTAACTCCTTTATTAGGTTGTGAGTTTGCGGGAAGGGAGTGGGTATTTTGTAAAACTAGAATTGAGTAAAAAAGATGAATAGATTGAACTTCTGTGTTCAGCTACATACTAAGCAGGTCTGAAGACATTATCTCTTTCCAACCACGTTCCAAAATATCACAGAGCTAACCATGCATTCAAAACAACAGTGTTTTATTGTATATTTATTTATCTTCCTTGCTGAAAAATCTTTAGAAAATGCAAACAGATTAAAAGACAAGACTTTCAGCCTCTCTGAACATCTCAATTGAGGTATATCCATTTTTGCAGGTACTGAAGACAAAAGTACTGAATATTTTTTTAAAGCAGCCCTAGTAACTTAATTCTAAAATTTACCATTTTTGGCAGTGTACTTGAAGACATTCAATATGTCCTAAGTTCTACAAGAAATAACTGTTGTAATATGCTGATTTCATAAAGAGTACTGGAAAATGCCAAAGTTACAAAATGAAGTGCTAGGCTACTTTACTTTGTAACAAGGGTACAGGTTTTTACTGGAAATCTTTACTTTCTCCTCTGAAATGCCAGAAATTCTTCTGTAAAATAAACACATCTTGTCAAGCCTCTCTGGAACTGGTATAATTACCAGAGGCAATCCCTGTGGAAGATCAAAGCAACAAAACCATAACAGGCAATGTGTGGCTTCCACCACGCCACCAGAGACCAATTTTTCAACAGGGAGAAGAGAGTCAATAATCCAGAACAGAAAACATTATATAATGAGAAATGCTCCAAAGTGTGGCTCACCACATCCATCAGAACTGTCACAAAAAGATTTCAGAACCTCTATGGTTTCCCAGAACAAACTTCTACTGAGATGTCTACTGACAATTATTAAAGCTGCATAAAGCATCAGAGGCAAAAACTAATATGCCAAATACAAACAGAATGCCAAAAGATAGGACTGAAATCATTTTATAAATTTCAACTGATATTTTAAAAAATCTAGTGGGAAAGGTTAAGATAACTGGATGTTTCTTGCTTAATAAATTTTCAGCAATGTATTTGTAGATATACAATATGCCCTAAGTTGTAACAGAAACAAGGTGCTGTAATTTCTTTTATTTAGCCATTCCCATTTTTCTAAGACTGTTTAGAGAGTGAGCTATAAGCATTGATCAGTTAAAAATCATTAGTAATAACACATTAATGACTTCTAAGTTTTGTTTGTTTGGTTTGAGATAATGGGGGATCATTAAATCCAGAAACAGGGTCCCCTAATAATGACTTGGGTAAGAATTAAAAAGGTGCTCACAGCGCTGATAACACACACACACACACACGCACACACACACAAGAATTAAAAAGGTGCAAAGGGGAATAAATAAAGCTCTGCTTAAATAAGAGCAAAATACAAGTACATTAAGATCAACTTTTTTTTTTTTTTTTTTTTTTTGGTCTTTTTCAAGACAGGGTCTCCCTGTAGCCCCAGCTGTCCTGGAACTCACTCTGTAGATCAGGCTGGCCTTGAACTCACAAAGATCCGACTGCCTCTGCCTCCCAAGTGCTAGGAGTAAAGGCGTGCACCACCACGCCCAGCATGATTATTTTTCTTAAGTACCATTGTCAAACAGCTACTTTTTCTCAAATCAGATGGGAGTTTGGGGCTTTACAAATATACCTGAATTATCTTGTGAAACAAAACATTCTGCTGTAATTTGGACAGTACTAAAAGAGGGAGACATAACTGAAAAGAAAGAAAAAGTGCTGGGCCCTGTGTGGACTGGCGGCTCCCGACTCCTTCCAGTCCTCCTCAGGCATCTGCATCTTCCATCTGATCCTGTTAATGTTGCTAATTATATCTGGCAGTTTTGCCACAATTTCAATGCTGCTTAAACAGCTGTGGGTTTTCTCTAGGCAATTATCAGTCACTACACTGAGGTTTCTAAATTTGTCGAAAGATGCTTTAACCTTGAGAAAGCAGGCCTTACCTTTATGTCTATGTTCTTTTAACAGAATTACTGAAAAAAATGTAGTTAAGAACTATATTAATTCTGATTCTAATAAGTTACAAATAGCAAAAGTTGTTTAACAAGGATTATTATATACTCCTTTTTTCTTTATTATACATGTTGTCATATACTCTTTCTATATATGTGTATTACATAGTTCATAAAGCACATTATAAAAATGCTGCCAAATCCCTGCAACACATTACCTATGTGCCAGGAAGCCAGGTCTTTAAAGGTATTCACAATCATCTAATGGTCTCCTGAGGTCATATACTGTGGCAAGCAGACCTTTCACAACAGGCAGATTCCTTACCCTGCTTCTCCAACTCCTTTCAAAGAGAAAATTCCTTACTAGATTGCCTTTCTTTTTCAGTGCTGGAGATAGAACCCAGGGCCTCCCATATGCTAGGCAAGTGCTCTACCTCTGTGCTATACAAAAGAACATTTTTTATTCTTGACTCTGACATTGATTTTTTTCCCCCCTTCCTATTACAGAATATATAAGAAACACATTCCGGGAGAAGCATAAGACTTACCTTAGTTGTCAGCCAATAGCCCCCTTCTATCAACAACTAAGTTTAGTCTGTAAGCCAGTGCTGTAGCTCAGTGCTAGAGTGCTTGCCTAGCATGCACAAGGTCCTGGGTTCAATTCCCAGAACCACAAAGAAAAAATATTCTACAAGCTAGGAACATTCTTCATGTATCACATGTATCATCTATAAATACAAATTCAGGACTGGAGACACGGCTCAGCGGTGAGGAGCACTGGCTGCTCTTGCAAAGGACCTAGTTCCCAGCACCCACATGGCAGCTAACAACTGTCTGGAACTCCAGTTCCAGGGCATCCAACGCCCTCTTCTGGCTTCTGTGGGCATTGTGCACACATGTCGTATTTATATACATGCAAGCAAAATACTCATACACATAAAATAAAATAAGCTTTTAAAAATTCCAAGATAACCTTCTAGAGTTAACAAGTTTTTGGTATTTTAAAAGGTTTAATAATAATGTTCTGTGTAGATGTAATGCCAAAGACTGTAGAATGCACCAGGCATGGTGGCATACATCTCTAATCCCAGTACTCTGGAGGGAGAAGCAGATGGATTTTTGTGAGTTCAAGGCATGTTCCAGGCCAGCTGGAGCTACAGAGAGACCTTGTCTCAGACCAAAAACAAAAGCATGTAAAATAATTTTCAAATTTAAATTATAGGCTCAATCCTTATCCTGGCACTCCTCTATCCCTTTTCTCTTCCAAAGAAAGAGAAAGGTGATATTTCAACAGTGCAAAATTCTTCATTGAGACAGAAACATTAAAATGATAAACATTTTTGGAAAGCAAAGTATACTTCAAATCCTAACTGTTCTTTCTGACCTATATTGACTCTCAGAGTCCTTGCCAACATTTGGTAAGGATTAGCCTTCCATTAGACAAAAGCAAGCATTCCTGAGATAAATCAAGAGTTTTTGCTATGAGACTCATAAAACCTTTTCACAACACAGATTTTCAAGAGAATCCTTTAAGGTTTTAGGAGGCTGCTCCTTTTACTAAGTAACAAAATACACCCCATGGTGTCTCCGTGACCTCACTCAGCTGTCCTTTGACCTCTTCAATTGTTGAAGCCTAACTCCAGGGCCACAGAGTTTGCCTCCCATATCAAAAAGGCTAATGTTGCTTCCTCCTAGCACCTGGCGAAACAAAATGCAACAATCCTGGCTCTTTCTTCTGCCTCCTCCCCTCTCTCTGACCATTTTCCAGATGTTCCAGGCCCAAATGTTAAGCCAATACTGGGTTTCAGTGTCTCGTGGTCACCGTGAAGGGAAGAACAGGGCCGGCGCTGAGGCGGCAATGACCCTCTTGTTCTTTCTGGCCTCAAAAGGATGCGACAGATCGTAAATGGGGAAAATATCTCTGGGCTTCCGAGAAAATACCAGGCTATCTGAACACACTGGAGCTTCCAACGTCGGGGGTTGGGGAGAAGGATTTTAGGGTTATGTTTCTTCAGATAGCCCAAAGCTACCTAAAACAGTCACTCTAAATTCTCAATTCTAAACAAAGTTTGATTTCTCTTGTTACTGGAGGAAAGGGAAGAAATGTCATTCTTCTTCCAGTCCACATTAAAGGCCTTCTAAAAATAGAATAAAACAAAATCTCTTATAAAACCTCCATAACACACATCTCAGTCTCTAAATACTGTTTGGGTTTTTCTCTTATCAGACAGTTTGGAAGAAAATTATAATAACCAAAGGGGAATAAGAAGTGAATTCTTGGGGAAGAGGAGTGAGAGATGGATATGATCGAGATATATACATAAATGAAATTTTCAAGAATAAAAATTAAAAGAAAAAACACAAATTCAGCCTTAAAAAGTGAATTCATAGGCGGTGGGCTGTGGGGATAGCGCAGCCGTTAAAGGCTGAGGCTAAGAACCGCAAAAAAAAAAAAGCGAATTCTTATTTTCCTTTTTTTTTTTTTTAAAAAAAAGGATTTGTTTTTGGTTATGTGTATGTGTGCACAGCACACATGTATGTGCATATGGAGAGCAGAAGTGGTTTGATAACATTGAGCTGTACAGATAGGGCATCCAACCTTGGAGTTGGAAACTGAACTCAAACTCAGGACCTCTGGAAGAGGAAAAAGTGTGCTTAACTACTGACTCATTTCTCCGGCCCCTGAATTCTTCTTTTCTTAACTTGGGCATAAAGAAAATACAGAGCTTCTTGGGAAAAAAACTCATTGCTGAGTAAGTTTTATTGGAGTAGAGAAGATGGGGGGATGGACAGGCGTGGGGGGGAGGGCAAAAGGACAGGAGTTCATCAAAATCCCTCCCTAATCAATTTAAGGATCAAACATAGTAGCTTACTTAAACTGTAAATATAACTTTCCAAAACAAATTTGATCATGCAAAATTGGAGGAGTGGAATTTAACTGTACAATACCTTGGTTTATATATTAACATTTTTGAATCAGGTTCATGGTTAAGTTAGGCAGTCGACACTTCAGGAGCCTGTTGCCTAGATTCTAACTTGCTTAAGGCTTTTTTACACCTGTAAAACAGAAAAATATATACAAACATTAATTAATTTCTAAGTGCCTTCTATAGTATAATATAATAATATAAATATCTAAAATTCTCTAAATTCACAGGTTGAAATGATCAGAGTCTCACCTAACTCCACATACATTACAATGAGCAAATATATAGATGTTCCTCCTTCCTAAATAATTCGCAAATTATCACTCTTAAATATATATTAAAAATGATTTTTGTTCTTAAGATCCCCCCCTCCCAAATGTAAGTTCATTAAGTTTGTTTTCACTGTATACTTTCAAGTGTTACTATAACGGGAAAAGGTCACAGGATTATTTTTTTTTTAATTTTTTTTTTTTTCTGTATGTGTATCAATGTACTGTCTGCATGCAGGTTTGTGCACCCGTGTCGTGCAATGCCGCGGAGGTCAGAAGAGGGTCTCGGATTCCCCTGGAACTGGAGTTCTCCTGGAATTGGAGTTTCAGACGGTTCTCGGCCGCCATGTGGGTGCTGGGGATCGAACCCGGGTCCTCTGTAAGAGCGTTCGGCGCTCTTAACCGCTAGGCTATCTCTCCAGCCCCACAGGATTATTTTTTAATAAATTGAATGAACATATAGTAATTTTCTTATTCTGAGGTGTTTGGGAATTTTACACTCTCTGATGTTTGTCTGAAATTAATCATTTCGGGGAACTATAAAAAATGTGAAACATAACTAATACTGAGATAATATTTTCTACTTTTTTTTTAAATTTTATTTATTTCTGTATGTGTATAAATGTACTGTCTGCATGCAGTTCTGTGCACCCGTGTTGTGCAATGCCACGGAGGTCAGAAGAAGGTGTCGGATTCCCCTGGAACTGGAGTTCTCCTGGAATTGGAGTTTCAGACGGTTCTCGGCCGCCATGTGGGTGCTGGGGATCGAACCCGGGTCCTCTGTAAGAGCGGTCGGCGCTCTTAACCTCTAGACCATCTCTCCAGCCCAATATTTTCTACTTTTAGGAATTCCTTAATAATTCCCAAGAAGAAAGATGCTGAGAAGAAAAGGAGCTATTTCCTACCCTTTTGAGCAGTGTATTTCTAGAAGGTATTAAATGAATTATAATTCCTTATAGTTGGTTGAATAGTGTGCCTAGTATTCTCTCTACTAAATAGATTATGGTCAACATAAACCATTGCATGGAAAAATAAAATAAAGTTGTAAAGAATGAAGTGAATAAGAATGATTAGTCATTCCTTTTCATATATAACTTAGAAATATTTCTAACTCTTTTTTTCACTGTCTAAAAAAGAAAAGACATTTTTCTAAGAATGTGCTAATTCAATATGAATATTTATAGCACTAAAAGACCTGATGTGATGTTAACCTATGTTTTCTAAAAGAATGTTTTTTATTTTGGTTTCCTTTTATGCCAACTTGAAAGAGAAAAAGAAGCGTTTCAAATTAGGGAATAAAGCTTATTATGGGAAGAACACCTTCACACAAAAGAATAATGAAAAACTCATATATTTCACACCCACCCATGGACAAACAGCATCCTTTTGGAACCAAGGGGTTGCTTGCTACCTACATCCAAACCCAAGATTGCCCCATATGGTCAACAAGGTCAAACTTCATCACTGCCAATGAGAACTGTATGACTCCACAGGGACCTTGATGATTTTTAAAAAAGGTCAGTAATCCAATTCCAATAGCTTTGGAGTCTAAAATTGCTAATTTTTAGCCACGTGCTGCACACTTCACCTGCTAGTAATGACATTTTTGTATTTTCTTCTAATTACACTCAAAGCTAAGACCTTTGGCCCTGGGCCACAGACCCCTATTCAGGCTGCACACATTCTCTTAAACGACCTGATCCTTTGTTGTCACTCTTGCTCTCTCTTTCATCTATTATTTACATGCATAGAGGAGGAAGATACTCCACCATTTGTACAGCTTAAAGCTTCTAATCATCTTAATTTCTTTGCCTTTCACCCTATGATCCTTTCCATAGACAAATGCCAAAAAGTTTGACAAAATCATTTTTTTGTTGGTTTTTCAGTTACACTGCCCTTCTTTGCCCTCCCTCTCTACACCCTAGACAGCCTCTTCTCCTGATGCTTGTTTCACACAGAAGGGACTTGATATCTGTAAGGATTTACACATTATGACGTTCACCAGCAAACTGAATACAAATCTGCACCTTATTTTGACAGATCAATAAAAATTATATATTTTCTTCCATCAAAAAACCCATTAAATGAAATGGGAGGTTACTTAAAATAACTTAGAATCTGCTCCCAGCCATCTTAAGGCACTGGCATAGAATTTGCAGTACACCCCTGAAGAATCACCCAAAAGACACTCAGAAAACAGTGGGATGCTAGCTAGTTATATGGTCAAAACTTTTCAGATGTTTTTAAATAATCTACCATTTCTCAATTGTTTACCAAGAAGAGAGAAAAGGAAAAAAAGAGAAATGTCTAAGAGTTCCTTTCAGTTGTAGCTTAATCTTTAAAACATTTTAAAACAACCAGTTCTCCCACAAGCAACATCCTCATACAACACACATCTACCATTATTGTTACTTCTCAACACTTCTCTCAGCTTAGCACCCACAGACACATGCACACAGTCTGGAAATCCGAAGCACAGAACTGTTACCATGATGTAGATCACTCAGATCACGATAGCCACGGAAAGATTCTGCGTCCCAAGATGTTTATAAAATGACATCTGAGCCATGCTTGCTCTCTCGTCCTCTATCGCTCAGCTTACTGTTGATTCCTAACAGTGTTTCCTTGTTGTCTGTCCCCTCAGCAGACCCCGAAACCCCCTGTCTTTTCTTATTTTCACCATTTGCTTCAACCAGCAGTTCACTGGAGACCCATCCATCTTGTAACGCCTAAAGTGACAGATGCTCTCAGGAACGACCACACTGCTGAGTGAACAAAAGATAACATCACCTCCAGGAACTCCAGAGAGAAATACAACTGCAACCTTAAGACGGGTCTGACTTGACAGACATCGGACCATAAACCTCTTCTAAGCGAAAAAGAAAACAATTGCCACACACACAAAAAAATCTGACACAATCAAAGGCCCAAAAGAGTGATTATTTGTGGATTGCCTTTTCACTCTGTAACTTACTTTTCTCCCAGTGCTTTTATATTGGGGCAATTCACTTGGCCAAGAGGCAAGGGGAGTTCTTGGGAAAGGGATCCTTTCTCAAGTATCCTCTTTTATTCAACGATATTCAAAGTGAAATTCATTCACGTGTGTGCTACAGGAAATCTAAGGCTTCATTCAGCACTCTTCAGCCTGACCCTTCTTGTTTGCATAAAGCATTAGCTGTGCTTAGAAATGCTGACTCTGTTCTACTGCTGTGAAAGGAACATGCATGCTTTGCAAATTAAAAACACATTAAGCACATTAGAAATTAAAAAGCAACATGTGACACAATGTCAACAATATGTGTAGCTCATAATAAAAAAGCTCGTCAGACAAGCTCCAACTTGGATTTAAAAAGACAGGGAAGCCAGGGAACTCTGGGAAGGGCTACAAATTTCTTGTCTAACAAAGGAAAGGTCATATGAGCATCTCCCAGCAACAAACTAAGGACTGGGAGGCTGGAGAGGCAGGGGCTTCTCCTGATACCATCTAGGGTTCTGGGTTTTGCTGTTGTTTCAGATTTTATTTAAAGTCATAATACAGCAACAGGAAATAAATACACTTCTAACATTTAGAGACCATGAGGGAAAACTCAGAGGAATAAAAAAACTAAAAGCAACCTGGAGGTTAAGGACACTGTGATCAATGCCAGTTATGGAGATTAACAACATGTTTTTATTATAGATATCGAGAGACACAGAGATCAACATTTGTTGTATACATTATTATTGCCCCAAAAGGACAAATGATACAATATGTATGCTACATCAAAAGACCCCAAAATGCCCACGAAAAGTTCCATCAACAATATTTCTAAGAAATATGCATGTACAAGTGCACTTACATATATGTAGGCAAAATACTCATCTACACAGAGTAATAAAAATAAATTAAAATCGTATTTCTATGAAATGTGTGCATTTGTTGTATTTGCCTAATAAAAATAATTTTTCTTTAAAATTTTTATGTACGAAGCCTTTAAGTCATGCTAAAAATTGAGAATCTGTTTTGTAATCTCTCATCAATACAGTTCAAAAATCATCATGAAATTTAAGATATTTTATCTACCATGTTTACGTTACTTAGGGAAATAAAAGAAAAAATTAACTCCATAAATCAACATATGTTATTTAAACATTTTTATATCTCGTTTATTTCCTCGACACTTAGAATATCTCTATAAATACCAAAGTACAGTTTTTCATAGTCTCAGAATTTTCCTTTTTATTTTTAAGGCTGGCAATACAATATGCACAAAACAATTAAATTAACATGAATGTTTAGGTAATTCAATAGAAAATGATTAATTATAAAAAAGGAAAATGATTAATTATAGAATGCTTTTCATTGTATAAAAAACTTGTTCTGCCACGGACTTGATTTTTAACCTGAAGACTAACTCAGCCCAATTCCCCCAAACCACCCAGCCAGCATCCTTTTGCTTCCTCAAGCTTGTGCATCCATGCTAAGAGAGACATGACCTTGAAATGACAGCACCATTGCAAAAGGCTCCAAAAAGATGCAATTAAATTATCCACTTCTAAACACAATAGGATCGATATGCATGCATGGGAAGTACACCCCTATGGAAAGTTTTTATTGCCTGATTGATCAAAAACAAAACACAAACTCTTCTTTCTTTAAGAGCCTCTTCCAGATCACAGCCAGTGCTAGAAATCCACACAGGGAAAAAATCCATCAAAATGAAACCCTAAAAGGGTTTACCCTTAGGCATTCTATTTGCACTTCAAAACCCTGTTAGTCCTCCAGCTAAACCCCAGGGCTGAACCATTTCAATAATAAGAGAGGTGGCCAGTGGTGATTTATCTCCCATTTGGCTCTGGACAGAGCTGTAGTGTCTAGGAAGTGTCCCTTGCCTGCCTGGAACCCTCCCCCAAATCTCCACCTTCACTTGTGCAGTCTTGGATTTGCAATACCTTACAAACAACTCTTAGGTTTCTTCCAGTTACATGCAAGAATGTGTGTAAGTCAAGAGTGGGGCACATTTCTTCTTGACAGTGATTTCTCGAAATGGAATGCTGCTGAGTAACCAGAGCACTGCAAACACCAGGTTAAACTGCAGGTTCTCTTTGTTCAAAGTCGGGGAAGAAAAGGAACTTCCTAACTGTAGAGCCTCTGTCTCAGTTAAATGTCAGTAGAACTTCCTAAACTGTTTCCAGCTTAAACCACCATACCTTTTACCTTTGGGAAACATTAGCCAACTTCTACTGTATGGTCTCAATCTGTTTTAAATCTATACACTGTCAAATGTTTTAACAAATCCAAAAAAGTAGAGATTTCATAGGTCACAAACTCCTGGGTCAAAAAGACCTAAAACCAAATAGCAGATCATTATGAGTCAACTGATTTATGCCACCTTCTTGTCATACAGTATGTATTACAACTGTCATGTCATATGCATAATTTCTGCCTTGTAAAACAAATACCAAGCATTAACAGTTATTTAAATTAGGTCCCCAAAGTAATCACATGTTAAGTACTGTGAAATTATTCCTTAAAAATAGAAGCAATTTTGTCACTATCCACTGCTAATCATTTCATAATTATTCTCCCTTGCTTCCCAGAAAAGACAGAAAATACAAATCATATGCATACTTTTGCTGCCTGTTCATTTTTCTATTTTATATAAATGAGAGATCATTTTATAACTGATACTGATAGATTCTTTATGAATACCATACTGAAAACATGCACCAAATATTTCCCATGATAGGTTTATAAATGTATTTTTTGACAATTACATGTGAAGAATACATTCTGGTTACATTCACTGTCAGCCTGCCCCCCCCCACTCTTGCTGATTCCCTTCGTCCCAACCAGTCCCCCTCCTACCCATGTCTTTGTCTTTTCTTTCCTTTTTAGTGTCGGTCTTGTGCAGATAGTCACATACTGTGTGTTCTTCACTGTGACCAACATGCCATACCTACAAGACAGTGTTTCGTAGAGTACCCACAAATTGAAGCCTTTTAAGTTCTTTTACTAAATTCATAGAGACTCCAAAAGTAAATGTACTTCATCTAATATGCTAACAAAATCTTTTTTTTTTTTTTTTTTTTGGTCTTTTTGAAACAGGATCTCCCTGTAGTCCCAGCTGTCCTGGAACTCACTCTGTAAACCAGGCTGGCCTTGAACTCACAAAGATCCACCTACCTCTGCCTCCCAAGTTCTAGGATTAAAGGCATGCACCACCACGCCCGGCCAACTAACAAAATCTTATAAGCAAGAAAAAATAAGTATATGACTGATAGTTAAAAATACGAGAAATGGGCCAAGTGTAGTACATGCCTTTAATCCCAGTATTTGGGAGGCAGAGGCAGGCGGATTTCTGTGAGTTCAAGGCCAGCCTGGTCTATAGAGTGACTTCCAGGCCAGCTACAGAGAGACTCTGTCTTAAAAAAAAAAAAAAAGAATCAAGAAATGGGAAGCTAGACATGGTGGGTTCATACTTTTAATCTCAGCATTAGTGAAGCGGATTTCAGTGAGATTGAGGCCTGGTCTACATAGCAAGTTACAGGCCAGCTGAGACTGCATGTAGACCCTGTCTCAATAACTAACTAACTAACTAACTAACTAAATAAATAAATAAATAAATGTAAATTTCTGTCTACTAACAGTAAAAGTAAAGAATAATTTGCATTTTTGGAGTAATTTGTTAATAAAAATTACATTTCCTCCATTAAAACTCTACCACAAACATCCTTATATAATGAGCAAATAGTTTTCATTTTCAAAGCTTCAAATACCACAAATTCTAGAAAACTGAATCCCTTTAGCAAATGATTTTAGTGTGTACTACGAGATCGATGATTCTCAGATTTATATTTCAGATGACATAAAAAATAAAACTGAAAGCTTTAGGGCCATGACGTTTTAAATCACTGAAACACACCTTACTTATACAAATAACAGTATTCAGGAAAACAAATTTCTTAACTTACCTAGGGGACATAAGAAGAAAAAAGTTTTCCTTAGAGAATTGACAAGAGTAATTGATCCACCAGAGAGGAAACATTCAATCTTCATTAAATATTTACTCAGTGCAATAGATTGTTAGGTGCTATTTAGACTACAAAGAAAAAAAGAGTAGTTCTGGTCTGGTAAGAATCACGTCTTGGGAGTCACTAGAGATGAGACAGTCCCTCAGACAATGACACTATACTTCAAAAATGACAGGGCAAGAATCGTGGTGCACACCTGTAATTCCAGCACTAGGGAGGCTGAGGCAGAACGGCCATTACAAATTCAAAGCCTGCCTTGGCTCCATAACAAGACTGGCTCTGAACACCAACCAACCAACCAACCAACCAACCAATCAGACAAACAAAAAACACTGGATATGCGCTACTACAATACATATTATTACTTTGAAATTGGATACCAAAGAAAGTGATATATATTAACTTTCACAAGGTTTGACTAGGTTTGCAACTTGATGTCCTAATATAGAGGACAATAAAATTTGCATGTTCAAGAACAACCCCCGGCTCTGCCGCTCAACTACGTCAACCTGTCTTTTCTGACCTTCAGGTCCATATGCATCAACTACAAAGGGAATTAAAAATAACACATTTCAGGACTAAAAACAAAATAGTGGTCCCTAAGACTCTACCAGAAAACTGTTAGAACTAATACATTTAGCAAAGTTAATAAAAAGTATAAAACATAAAAGTCAGCACCATTCCTATATGCTAACAGTGAACTGTAAAAAAATGAAGAAAATTTCATTTGTATTACCAAAAAAATAAAACTGAATAAAGTTAAGAAAATAAGAAAATATGTCCACTGGAAAGTATAAAACATTGGTGAGAGGCTGGAGAGATGGCTCAGCAGTTAAGAGCACTGACTGTTCTTGTAGAGGACCCGAATTCAATTCCCAGCATCTACATGGAGGCTAAGAACCATCTTAAATTGGGCATGTACTCCCATCCTGAGTGCTGGGATTACTCAGGAAGAGGCATGTGGGTCTCCATGAGTTCAAGGCCAGCCTGGTATACATTCTGAGCTCCAGGTCAGCTGGAACAAAAGGGAGACCCTGTCTCAAAAACAAACAAACAAACAAACAAACAAACAAACAAACAAAAACACTGGCAAATTAAGTTGATACAAATAAATGGAAAGATGGCCTTTTTCACAGATCAGAACATCAATTCAAGGTGATCTACAGATTGAATGCAAGTATAATTAAAATTCCAGTGATATTTTTCACAGAAATAGAAGTCCTAAAATTTGTATGGAGACACAAAAACATGAAATAGCCAATGATATCTTGAACAACACCCTTCCCAATCCAGCCCCACTAAAAGCCCCTGAAGGAATCACACCTCAGAGGATTTTCTTTTTTCCAAATTTATTATTATCATCATTATTATTGTTATTAATTTTTTTGGTGTTTTTGAGACAGGATCTCAACTGTAGCCCCAGCTGGCCTGGAACTCACTATGTAGACCAGGCTGGTCTCGAACTCACAGAGATCCACCTGTCTCTGCCTACCAAGTGCTGGGATTAAAGGTGTGCGCCACCATGCCCAGCCTAAATTTATTATTATTATTATTATTTTTTTTTTTTTTTGGTCTTTTCGAGACAGAGTCTCCCTGTAGCTCCAGCTGTCCTGGAACTCACTCTGTAGACCAGGCTGGCCTTGAACTCACAAATATCCGCCTGCCTCTGCCTCCCAAGTGCTAGGATTAAAGGCGGGCACCACCATGCCTGGCCCTAAATTTATTGTTTTTAATTTATTAGTGTATTTCCTGCATTTGTGTAAGTACATCCATGTCCTGCAATACCTGCAGAAATCAGAAGAGAGTATCAGATTCCCCTGGAACTGGAGTTTCAGATGGTTGTTAGTTACCATGTGGATTCTAGGAATTGAACCCAGATCCTTTGTAAGAGCAGCCAGTGTTCTTATCCACTGAGCCATCGCTCCAGTTCTACATCTCAGATTTCAAAATTAGCTTCAAAACTATAGTAACCAAAGCAGGATTGTACTAGCACAAAAACGCCCATGTGGACATAAAAATAAACTAACAGAACAGAATAGAGAGTTCAGAAATAAATCTATATATTTACTGTCAAATGATTCTCAACAAAGACTGTAAGAGCATGCAATGGGGAAGAATAATCTCTTCAGTAAACTGTGTTGGAGAAAAGGATATTTAACATGCAGTGAAATCAGATTCTATCTCACACCACTTACAAAAGCAGATCAGAATGGTTTAAAAACTTTGCATATAAGAATTGAAACAAAAACTACTTACTAGAAGACAGCATAAAACTTCACAACATGGGTTTGGATGATAGTTTTCTGGAGAGGACTCCAAAAGCATGGACAATAAAAGCAAAAATGGGTAATGGAATTCATCAAACTAAAAAGCTTCTGTATAGCACAGGGAGGAGAAAAATCTACAAACCATACATTTATAACAAGTTATGTGGCGCATGCCTTTAATCCTAGCACTTGGGAGGCAGAGGCAGGTGGATCTCTGTGAGTTCAAGGTCAGCCTGGTCTACATAGTAAGTTCCAGAACATCCAGAGCTACAGGGAGACCCTGTCTCAAAAAGACCAAAAAAAAAAAAAAAAAGTTAAATGCAAAATATACAAGGAGTTCTAACAACAAAATAAACTGCCAAAAAAAAACAAATTCTACAAAAAAAGAAAAAAAAAATTTCTAAAGGTAAATAAAATCAAGGGATATATTTAACCAGAAAAAAAAGAATATATTTAACCAAGGAAGTGAAAATGTGTACACTAATCTCAAAGTAGACAAAGGAGTTGCAGATACTCCTCAAAAGAAGATGTACAAATGGCCGAGAGGTATATGAACATCTCGTCATGACTAAGCACCAGGAAAATGCCCATTAAAACCACAGTAAGAGGTGTCCTCACACCTGTGCAGATGGCTATTTTCTAAAAGACAAGTGTTGGAGAGCATAGGAAAGAAGGAAATCCTTGCACGCTGATGGTGGGAACGTAAATGAGTACGGCAAACAGCATGGCCGTTCCTCCACACATTGCATGTGTGGAGTTCAGAGGACAACTTTCCAGAGTTGGTCCCAAGCTGGAGTGGTGGTACAGGTCTTTAACCTGAGCATTTGGGAGGCAGAAACAGGAGGAGCTCTGTGAGATTGAGGCAAGCCTGATCTACATACCAAGTTACAAGGACAGCTGGGGCAATAGGAAGATCTATATAATCATACATATCATATATATATATATATAATATATATATATATTATAATATGGAAATACGTGTTATACAAAATATTGTTCATCTGCATGACTAGAAAAATATGTACGATAACCTGATAAAGATATTAATTCAACAACTATTCTAATGCAGAGTGGGAGAAAGATCAGCAGGACTTTTGTTTTAGTGTTATCTTTATTTTCCAATTTTCTTTTTTTTAAGACGTTATAAGAAAAAAAAATTCCCAGTTTAACAAAAAAATTTAACAAGTTTCACTCTGTATGCTTATCTTTATTTTCCAATTTCGTTTTTTAATTTTTTAATAATGTTTTATTTTATTTTCTGTATGGTGTATGAATTGTTACTGTCTGCAGGCAAGTTTGTGCACCCGTGTCATGCAATGCCGCCCGGAGGTCAGAAGGGGGTGTCGATTCCCTGGGAACTGGGTTCTCCTGGAATTGAGTTTCAGACGGTGTCTCGGCCGCCATTGGGTGCTGGGTGATCGAACCCAGGGTCCTGTAAGATGCGGTCCGGGCTGCGTGAACGCGAGGACATCCGCCAGACCCACCCCAATTTTTTTTTTCTTTTTGTTAAAGACTTTTATTAAGAAAAAAAATTCAGGTTAACAAAGAAATTGTTAACAAGTTTCACTTAGCAAAATTCACCCAAAAGGAAATCTGTAACTCCAATTCCAGGAGAACTCCAGTTCCAGGGGAATCCGAGACCCTCTTCTGACCTCCGCGGCATTGCACGACATGGGTGCACAGACCTGCATGCAGACAGTACATTCATACACACACAAAAATAAATAAATAAATAATAAAAAAAAAAAAGATCTTCATTCAGGCAGGCAGGATGGCTCAGTCTGTAAAAGCACTTGCCTCCCACACTCACCTGAACACCTGAGCACAATCCCCGAAGTCACAGTAGACGAGGACCAGATCTGTTATTATTAATAGTAGTATTATTAGTAGTAATAATAGTGTTTTGTTCTGTTTTGTCTTTTTGAGACAGGGTCTCCTTGTGGCCCCAGTTGACCTTATATTCACTATACAAAACCAGACTGGCCTCAACTTCACAGAAATCCACCTGCGTCTGTTTCTGGAATGCTGGGATTAAAGGCTTTACTACCATACCCAGTTTAGGATTAACTTTGGAAAGTTATTCTCTGACCTCCACGCATAAAATGCATGTCATCCCTTCTCCACTGCTCTCTCTCTCTCTCTCTCTCTCTCTCTCTCTCTCTCTCTCTCTAACAACAATAAAAGAAAAAATTTTAAGATAATTCCTATATTCAAATGCATTATTAACTACTTAAAAATAGTCCTTTAACTATGAACATTTAGTTTCCAATCTTTGTTATTACTAAAGATAGTATAATAATCAATCCTGCGTGAATATACACTGATTTAGCATTTATTTGAGAAACAAATGACATATGCAAGTTTTTGCTGGGTGGTGCATGCTGGGATCGCTACCTCCACGTCCCAATTTTAATTTTCATAACATTTAACTTACAATTTGCAAGATGCTAAGCAGCAGAATAGAAACTAAAAACTCCTATTACCTAAGTAATCTATGCAGCTATTCCAAACAAGCTAGTGTGAGACTCTAGAGGAACCAAGAAAACAGAGGCCAGAAAGAGACTTGCAGAAAAGAAAAAGAATACATATGTGAAGGAATGAATCCCCACCCCAAAGCTATTTTTCTTTTTTGTCTTTTCGAGACAGGGTCTCCCTGTAGCCCCAGCTGTCCTGGAACTCACTCAAAAGACACACCTTAGCGGGGCGTGGTGGTGCACTCCTTTAAGCTCAGTACTCAGGCAGATCTCTGTGAGTTCAAGGCCAGCCTGGTCTACAGAGCGAGCTCCAGGCTGAGACTAAAGGGAGACCCTGTCTCAAAAAAAAAAAAAAAAATTAAAACGCACCTTTATTCCCAAGACTCGGGAGGCAGAGGCAGGCAGATCTCTGCGAATTTAAGGCCACCTAGGGTTACAGGGAGACCCTGTCTCAAAAAGACAGTGCCTGCCTCTGCCTCCCGAGTGCTGGGATTAAAGGTATGGGTCACCGTAACTGGCTGTTGTTGATGGGGGTTTTTTCGTTTGTTTTTTGTTTTTTTGGTCTTTTTTAGACTGGGTCTTCCTGTAACCTCAGCTGTCCTGGAACTCGCTCTGTAGACCAGGCTGGCCTTGAATTACAGAGATCTACCTGCCTCTGGGATTAAAGGCATGCACCACCACGCCTGGTTCTGGCTTTTTTTTTTTTTTTTTTTTTTTTTTATTTTTTTTTGGGTTTTTTTTTAAGATAGAACCTATCTGTGCAGCCCAAGTTGGCCTCAAACTCATGATCCTCCTGCCTCAACCTCCCCGGTTTCAGAATTACAGGTATATACTGCATCTGGTTAAAAATAAAGTTGAAGCGGCGCGTGGTGGTGCGAGCCTTTAATCCCAGCACTCGAGAGGTAGAGGTAGGTGGATCTCTGTGAGTTCAAGGCCAGCCTGGTCTACAGAGCGAGCTCCAGGACAGCTGGTACTAAAAGGGAGACCCTGCCTCAAAAATACCAAAAAACAAAAGGAAAAATAAAGTTGAACTTTGTCACTTTATTAATAATTTTGTGAGGTGAACAAAATGTACATTTTCATCCAACTCAATGGCCCTTGTTATTAAAAAAGGGGGGTGCAGAATCCACACTCTGCCCCTTTTATCTTCAAAGGGCAGGGGAGGAGGAAAAGGAACAAGATAAGTTTGGAATAGCCCGTGTGGGAGCCTGCGGTTGCAACACCTAGCCATTTCCCTGCTTCCTAAGAATGTTCTACGGTTGTTCAATCTACTCCCGAAAAGCATGAGATCCAACGAGATGCTCCTTAACATCTGGGCTGGTGACTGCTGCATCTACATCACTGGCAAGAGAATATTTTCAGAGTTGCTGCTCCCAAATTAGAACAGTCTGTAAAGCAGGACCTTTGTGTCCTGCTGTCGCTCCATCTCCTGTGTCAACTCAACATGCCCCAAATTAATATGGCCATAGCATCGCTATTATTAGAGCGGAAAGCCACTCCTATTCCCTGATCTCATGGTTTTATACATTTATTCACCTAGAAATTGCTGTGACCTGTATTAGGAGAGATGATAAATGCCAGCTCTAATCTCAGAGAGCTCTGAAGGTGAAGGCAGATTGTAAAGGAGTCAGTGTTCAACAGAAGTACAAAGGGCCACAAAAGCTCTGGAAGTAAAGATAGTATCAGAGAGGAGGTGACATTTTGGGTGGCTTGAGAAGATAGAGTAGGAATTCATCAAACAGAGTTAGGACCTCAGAGTCAACAAAGCAGATTGCCAAAGGCATGGTTGTATTTAAGAAATGCTGAATGGGTTAATTTCAGTGGGGGTTGAAGGGGAGACAATTCATTCCAGGCCGAATGGCAAGAAAAGAAAATTTTAAAGTATGAGAGAGCTAGACTGTAAGGAATTTTATGTCAAAATAGGTATTTGAATTTAATGTTAGAAGCAGGAGAAAACCAAAGCAGGTTTCAAAAACTGAAATTAACATAATCAGATTTTTTTAAAAAACAGAAGCTAATTTTGGTGGTAATATAAAAATTGGATTAGAGGGGGCTGGAGAGATAGCCTAGAGGTTAAGAGCATCAACTGCTCTTTCAGAGAACCTGGGTTCGATCCCCAGCACCCACATGGCGGCTGAGAACCATCTGTAACTCCAATTCCAGAACTCCAGTTCCAGGGGAATCCAAGACCCTCTTCTGACCTCTGTGGCATTGCACGACATGGGTGCGCAAACCTACATGCAGACAGTATATTCATACACATACAAAAATAAATAAAATTGGGGCTGGAGAGATAGCCTAGCGGTTAAGAGCTCCGACTGCTCTTGCAGAGGACCCGGGTTCGATCCTCAGCACCCACATGGCGGCTGAAAACGGTCTTTAACTCCAGTTCCAGGGGAATCAGACACCCTCTTCTGACCTCTGCGGCATTGCACGACACAGGTGCACCAACCTACATGCAGACAATACATTCATACACATATGAAAATAAATAAATAAAAATAAAAAATAATAAATATTTAAAATAAATAAATAAGTAAATAAATAAAATAAAATAATTGGATTAGAGATTAAAAGTTTCTGTACAAGTAGTTGGGTGTGGTGTTACACATTTTTAATCTCAGTACTCAGGAAGCAGAGGCAGGCAAATCTCTGTAAAATTGAGGCTAGCCTGGTTTATATAGTGAGTTCCAGGCCAGCTGGAACTATACCATAGGAGAGCCTGTATCAAAATAAAATGAAAGAAAGATTTCTGCAAACTTTCTGTAGGTCAATTGTAGAGGAGTTTGTCTAACATGCACAAAAACCTGGTTGGATCCCTAGCATAGAAAAAAAAACCCCAATAAATAACCAACCAACCAATGAACACCTCACAAGAAGGTGCAGGAAGAGATGACGAGGCTTCCACACTATCAGGAGGGAATGGAAAAGGAATCTTTTTAGTAGGCAGAAATTCAGGACTTGAACTCAGGACTGGAGATGGCACAGTCAGTCCCTGGAGACAGCAACCATATGGACAGCTGATATTGGTATTGTAAAATTATCCAGTGATTGTCTAGACAGGGAAAGTATGTGTAGTAAGAGCAGGTCAGGTAGCAAACCACATGAAACACAGATACATGGAAGCCAGGCAAAGGAAGAGGGAAACCCAGAAAAGCAGCTGGAGAAAGCAGTAAGAGAAGTAACACAGGACAAGGGGCAGGTGGTGCTGCAAAGGCTAAGGCAGGAGGAAGTCTGCAGAAATGAACACAGGCCACAGCCTATGACTGATTACTTTCAAAAAGCAAGCATGGTGAGCTAGGTGGGAAAGACGGGCAGGAAGGAGCACTGCAGGCAGGCTACTTACAGGATGAGGTTATTTTTTAATATTTTATTTATTATTATTTTTATTTTATGTGTATGAGTGTATTGCTTTCGTGTATGTAAGTGGACCCGCATCATGCAATGTCTGCGGAGGTGAGAAAAGGGTGTTGGATACCCTGGAACTAGAGTTGCCTACAGTTGTTAGCTGCTAGGTGGGTGCTGGGAACCAAACCCAGACCCTCTGCAAGATCAGTCAGTGTTTTTAACTGCTGAGTCATCTCTCCAGCCCCCAGGATGCAGGGTGTGGAGACACATGCCTTTAATCCCAGCAGCTTGGGAGGCAGAGGCAGGTGGATTTCTGTGAGTTCAAGACCAGCCTGGTCTACATAGCGAGTTCCAGGCCAGCTGGGGCTACAGGAAGACCCTGTCTTAAAAAGAAAAAAGAAAAAGAGAAAGAAGAAAAAGGTGATTACACAGGAGAGAGGAGATGACTGATGGAGTTAGGGCCTAGAGAGAGGAAAGACTATTCTAGAACAAGATAGAAGCTGCACACTGAAAGTAGAACCACCAGATCTGAGTTCTATGGCCTTAGACTCTACCTCCTAACTTCCTGAGGGAAAGAAACTTGTATCTTATTGCTTAGCATTTCTTGTGGTCTACAAGCAACTGTATCTGCTATAGAGAGGAGGATGTTAAAAGACTAAGAATAGCCAGGCGTGGTGGCGCACGCCTTTAATCCTAGCACTTGGGAGGCAGAGGCAGGCGGATCTTTGTGAGTTCAAGGCCAGCCTGGTCTACAGAGTGAGTTCCAGGGCAGCTGGGGCTACAGGGAGACCCTGTCTCAAAAAGACAAAAAAAAAAAGTGCCTTTAATCCCAGCACTCGGCACAAAGTCGGAGGGACATCGGTGAAATTCCTCTGTGAAGTATCAAGGCCCATCCTGGAATCTACAAATAAGCTGTCTCCAGGCCAGCTGGGACTACAAAGGGAGACTCTTTGGTCTCAAAAACACCAAAAAAAAAAAAAAAAAAAAAAAAAAGACTAAGAATAAGCAAGAAGTTTTCAAAAGCATGAAGATAAGAAAAGAACAGTATGTCCTACCAATAAAATCAGAATAAAATTGCACTACTAGGCTCCCAAGGGTGAGAAGGGGGGGTAGGAAAGGAGGATGGATTTATGCCCAGGTCTTAGGAGTTCAGAGTGACTGCAAAAGGCCAAAGAGAAAAGATGGCATGTTCCCATTTCAGCTGTGTAGTGGCATGCAGGGAAGACATTAAGAAAAGCCTGTATCCTTCAGTTATGGTAGGATAGAGAAGATGGGCTGGACTTGGGAATACTGGGGACTTAAATCAGTAGGAATGGTGGCTGGTGGCAGGGCAGTGAAGAAGCCCAGGCCTCTCTCCACTTTGTGTTGTGTTTCCACTTCTCCACAGTTATTACTTTAATTCATGCTAGAAAACCACTTCAGTTACTCATTCAACAAACACTTACCGAGGGCTCTCTTTGTGTCAGGACCCGCAGACACAAAGGTGAACAAACTGGAAAGGATCTCTGTCCTCATAGATCTTAAAGAGTCCAGCGACTACTGCTTCATATGTGATATCTTATTCAGTCTCCAGGACACTCTATGATTTAATTACTATTATTATTTCTATTTTTCAGATGAGATAACCCAGTCTTAGAAAGTTTAATAATTTGCTCAAGGCTACACAGCTAGCTGATATGTGCTGGTGCCAGGAATTGAACACAAACTCAGCTTATTTCAAAACCATTTCACTTATTTCAAAACCATTTTATTATGCTACCTGTTGTGCAAAGATATCAACTGTTAAAAGAAAAAAAAAAAAACTATGACAATGATCACACTGGCTTGGATTATTACAGCCTCTAACTGGACATACTTTCTTCATCTGCCACATTCCAGCCAGGATGGTTTTATTTAAATAAATGTAAACTGAGTTGAATGATGATAGCTTGTTTCATTAAAGGCACTCAAAAAGATGAGGCTTTGGATGAAAAATAAAGCGTTCTGTTCTTAGACATGTTGGTTTTGAGATGGCTGTAAAGCTTCCAGATGGAGACACCCAGGAGCCATTTGATTAATCTGAAGTTCAAGGGGAAGCCAGAGATAAACCACTTGGTATCACTAGTACTTTGTTGTTGGCTAAAGTCAAGGCAATTACTGAGACTCTTCAGGGGGTCCTAGGAGTGAGAGAGGCGGTGTGCTGAGAAAGGGGCAGCCGGGTACAGGCTTAAAGACTGTGGAATAGATCTGGAGTAAGGGATCACAGAAAAAGCAAAGCACCAGCCAAACACAAAGATATAATCAAATAGTATTTAAGGTCAAGGACAATGAATTTATAATGATTGTGTGTCTCACAGTGCGTCCTCGCTAAACATTTGCTGGGTTGGATTAACTTTATTCTGGCAGCTACAACAGAGAGGTTGGCCAACTGTCTAATCGAGCAATAATTTTTTAGGTTTCCAGACTCGGGCTTACAGTGTCTCCTCTCAACCTTTCATTCTGCAGCAGGGAGGACTCTTTACCCAGATAGTGCCTGTTTTGTCTTTGGAGTTGGGACTCTCCTAGCAGTGCTCTAGGTTAGGTGACCACGTACAATCACTCAGCATCTGTGGGCCTCCTGAATCCTCTTTAGGAAAATTTAAGGTCTTGAACTCAGTTATTACTGGTATCCCTGTATATTCAAAAATCCAAAGAGTCCATGACTCCAGAAGACCACTGCTTTCTGACCCACGATGAAATCATAGGCTCTGTGTTTTCCTATTATAAACAGGCAGATTCTTCTCTCTGTAATCTACAGAACAGTATCACTTGAATAATATTTAGTCATTGCTTTGACTGCTAGTTCATTTTTAAAATTTTTATTATTTATTTTTAAGACAAGGTCTCATTCTGTAGCCCTAGCTGGCCTGGAACTCTCTATGTAGAGCTCATTCTCACAGAGATCTGCCTGCCTCTGACTCTGGAGTGCTAGGACTAAAGCCACCATGCCTGGCTCTAGCTAAAATATTTTTATCAGCAGGGCATAGTGGTGCACACCTTTAATCCCAGCACTCAGGAGGCAGAGGCAGGCAGATCTCTGAGAGGTCAAGGCCAGCCTGGTCTACAAAGCGAGTTCCAGGCCAGCTGGGGCTATAAGGAGACCCTATCTCAAAATACAATAAATAAATAAATAAATAAATAAATAAAATTTAAAAAGGCTTCTAAAATATTTTTATTAGATGCAAACATTTCTATTTCAAAATTCCAATGAAAGTATACTTTAGTTCACTTTAGTAGTAAAAAGAAAGGAAAATATGAAGCATTTGTACATTTGTACAAACCTTGTTCAAACACTCTTTTCTCATTTTTTCCAAATAAGAAATCCCAAGTGGCCTAGTCAGGATTACTGAAATACTACATAGCAAGTCTACTACCAGAACCCAACACTTACAGTTTTATACTTTTTTTTTAAACAATAAAATTTGTCCAAAAAACTCTCAAAAGACAAAACAGATAGAGGTGAAATGCCAGTTGGTTGAGTTTAAACAGAGATTTCACTTTGTTCTTTCTGGGTTCAGTAATAAATAATTCCAGTCATTAGCACGACAGGCTGGAGCCTGAAACATTCTAACTCTTAAACCAAAATATTTGTATTTTTTTCAGCACAGTTATTAAACCAACTGTTAAAATTAAAGTGAATGAAAACAAGGATAATTAGCAAACCTAGGACACCACTTTCTCCATTCTTGTGGAAGCCAAATGAACCAAAACAAAACAAAACAAAATCCCCATGGCTCTCTTCATTCACCGCCTGGGTGCTGAGTCCCCTTGCAAATCCCACTTATAAAAGGCTCATGGCTACCTGCTGAGCCAAGGAGCACAAATCACATTAGGGAAGACACCAGAGGACCAAAGACAGCAGTAGGCCTGGTAGAGCTGGAGAGCAAAAGGCAGCATTCCAAGAGAATGCCATGCTCCAGCCTGCCTGGGGAAAGGTCTGGGGGAATCTGAAAACAGATTTGCTTAGAGCCACAAAAGATTCAAAGGAGAGACGAAAAAACCCTCATTTTGACACATTAAGAAATTATCTTCATTAGTTCACAAGGTGTTTAAGTGTAATTATTTTAATTCTATCTAGGTTATATTTGAGAAGAAAACTAAAGAGCAAGAATCTAAAGATTGTTGTTGAATGTAACAGGCTCATGACTGAAATTCACTAACCAGGCAGACTGGCCTTGTTCCTCTTTTAATCTTCCTAACATTTTAAAAGTCTGTAATGACTTGGTTATCCACAAATTTCAGTTTTTACCCACTCTTCCCGAGTACTATTGAAAATACAGATTACACAAACTCAAACCTCTTCAACAGTAATTAGAGGGTTAGAAGACATGCAGTATTAGATCAAGTGGTCTCCCGTTCATTGTGCTCAGGTGTACAGAACATTGATCAGTGTGGAATTTGACAAATGTATTGTTAGAACACCCCCCCATAAACACACAAAAATGGTCTGATGGCTTAAGTAGTCCCAAGAGCCTAAAACCAAAATCAAAGTACAATAATTATGAGAAAATGTTCTCTAGTGCCTGTTTTCAGAGAAGTAATTCCTCATCACAGGCTTCAGTTTTCTTTGATTATAACATTTGTTTTCTTAGGAACACTAAGCTCCAGGTCTCTGGAAGCGACCTTGCTTTATCAGACTTTAACAGGTTTGAAGCAGGGCTGCTCTGACCCAGTGACTAGTTTACACGTAATTGTTGCCACTTGGGCTTTTTGGCCAGGTGAAAAATTTGACTTCAAGGAAAACTTTTCTATTCAACAGAAAATGTTGGAAAAGTTCACTAAGTCTAAACTCACCCTACTTAAGGTTTAAAAAATTGTAATTAGTCGATTTTCCTGGCATTGGATAGAGGGAAAGAAAAACAGAGAGAGACTGAACCACATTCCAGGCTGGCTGCAGAGGAAGGACACGACCTCCTGCCACAAACTGTCCAGGAGGTGCCCTGTCAGCACCGCGGCCTCTGGTCCTTCAGTGTCGTCACACAGCCCAGCAGCTCAGAGGCTACTGCATTTCCCAGGTGCTCCTGTTTGCTGATGGCAGGTGGAGCAGCTCAGTGGCTACTGCATTTCCCAGGTGCTCCTGTCTGCTGATGGCAGGTGGAGCAGCTCAGTGGCTACTGCATTTCTCAGGTGCTCCTGTCTGCTGATGGCAGGTGGAGCAGCTCAGAGGCTACTGCATCTCCCAGGTGCTCCTGTCTGCTGATGGCAGGTGAAGCAGCTCCTCCTTTCTCAGCTGCTCCTTCACTCACTTCTTGCCTGACCTGTGAAATGGGAATAATCTTTCCTTCACTCCTTGGTAGCCAAGAGGTAGGCCCAGGAGTGGCCTGACTTGTGAAATGGGAAGAACATCTCAAATATCTCTAGGATAGTAGATATGGAGCCGGGCTTATGTTAGGTGAGCAATTAGGCTTAGCACCCTCCCTAGGTAGATCTCCATCCACAGGAAGAATGAGGAGTTTATACTTTCTGGAGTTCTTCATGTATATTATCTCTCTATCAGGTTATCCCATGCATAAGTAGCCAAGTTGATACTCAAATGTTGCTGCTCTGGGCTATGGGCTATGATGATAGGGCTACAGTTAACTTCCTACATCGGCAAATCCTGTGGGTGGGGGTGGGGACATGGCTTGATCTGAAACAAAGGAAGCCAAAATATACATACATAAACAAACAAACACACCCCAACCTCTTAGGAGGGTAACTGTTAGATAGCTGCACCCCAGGCTTGTCAACAATGTGCCCACTGTAAAGGTGGTAAGAATGAAAATGAAAATACAGTAGTTATGTTCTAGGCTGTAGATCTTTGTAAGAATAGGATACCTGTGATTGGTCTATGAAAATAATAAACTCAGAGCTAGAGAGATGGCTCATCAGTTAAGAGCACTGGCTGCTCTTACAGAGGAACTGGGTTCAATTCCCAGCACCCACATGGTGGTAGTTAACAACTGTCTGTAACCCCAGTTTTAGAGGAATCCAATGCCTTCTTGACACTCTGTGGGTGTTGCATGACACAGGTGTACTTACACACAAGCAGCCAATACACTCACACTCATAAAATAAAAACAAATTAAAAAAGTAGCGTGTGAAGATGTCATTGCATTCCATACATGAAAAACAGACAGGGAAGGTTGAGTGCCACGTTGAAGACAGAAGTGCTGAGACTCAAGCCCTTCTCCTTTAAACTGTATCTTGTGCTCTTCAAACTAAGCCACACTGTGTTCTTGACATTTATAGAAGAGTAGGCGAAATGGTCCAAACTGCCATCAAAACTATTAATTAAAAACAAAAGATAACTCACAAATGTCAGGTTGGATTAACATGAGTTCACTCCTATAAATATTGAAAATCTCTCCTTAGAGATTTCTGAGCTCCAACTGTCAGAACCCCCCCCCCCAAAAAAAAGTTTAGATTTGAAAAGATTCTTGGTCTACTAGAGAAATCAGACCAAAAGAATAGTTAAGCCTTCTGGCTGTGGTGGCACACACCTTTTGTACCAGCACTCTGGAGGCAGAAGTAGGCAGATCTTTGTGGGATCCAGGCTAGCCTGGTCTCAAAAAGACAACAATAGCAGCAACAACAACAAAAAAGAATAGTTAGACTAAAAGAATGCAGGATCATTCCTCCAAAAGAATACAGGGTCCCTAAATTCCCTAGTACATTATTCTGTACAACTTAATAAATTCTGACTTCACTGTTTGCCACTTTGAACCTCAAAATTTTTAATCTGTAGACAGGATCTGGATTCTCTTTTATGATCTTTTTTTTTTTTTTTTTTGGTCTTTTTTGAGACGAGTTCTCCCTGTAGTCCCAGCTGTCCTGGAACTCACTCTGTAGACCAGGCTGGCCTTGAACTCACAAAGATCTGCCTGCCTCTGCCTCCCGAGTGCTAGGATTAAAGGAGTGCGCCACCACGCCCGGCCTTATGATCTTTTATGGTGTTACCTACCCTGGGAACACCTTTTTTCCCAAAGGTATTGAAATCTATGGCCTAATAGGATAAACTGGAGAAAAGGTGCTTTTTTTAGTTTTTTAGTAAAAAGTGAATAAATGTAGGGGGAATCAAAGGAAGAAAGAACACTGGGGACCAAGCAAGCGTGGGTGAAGTGGATCAGCAGAGGGTGGGACAGGCCAGTTTCTAGAAGAGCGAAAAGACACTTGGCTGGTGCTGATATGGCAGGAAGTCCTGAGTGATAAACAGCAACTCTAGCAAGAACGGACAGGACACTTGCTCATGTTTGTTCCAGAAAGTACAGCACAGATATATTTGAAAGCAATATAACAAAACCAAAATCTGGTTGGATTACTACACATTTTTTTCCTTATGAAATCAAAGTGGCCAGTGAGATACCCTTTAAATTCTGAATCAGTTAAGTCAGTATCTCTCACAAAGTCTAGTTCAAGACCTGCATCAAAAGCACCTGGAGAAGGGTTGGAAAGATGGTTCAGTGGTCCAGAGCAGGCTGCTCCTACAAAGGACCTAGGTTGGGTTCCCAGCATCCACATGACAGTTAACAATTGTCTCCATTTCCAGGGGAATCCACTGCCTTCCTCTGACCTCTGCAGGCATTACACACATGGGTGCATTTTCATACATGTAGGCAAAACACTCATACACATAAAATAAAGGAGTAAAATTTAAAAAATATTTTTTTATTCTTTTTATGTGTATGAGTATAATACCTGCATGTGTAAGTGCACCTGTGTCATGCAGTGCCCGAGGAGGTCAGAAGATGGCACACTGGATTCCCCTGGAACTAGAGTTATGGATGGTTGTTAGCCACCATGTGGGTGCTGGGAATTGAACCCAGGCCTCCTGCAAGAGCAAACAGAGCTCTTAACCACTGAACAATCTCTCCAATCCTAGAAATAATTTTGGGGGTCTTTTTTGAGACAGGATCTCCCTGCAGCCCCAACTGTCCTGGAACTCGCTATGTAGATCAGGCTGGCCTTGAACTCATAGAGATCTACCTGCCTCTGCCTCCCAAGTGCTGGGATTAAAGGTGCACCACCACACCCAGCTAATAGCAATTTTTTTTTTCTTTTTAAGACAAGGTCTTCCTGTAGCCCCAGCTGGACTAGAACTTGCTATAGTAGACCAGGTTGGCCTCAAACTCACAGAGATCTGCCTGCTTCTGCCTCCCAAGTGCTAGGATTAAAGGCAGGAGCCACCACGCCCAGCCCAGAAATATATTTTTTTTGGTGTTTTTGAGAGAGGGTCTCAACTGTAGCCCCAGCTGTCCTGGAACTCACTATGTAGACCAGGCTGGCCTTGAACTCACTAAGATCAGCTTGCCTCTGCTTCCCAAGTGCTGGGATTAAATGTGTGCACCACCACGCCCAGCCTCAGAAATAATTTTTTTTTTTTAGAAATAAATTTTTAATTTTTTCCCTTTTTTTGGTATTTTTGAGGCAGGGTCTCCCTTTTAGTACCAGCTGTCCTGGAGCTCTCTCTGTAGACCAGGCTGGCTTTGAACCCACAGAGATCCGCCTACCTCTACCTCCTGAGTGCTGGGATTAAAGGTGCACGCCACCATGCCCTTAGAAATAAATTTTAAAAACATCCAAAGAACACTTTTTATATGGATTCCTTATCCTCTACCCAAAATTTCCAGGGAACTTGAGGCTTGAGAACCTGAATTTGAATACCCCACAATGTGGCCATATTTAGCAAGCAGGGACCATTAACACTAGGTAATTCTACAACCTACAGGTTGAAAACCACTTATTTGGAGTGATAAAAGAAGAATTCAAAATTACGTATGATTACAAAATAGATTACTTGGTTGTAAGGATTAGCTAAAACACCAAAAATAAGGTAGAAAAAAAGAAAAAGAAAAAAGAAAACAACTCTAGTATCTGAATTAGAATGCTTTTCCCCAATGTTCCCCTTTGGGAAACAGGAATAAATCAGTTATGGTGCTTGCTAAGCCCCTTGCCACACCACGATTCTGTTCAGAATTCCTCAGGAGGTCATGAAAAGCCGGTGTGCACCAACATCAGTGACCTCCTGGGACAGCTTCCTACCTGCTGTCTGTCACTCCTCAGAAACCTGTGGCTGTTGGCCTAAAATCTTTCCCTCCAGCCTGCTCCTGGTTGGGAATCATGTATTAAAAGCCATTACATATTTCTTTTTTAAGTTATTTTTATTTTATATATACAGGTGTATTGCATGAACCCATGTCATGCAATGCCCTTGGTCAGAAGGGGGTGTTGGATCCCCTGGAACTTGAGTTTTGGGTAGTTGTAGCCACCATGTGGGTGCTGGGACTTGAACCCAGGGCCTCTGCAAGAGTAGGCAATACTCTTAACTGCTGAGCCCTCTCTCCAGCTCCCATTACATATTTCTTACCAACTAGGTTTTAAGATGTAAAACTTAAAATAACCAACTGACAAACAAGAGAAGATTTGCAAGTTTCATGGGAGGAGTGTCCTCATTGAACTACTGGATAAAGCATGATGCTCAGGCTCTAAAGGGAAAAAAACTCCTCAGTATTGTATTTGATCCCTCCCCATTGGCTTCTGAGCAAGTTTTCAGGAATGATAACTAGACCTTGTTTTACATGAAGTTTTTGTGTTCCTAAGAACATTGGTAGAATACTCATATAATGAGAAACATCAAGTTTGGAATTCTGACCCAGAGGAGGCTTTAAGTGACACTTCACATATTCATTCAAAGAAAGAAAGATTAAGCAGAAAACTCACAACAGGAGGTAGGGAGATGGAGCAGTTGGTAACTAAGCAATGGTGAGTGAGCACCCGAGTTCAGATTCCCAGAACTCACGGGTGTGGCTATAACCCCAGCTATGCTGAGATGAGTGGAAGAGACAAGCTGATCCCTGGAGTTCATTGGCCAGCCAGGGATCAACTTGTCTCTGTTCAGTGAAGTTTAGGCCAGTGAGAGACCCTGAGTCAAAGGTGGAAGGCACCTGAGGAATGACACCTACGGCAGTCCACTGACCTCCACACACGTGTGCAGATGTATACTGTGCGCATGTACACCTCAACACATACACTTGCATACATACACACACACCAATGTTTAAAAAAGGAAACTTGCCGGGTGTGGTGGTGTTCACCTTTAATCCCACAGGAGGCAGAGGCAGAGGCAGAGGCAGAGGCAGAGGCAGAGGCAGAGGCAGAAGCAGAGGCAGGCGGATCTCTGTGAGTTCAAGGCCAGCGTGGTCTACCTATTGAGTTCCACACAGGGAGACCCTGTCTCAAAAAAGACCAAAAAAAAAAAGGAAAACTTACAACATTATTAAGTATCAGCTACTAAAATACTAAAATATTTTACTAGAGACAAGGATACTGGACGTGAGGGTGTTAAAGAAGGGTAGAGGTAAGGGCAGGAGGGGAGCCTACAGAGATAAATGTTGATTGCAAATAGTATCCTTGTGTTTAAAATGTCACTGTATATCAGAAATCACAATATTACTGCCCTTGGCATCCACTGTGGGTTGCCACAGTCAGTTGTAAGCTAAAAAGAATATTAATCATGCCGGGCGTGGTGGCACACACCTCCCCCTACTTGGGAGGCAGAGGCAGGCAGATCTCTGTGAGTTCAAGGCCAGCCTGGTCTACATAGTGAGCTCCAGGCCAGCTAGGAGTAAAGGGAGACCCTATCTCAAAAAGACTGAAGGAAAAAAAAAAAGAATATTAATCACTGCATAAATAGAAAATTGAGTCACGCCTAGGAACATACAAGAATAAATATATAAAGAGACACAATCTCACTCAGTATAAAGTGGAGGCAACCAAATTTGTTTGCTTTTTCAAGTTTTCTGAGTGCATTATTGTCAGAAGGCCTGCTGTGCTACTGCTGAGGTATACAGGAAGCTGCGTTGAATGTCATCTCATGTGCCTAAGCACTGTGGGCTTTATTTTACTTGTTCCTTTACAATGATGTCATCGGACTATTGGTAAAAACACTCAGGTCTTTCCTTAGGGGAATTACAAAAGTCACCTTAGAGAAAGAAGAGGATTTATTCAACCCAGGACAGTGAAGGAACTGTCAGAAGAGAAAAGAAACCATTCGGTTTCTTTATGTAAGTAAGAAAGAGACAGAGTTGCTTCCCACTCCAAAGTGCTCAGGAACAACTTTTGTCTCTTCACAAATGAAATCAGCTATTGCAGTTTTCAGAAGGACCTAGAAAGGCAGCAAGTCAGGAATGATCACAGTTCATCTGTTAGTTTAACCTTTGAAATCTGTCAGTCACTGGGAATCCTAGCAGAGAAGGTCAGCACAGCTTTGCCTTCTGGGCTCTCTCACTGCTTAGGTGGAGAATAATTTATTAATGAGAATACTTTATGCAATCCAAATCACATTATAGAGACTATAATCAAGGTCTTGCAAGCTTCATTTCAGCAGCCAACGCCCGAGAAGCCCTGACTCTTAGATTAGCTTATTTTCCCTTTTAGTCTCCAAGCTTTCTTTTTTTTTTTTTAATTTTATTTATTTATTTATTTATTTATTTTTGTTATTGTTTTTTTTTTTTTTTTTCTGTCTGCATGCAAGTTTGTGCACCCGTGTCGTGCAATGCCGCAGAGGTCAGAAGAGGGTATCGGATTCCCCTGGAACTGGAGTTCTCCTGGAATTGGAGTTACAGACGGTTCTCAGCCCCCATGTGGATGCTGGGGATCGAACCCGGGTCCTCTGCAAGAGCGGTCGGTGCTCTTAACCGCTAGGCCGTCTCTCCAGCCCCAGTCTCCAGGCTTTCATACTTAACACAAAATCACTAAAGCGAAACATCATCTGTCCTTGACTCATCTTTTCTCATATTATTTTCGTCTCACAAATTATGTTTCTAGGATGAAGGCCTGCTGGGTCTATGTCCCAAGATCCACACAGCTTTCTTGAAATATCTTTTAAACAAAGTAGTGAAATATTTCTCTTAATGCTGAAGGTATAATGTGCTACTAATGAATATCATAAAATAAAATGCAACATCCATTGTTGTGTCAAACATCACTGGCATTTCGATGAGGTATACATTATCAAACTGGCCAGGTTACAAAATTACCTCCGTCTTTATATATTTTTGCGACCATTTAAAAAAATACAATGTCCTCTTCTCCCCTGATAATAGCCCCTTGCCAAGATCATTATAGGAAAAGTGAGAACACCATCACTAAGATTAATGGAGCATCAGTAAAGTATTTGAGGTACAAATGATCCACTTTTATACAGTGCCAGAAAAACTCGGCAAGGGTGTAGACAGGAGAAAATGGAAGTTCGTTTCCATTGAGCTTGTCAGCTGATGAGTGATAAATTGACAGCTCTTTTGATGGCAGCGTCAGAAAGACAAAGAGAGAGACATTTTCTGTAACTAGGTTATATTTTTTATTAATTAGTAAACTGTTCCTTCTTCACATGTTCTGTATCACTGAGATGAATTAGCTTCAGTTTTCATTATAGCCCTCCCAAAGGTCAACTTAGTTTAGCAGGGTGAATGGGGTGCTCTTCCTCAGCAAGGAAAAAAAAGCAACAGAGTCCCACTTCTGCCTCTACATAAAGCAAGGAGAAAAGGAGAGTTACCATCATTTACCCTTTTATTTTATTGCAATTATCATTTTTTGGATTTGTGTGTGTGTGTGTGTGTGTGTATTTCACAAAAATTATTGTTTTAATTTATTATCTTCAAAAACTCTAAATTAGAAATAAAATTGGTAGTTTATTAAAGTTTAGATACTGGTCAGAATTTCAAGGATTCTGAAATTTGAGCTTTATTTACCTAATTATCATTATCAAGTATAAATCAAAGTAAGACTCACAGTTGGGCACGGAGGTAGTCACAGTTACTGGGGAGGTGGGACAAGAGGACAGCTGACCCTCGGAGTTCTAGGCTAGCCAGGCAACGCAGCATGACCTCATTTCACAAACAAACAAACAGCCTTCCAAAGGTCTACTCACTTGATTTTGGCTATGAACTCGCACACTCGTGCACACACTCGCACACACATTGAATATGATGTACAAAGACTACAACTACTGCAAAATGTCAGCTAATCTTTATGCTGATTTTATGATTGTTTCTTGCATAATACTAATAATCTTTATTTATTTAATTTTATTTATTTTTGTATGTGTATGAATGTACTGTCTGCATGTAGGTTTGTTCACCTGTGTCGTGCAATGCTGCAGAGGTCAGAAGAGGGCGTTGGATTCCCCTGGAACTGGAGTTAAAGACGGTTTTCAGCCGCCATGTGGGTGCTGGGGATCGAACCCGGGTCCTCTGCAAAAGCAGTCGGCGCTCTTAACCGCTAGGCCATCTCTCCAGCTTTATTTAAAAACTAAGATGTAGCCACCATTTCGCAGGAATGCTGGGGCACAGGAAAAGCAGAAATGTCTGGAGTGGGAAGAATCACCGAAGATCCAATCTTAAGGTTTGGGTGTCAGAGTGTCCCCCACTGGTGTGCCACCTCCAGTTGCTAAAGTAATGTATACGCTCAAAGTTACTACTGAATATTCTAACGCAGAATCTGGGTTGTGTGTGCGTGTGCGTGTGCATGTGCGCGTGTGTGTGTGTGCATGTGCCCCCACACACATAGTAATAACTCCTTCCAGATATCTGAGTGCTGGGAACCCTGCACTACCTACCAAAGTACTTGGACCTTATTTGTATTGTAGATACACATTCACCTTTAGGTATAAAACAAAATGGAAGCTTGCTGTGATAGATTCCAGCAGTGACTATTCACGCAGTGGGAATAGACTCCGTGTCTACAAAAATTTGACAATAAATATTAAAAAATGGCTTCACAGGCCATTTACTGTAGGGATAAATAACTTCCCACTAAATACTTCAAAAGTCCCTGAAGAAACAATTAGATTTCTTCCGTTCAACAGACCCTGAGTCATGACCCTGAGTCAACTCATATGCATTATTTAAAAGGCAGAGTATTAAGTAATACATTTCAGGAAGATTTCTTTTTACTGAAATAACTTTTTTTTTTAAGTTTTGAGACTTCAGATACCTTGAAAAAATTCATTCGATAATACTCCACTATTTTTGCTTCATTTCATGTATTCTGTCTTCAGAGGCATCTCTTAATAGTATACTCAGAGTGCTTGAAAGAAATGTATCGTCAATATTCCCATTTTAACAGGATTATGATTAAGTCTTTTTAATTTTTAAAACATTATCTTGGGTTATAAAATTAATTTTTAATTTTTTTCTAATTAAAATTTTTTTTTAATGTATGTGAATGTACTGTCTGCATGTAGGTTTGTGCACCCGTGTCGTGCAATGCCTCAGAGGTCAGAAGAGGGCATCGGATTCCCCTGGAACTGGAGTTAAAGACGGTTCTCAGCTGCCATGTGGGTGCTGGGGATCGAACCCGGGTCCTCTGCAAGAGCGGTCGGCGCTCTTAACCGCTAGGCCATCTCTCCAGCCCTAATTTTTAATTTTTAAAATGTTATCTTAGGTTATAAAATTATCTACTCCAGGGCTGGAGAGATGGCTCAGTGGTTAAGAGCACAGGCTGCTCTTGCAGAGGACCCAGGTTTGGTTCCCAGCACCCACATAGTAGTTAACAATCATTTATAATTCCAGTTCCAGGAGATCCAATGCCCTCTTCTGACCTCTGTGAGCATTGCATGACATAGGAGCACATATATGCACTCAGGCAAAAATTTCATACACATAAAAAGAACTAAATCCAAAAGAATTTTAAAAATGATCTGCTTTGTTAAAAACTACGTTTACTGATCTGCTACACACTTTTTTTTTCTACACTGTAGTTTCTTCATCGCGAGATGCCAAGATATCACCTGTATAATGAGCATGCTAGTTTAATCACTGGCATACAAGCTCAGATATCAAGACTTCTGGAGAGATCTGTGTGAGGAATCACAGGAGGGGTTGCTTGAAACAAAACTTACGGATTCATTAATGTCTCCTTAGACATCACAATGTCATGGATCTAATCCAAGGGTCCTGAAAGATTCCTCAAAGAAAACAGAATAAGATTTCAGACTAGCTGAAATCTTTAACTCTCTTTCTTTTTAAAATCTTCTGTCACAAGTCAGAAGGGTAATGTCTCTTTTCACCCAATGAGAAAGTTGTTCTCACATGAGCATGATTAATCTTCTGACACCATGACAAAGAAATTCCTTAAAAGGATTTCTCCGATTTCCTCTCAAGACAAGATTGTCTTTATCCATCATCTGTTCTTCCTGATCCCTTCCTTTTTGAATATCCACATCAGCAGAACTGTCCATCGGAGGCGGCGGCAGGAGGGAAATCTCTGCATGACTGACAGGGTCCCAACGCTCAGCAGGCCTATTTAACTGCAAGCGTCTATTGTTGCAAACTTACTTTACAGCAGTTAAACAAATATAATGGTCACCAATTCAACCATTGTGCAGCTTAGACTTTGACTAAAACTCCTATGTGAAGTTTGCTAATGACAAGGCACTGATTTTAAAGCCAGATAAAACCTCTGCAGATCAATTAGTCTAATGTCTACTTACAAAAAAGCAAATTCTCAAAGCTATGGAACGGTATGTATATAAAAGAAGGATAAAGTATACTACATTATCTATGGACATTCCCATTTAAGAATTAAAAAATTGATATTAGCATAATATTGTGACCTTCTTTTAAATTCCAACAACTACTTAATACTTCTCGCCTACATTGCAGCTACTTGAGGGGTGTAAAAAAAAATCTGTATATGATACAATGCAAAACAATCAGCTAAATCAAAGAAGAAAGTGCTGCCTTATATTTTTTTCCCACATTCATTACAGTAATTTTTTTTCAAAGAGAGAATTAGGTGTGACTTTGTGTTTATAACCACCATCTGTGAGAGAAAACCAAAGAGCCTTTGAATTCCCTGTGAGTTCCTGCTAGTTCCTTGGGTGGACTAAGGAATCAGGGCAGCATAGGTCAGTTTCAAGTGGAGAGAAGCACACTGGGGAAAGGTCCAATCCACGGAAAATGCAAGCCTGGCTCCAGTTTCAAAGCAAAGAACACGAAATGGAAACAGGACAAGAGATTTCACTAGACTGCTGGAAGAGCACCCCCACTATCAGCAGAGATTACTTCATGCTTGCTCTTTACAGATGCTGCCAAGAAAGGCCACTTGAGCCCAGACACCAGGACACACTGACACCATACGTTCTGTTTGCACCACAGTGACCTTGACAGCACAGCTCTAGATGCACTCTGTGAAAATATTTGTTTATCTTTCCAATTCCAAAATACTGAAGCCAGTCCTCACAGGTCAGGGACCCAGCTCATTGGTGTACTTCTTGACACAGTTGAAGGACAGACTGCCATTTCCTGGCCCACATGGGCTTGCTCTCCAGCAGAATGCTTCCTCAGCTAAGAGCACTAAATGCCAGGTGAGCTATAGCCAGGACCTGCGTGTCATCCAACGAGTAGCTTGCTTTCAGTTTTTCTTTCTTTTTTTTTTTTTTTTAATTTTTATTTATTTATTTATTTATTTATTTATTTATTTATTTTATGTGTATGAATGTACTGTCTGCATGTAGGTTTGCACACCCATGTCGTGCAATGCCGCAGAGATCAGAAGAGGGTGTCGGATTCCCCTAGAACTGGAGTTATGGACGGTTTTCAACCGCCATGTGGGTGCTGGGGATCGAACCCTGGTCCTCTGCAAGATCAGTCGGCACTCTTAACAGCTAGGCCATCTCTCCAGCTCCCTCAGTTTTTCTTAAATTACAGAGTTAGGCCTGGCGTGGTGGCGCACGCCTTTAATCCTAGCGCTTGGGAGGCAGAGGCAGGTGGATCTTTGTGAGTTCAAGGCCAGCCTGGTCTACAGAGTGAGTTCCAGGACAGCTGGGGCTACAGGGAGACCCTGTCTTGAAAAGACCAAAAAAAAAAAAAAAAAATTACAAAGTTAAATTCAGAATCAATTACCCCTTTGAAGATCTAGGAAAACAGGCTTATTTTATATCCAAGATGTGGAGAAAGCCCTGAAAAGAGGGACGATGTGCAACTAAAATGAAAGCTGTACCCCAGAATTTAAATACCAGAAGTAGAAGCTTAACAGAGTGAGCTGGTGGTGAAAGTAACAGGAGAGAGGGCAGAGAGCTGTGTGCACAGGCCTGGGCTGGGGGGGCTCCTTTCCCAGCAGAGGACCTAAAAGCTCTCAGGGGCTCAGGTCACCATCAGCTCTATTGTCGGTTAATAGTTCTTTTGTAAATAGTTTGTCTTCCTACTAAGACTGGGGGGGAGAGTTGGGGGGGAAACAGGAATCAATCCTTATAATTTTTGTTTGTCCATTATGCACGGAGCAGCATTTTGTCAAGACAGAGAACAATAAATGTTTACTAGCTGAAATTGCTAGGTTGGAACCTGAGCAACAGGCTGTTCTGCCTAAGACCATGTGTATAGGATTTGGATCTGGAAAGGCAGCAGCCATGTCTTCCCAGACACTGTGCTTAGAGAAGCAAGGAAGTCCTTGAGATTAAAGTCCAAGTCCAGAAAGAATGTTTCCTGTAGTGATCCTTGGAGTTAAATCCTCGACAAGGAAAACCTACCAGAATACACACACACACACACACACACACACACACACACACACACACACACACAGAGAGAGAGAGAGAGAGAGAGAGAGAGAGAGAGAGAGAGAGAGAGAGAGAGAGAAACACTCAGTTTTCTGGCCTTTAAGTGATATACATATTCATCACACAGACCTAGTTTTCTGTTGCTGTTTGTGGGACCAGTTCTTTCTATGTAGTAGTCCAGGCTGACCTGAAACTTACTGTGTAGCCCAGGCTGGCTTCAAACTCAGAAATTCTCCTGTTTCAGTCTCCCGAGTGCTGGGATCACAAGTGTGAGCTGCCAGGTCTGCTAATAAGGGTAAGTTTTGATGCAGTTTGTTAGAATATTTTAAGACTAATCATACTTACAGTACTATTTTTGGATTACACATATGTTGACAGAATTTGAGGGGTAGACTTAATCCCATCTGTCTTTCTTTGCCTTGGTTAACTCATCTATGAAACTGAGTTAATAATAATAGCGTCTATAAGTCCAAGCGTGCTTGGAGAAGAGTTAAATATCAATCCTCATTCACGCATTTTCCTAAGTGGGCATTTCCACTTAGGAGTTTGGGTTGAAACATGTTCACATGTGCACACGCAAGTGAACACTTAATACATAACACAGCCTCTAGTGCTGAGAAAGGAGCAGGCTCTGCAGGTTAAACTACATGGTTCCTCCTAATCAGCCAAGAAGGAAGAATGAGGAAATTAGGCTGAACCAACACGAGCAGGCTGGGCCAGGAAGGATGATATGAACGATGGAAGCACAGCATTCTTAGTGCTTGCTTTGAACTCCACAGACCACATATGTCTCCTTCCGCCTCACACAGCTCAGCTGCGCCACCAGGTTTCCAGGTTTTCTGGGCAACGGTTTTAGGTTGGTTATGGAGAAGACTTAGGATATACAGAAAGCATGTTCTGTACTTGTTTTTCAATTTCATTTGTTTCTAAAGATGCCAAGTATCAGGACAAAGGCTGAGGTTTCTATGGAAGACTCTGCTTTCAAGAAGGACAAACTGATAATTCTGAATGATGCGATTATGGTTCTTCTGGAGGAACACACCTGGCACTGAGAGGCCGGGCAGTGAGGGTGGATGTGGTCTGAGTGAAGGCTTCACAGATGAGCAGGAGGGCTCAGCACACAGGGTGGGCTTGAAGGCATTCTACATGAAGAACAGAGCAAGGAAGTCAAAGAAGTAGATGCCACTGTGCACATGTGTTTGAAAAGTTTCAGTTAAGGCTAGAGGGCAGAGCTGGGTAAAAAAGACAACTGAATTGTTGGGGTTTTTCCCTTTACAGACAGAGAGGAGTCCTTGAAGACTTAACAAATTTGAAAAATGATCAAATTTATTTTTGTAAAAGATATTCATGGGACCAAATGGAACATTCTGGAAAACAGAAAGAAAAACAACTAAAAAGCTGTGAGCCTGGTAAGATGATGAAGATGGTCAGGGAAACAAAGAAAGGACTAGAGGAGAGGGTGACAAGGTGCGGGAGGAGACTTCAGGGGGTGCTGAAAGGACGGGATCAAGTGACGGACCATAAGGAGGAGGGTAAGCCTAGGTAACTGGGAAGTTTCCAGTGTGAACACTCTGATAATCATCATATTGTTAATTTAGATGGGCAGGTAGGTAGACACAGGCCTGGTGCCTTGGGCAACCATTTACCTTACTGACACCTGGGATTACTCAGGAGGGAGCTCAAGTGTAGCTTGAAATAGGAACTTTTCAATCTTTTACAACTTTTACGAACTGTTTTTGATAAAGTACTCTTTATTTTCTTCCCTGAAAGGAATCCTATAAATCCTACTATTCATTCTCATTAAACTTTGTCCCACAAATTGAAAGTTCCGACCAAAGGGCTGAATGGATTTTTGTGGCTAGGCTACTTTTTAGGTATGAGACAGCTAGGAGAAAAAAGGGAAGAAAAAAAAAAAAAAGAAGAGCAAGGGTCTGCCAAAAGGCAGCAGTGTGCCAAATGGTCTGAGATTACAGCAAGTTTAGAGGGCAAGGAAGGAACAACAGGCTGCTAATACTTGGATTTTACTGCTAGGGGAGTTTCTAGGTGGGAAGACCTGATTTATTGATGAGTTTAATATTCAGAGGTCCTAGTCAAAGGGAACATTAGAAGGCCAGTCTTAGTCTCATGTGTAAGATTAAAGATGATTTCTATCAATAATTAACTGAAGTGTTACAAATGGAAACAAAATTAATATGGTATTTTAGTGAGAAGCTACCTGATCACTTAGCACATTCACTGCCATAACAAGAATATAAATGCATGCTGACAGCAGAGGAAGATTGTGAGAAGTTGGTTGGCTAAAGTGTCTTCAGGAATATGGCGGATGAAAAGACAAAAGAGCCTGGTGACAGGAGTCACACACAGATTTTGTTTTACACACTTAGGACTTTTGAAAAATGAGAGGGAAATACATTCTATTATATTTAATCTACTAGGTCTTACTCTTTATTGATTGGCATCCTTAATCCTGACAAGTAACTTGTTTTAACCTTTACCCTATATTATCTTCACTTTTGAACATTTGCATATCTGTCTTATAAAAGTAGGCATCATATATATATATATATATATATATACATATATATACTGCTCTTTTTCCATTTATCACTTTGTGATATTTTCACATGCTATAAAATGACATAATCTTTAAATATTGTCCCAGAATGTGTCACCATTTACATAACCAGTCCACTATTTGTTAAGATTTAGTAAGTAGCTTTGCTTTCAATAAACTTCTATAACTTATTTACCAGTTACATCAGGGTAAAAAATTATGTACCTTAATCTCTATAATAAGGCAGTTAGATAATAGTAACAAATTAATACTCTCTACTAAATGCTGCTAAGCCATGAGACCATTATTTGTTTATGGAGGGGGTACAAGAAAGAATTTAGTAGGTATTTGGCTATTTGCCTAGCAAAGGTAGAGAAGAAACAGTAACATTGCAATCAGTATAAATGTGTTATAAATATCATTAAAAAAAACCTTTCAATCTAGAAGGTCCAACTCTCCCCACAAACCCCATTCCCCACAAATACAATTGTGCTGGATAGCTTTGGTGTCAACTTGACACACCTGGGTTGAGGGAACCTCAGTTGGGGAATTGGCTCCATTGGATTGGCCTGTGGCCACATCTGTGGTGTATTGTCTTGATTGTTCAGCAGTGACAGTATAAGAAAGCAGGCTGGGCATGAGCCAGAGAGCAAGCCAGTAGAGAGCAAGCCAGTGAATAGCAGTCCTCCATGGCCTCCAGGTTCCTGCCCTGAGTCTTGGGCTCCCTAAGTGATGAAATGTGACCCAGGAGATGTAAGCTGAATAAACCCTTTCCTCCCCAAGTTGGTGTCAGAGTGTTTTGTCACAGCAATGGAAAGACAAACTAGGACAGATATTGGTACCAGGAGTGGGGTATTGCTGTGACAGACCTGACCTTGGTGTTTTGGGGAAGGATTGTGGAGGCATTTGGAACTTTGGGCTGGGAAGATCATTGAATGCCTAAAGATTGTTGCTGTGGAGCTTGGAGCAGTTTTGCTGAAGGAGTTGTAGAAGATGGAGGCCTGGCTTGTGAAGTTTCTAGTTTCAAAGGAGAGCAGAGATCATCAGGACTGTGTAATCTGTGGGTTCTGGTCAGCTGGGGCTGTGGAGAATCAGCTGTAAGTAACAAGAGACCAGAACCTGAAGTGAAACTTTTGTGGTACTGGGGCAATTGATGCTGGTTAGCTGGGGCTGAAAAATCAGCTGTAAGTAACAAGAGACCAGCATCACTGAGGTGATATCTTCTGGGGAGAATATCTTCAAGGTCAGCACACAGAAGCTGTGACCCAGAAAGGGCCTGAGCCTCCATCTCGAGCCAGAAGCCGGACTTGGTAACGTGTAAGAGTCTCCTATATGGTTCCGGTGTTGAAACTTGAGGCGGTCACAGAGAGCAGCCGAGGCTTGGCACTGTGAGAGGTCAGGAAAGACCATTGGTGGAAGTGCACCTCGGTTGCTGTGAAGACCCCAGGATTGCAGGGGTCATGGAGAGAAGCTGAGGCTTTGCACCAGGAGAGGTCAGAAGAGACCATTGGTGAAGGTGCTGCCTCAGTTTCAGTAGTGACCCCAGCTTTTTGGAGATGCCGGTACCCTGGGACGACCACCAAGAGCAGCGGTAGGTGTAGAATGGAGTTGGCCTGGGCCTGCGAGATGAGTGTGCCACGGATGGCAGTGTCGGAGAGGGGGAGCTGCCGAGACCCTTTGGAGCCCAGAAGATCATGAGTGAATCCCAGATGTCCAGCCTTGAGCTACTTGCTGGACTTAGGTTTTGTTTGAAAGTGCCTGATTCTTCCCTTTGAAATAAGACAGTACTTGTTTTGGATTTTACAGCAGCCCACAGTTAAGAGACTTTTAATAGACTGGACTTTTAAGTGTTTAGATATTTTAAGGACTGTGGGGCTTTTAAGGATGTACTGTCTTAGGTTGTGATTAGTGTTAACATCATACTTTGGGGATAAGAACTGGAAAGGTGGTTTAATAGTGAAGTGTTTGTGTGTCAAGTTGACAAGGGGTCAATTGTGCTGGATAGCTTTGGTGTCAACTTGACACACCTGGGTTGAGGGAGCCTCAGTTGGGGAATTGGCTCCATTGGATTGGCCTGTGGCCACATCTGTGGTGTATTGTCTTGATTGTTGAGCAGTGACAGTATAAGAAAGCAGGCTGGGCATGAGCCAGAGAGCAAGCCAGTAGAGAGCAAGCCAGTGAATAGCAGTCCTCCATGGCCTCCAGGTTCCTGCCCTGAGTTACTGTCTTGGGCTCCCTAAGTGATGAAATGTGACCCAGATGTAAGCTGAATAAACCCTTTCCTCCCCAAGTTGGTGTCAGAGTGTTTTGTCACAGCAATGGAAAGACAAACTAGGACAACAATCCTTTTAAGTCATGTGGTAACTCTCAGTGTAACTGGGCAGAAATAGATAAGACTTGGATAGGATTTTTCTACTAAAGAAAATTTGATGTGATCAAAAAGCTGAAAAAAAACTATAAAAAATGTCTAAGCTTGGCGTAAAATAAGGAAAAGAATAACAAAGCATGTGGCTAGGAGTTGCCTAGTTTAAAATTTTCTGAAAGTCTACTGAGTGTGCTGAAGGCGGTGTGAAGTCTGTCCTGTGTGTATTATCTGTTGAACAAATGCCACTGAGGGCAGGGACCTGATCATTAGTTTACAGCAAACACCACGCCTCTGCAGCATAAAAGCAGACAGTCAGTCCCTTTAGAAGCAATTCTAACAACAGAGCTTAAAATGAAAAAAAGGGGGCTGGGAGAGATGGCCTAGCGGTTAAGAGCGCCGACTGCTCTTACAGAAGACCCGGGTTCGATCCCCAGCACCCACATGGCGGCCGAGAACCGTCTGAAACTCCAATTCCAGGAGAACTCCAGTTCCAGGGGAATCTGACACCTTCTTCTGACCTCCATGACATTGCACGACACGGGTGCACAAACTTGCATGCAGGCAGTACATTCATACACATACAGAAATAAATAAAATTAATAAAAAAAATGAAAAAAGAAGTTTGGTTGACTTCTAGCCCCCAATTGCCAGTGATCTAGAATTTCAATTATCTGTTATTTTATTACAGGAAGTAAATGCCTTTCATTCTTAATTGAGAACCTATGTTACCTCTGCATGAGTTAAATTTCACCCTAGAAATAGGGGCCTTTAATCCTAGCACTCAGGAGGCAGAGGCAGGCAGATCTCTGTGAGTTCAAGGCCAGCCTGGTCTACAAAGTGAGTTCCAGGCCAGCTGGAACTATAGGGAGACCCTGTCTCAAAACAAAACAAAACAAAACAAAACAAAACAAAAGATAAAGAAATAGGGGCATGCTGCATTCAACTGCTCACACACTAAGATTTCCTACTCGGCTTTTGTTCTTGGTGGGGTTTTTTGGTGGTGGGGGGCTCACTGTGTAGATCAGGCTGGCCTTGGACTCACAGAGATCTACCTGCCTCTGCCTGCTGAGTGATGGAGTAGAGGCATTTGCCAGCATATCCAGCCTCCAGCTCTCCAGCTTGGCTCTTATTCTTACCCTTGATGATAGGGTACAACAGTGCTTGTTCGGTAGGGCTCAGCAAAAGTGAACCAGACATCTGTGTGCAGGACGCATGACCAGTCACTGCTAAGGAGCATAAGTGCATACTCCAAATTTTCACCCATTCAATTTTGCTAATTAATTAATTTTTATGTGTATGAGTGTTTTTCCTGTATGTATGTAAGTGTACCCATGTCCTGCAATGTCCATATAGACCAGAAGAAGGCATAGGATCCCCTGAAACTGGAGTTATGGGTGGTCGTTAGCTGCCATGTGGGTGCTGGTAACTGAACCCTGGTCCTCTGCACAAGCAGCCAGGGCTCTTAACTGCTGAGCCATGTCTCCATCCCTCCAACCATTCAAATACAGTAACAGCTTTACTCACTCCAGGTCATTGACTCAGAATTCTAGGCTATTGGAAGTAAGCAAATAAGTACATAAACAGACCCGACCGACAGCACAAAGTTCATTTACAGGAATTTATACTTCATTCGATATTAACCCAAGCTTTTCCTCTCTCATTTTAGACACAGCTTGAAGAACTTTGCTTATATAATTCTGAGCTTTTGGTAGATCAAAAGTGTAGGATGACAGGAACAGTGAGAATAATAGTAAGAAAAAGAAGAAAGTTTGGAGCCATTCAAGTCTAGTCTAGTCTAGTCTAGTTTAGTCTAGTCTAGTCAAGTCCATGTTTAGCCCAAAACTAAAATGTTGAAAATAACCTAAATAATCAAGATAAAGGTACACCTTTTTTAAAATTTTTATTTATTTTTGTATGTGTATGAGTGTACTGTCTGCATGTAGGTTTGTGTACTCGTGTCGTGCAATGCTGCAGAGGTCAGAAGAGGGTCTCGGATTCCTCCGGATCTGGAGTTCTCCTGGAATTGGAGTTACAGACGGTTCTTAGCTGCCATGTGAGTGCTGGGGATCGAACCTGGGTCCTCTGCAAGAGCAGTCGGTGCTCTTAACTGCTAGACTATCTCTCCAGCCCCAAAGGGTACACCTTTTAAGCAGTTAATAATCCACAACATTTTGAAGGATTTCTAGAAAACATGATTTACTTTAAAAAACCTCAACACTTATTGCCAAACTAAACATAGTGGCACACACCTTTAATCCCAACACTCAGGAGGCAGAGGCAGGTAGATCTCTGTCAGATCAAGGCCAGCCTGGTCTACATAGTGAGTTCCAGGCCAGCTGGGGCTACAGGAGACCCTGTCTCAAAAACAAAAATAGAAACAAAAAAGCTCAACAACAACAACAAAAAAAACTAAAAAAAAAAAAACAACAAAGCTGAACACATAAGATAAAGTCTAACGACTTTCATAACTTTAGTACTGTATATATTCATAATTCTTTGGAAAAATCAGGAACTCTTTCTTCCTTAATGAAGTGGCTATATACATACAATTTAAAATATTAATTTTTTGATTTATGATTCATATTTTGATAGTATGTGCACATATACTCCATAAAAGGTAAGTTTTCTCCACTTTCCCTAGGGACAACCACTCTTTTTTTGCGGGGGGTGGGGGCACAACCATTCTTAACAGTTTTTGCTTCTTCATCTTAGGAAAGATGGCATATAGTCATAAATACCAAATACATCTGTTTATATCGATACAAACTGTAGCATACAAACTTATCTTCCTCTGTATTTTACATTTTGACTACAATGTATCTGGAGATTTTTACATATCAAAATATAGGGGGGGAGTTCATGTTCTTTCATGATTATGTAATGTTCCATGGATATAATAGGGCAATACTGAGTAGCTGATTTTTTTTTTTTTGTCTTTTTGAGACAAAAAGCTAAGCCCTGTAGCCCCAGCTGTCTTAGAATTCACTATGTAGGGGCTGGAGAGATGGTCTAGCGGTTAGGAGCGCCGACGCTCTTGCAGAGGACTCGGGTTCGATCCCCAGCACCCACATGGCGGCCTAGAGCCATCTGAAACTCCAATTCCAGGAGAACTCCAGTTCCAGGGGAATCCGACACCCTCTTCTGACCTCCGCGGCATTGCACGACACGGGTGCACAGACTTGCATGCAGACAGTACATTCATACATATACAGAAATAAATAAAATTAATTAAAAAAAAAAAAAAAGAATTCACTATGTAGACCAGGCTGGCCTTGACCTCACAGATCTGCCAGCCTCTGCCTCTCGACTGCTGGGATTACGGGCGTGCACCACCTTGCTCGGCTGTAGTTGATCTTTGATTGACTGATTGACTGACTGACTGATTGATTGATTGATTGAAGATTGACTGTGTATGTGTGTAGTGTAGTTCCACTTATGTGTGCAATGATAATTATATAATTAGGTACACAGTCATTTCAAGCATACTTTTCAGTAGGATAAATTTCTAGAAATAAAGCCAGTCATGGTGGTGCACACCTTTAATCCCAGCACTCAGAGAAAAAGTTTCTATAAGTGAAATTGCTAGATATATGAATCTGTAAATTACTGATGCGTATTGCTATTGTTTTTCTCTGCAGAAATCCCACCATGTACCAGAGTGGCTGCTTCACCACACCTTCATTTGTGGAATGCTGGCATAAATCTTACAACTCAGAGGAAAACTATAGTCCACTGCAGTTTTAATGTCTTTTCCTTTTATTCTGAATGAGACTAAATATCTTTTCAAGTTTGTGTTTCTGTAAGGAAATGAGCTCTTTGTGATGAGTTAATAGTATTTTTTCCATTTGTCATTTGTGTCCTGACTTCAAATTATATTGTTATGCAGTTTGGGTTATTATGTGTGTATGTAGTCAATCTTCAGTTTATTTTCACATTGAAAAGTTTTTCTCTTAAGATCTCCACTTACTTTATTTTATTTTTAAAAAATATTTTATTATTTTTATTTTATGTGTACAGGGGTATTTGTTTGGATGTAGGTAGTTGCACTCGTGTCATGGAATGCCCACAGAGGTCAGAAGAGGGCATCAGATTGCCTGGAACTGGAGTTACAGATGGTTGTTAGCCACCATGTGGGTGCTGGGAATAGAACCTGGGTCCTCTGTAAGAGCAATCAGTGCTCTTAACTGCTGAACCATCTCTCTAGCCCCTCCACTTACTTTAATAACTGTTCTGCTGATTTGGGCTCAGATCTGCAGTACAGGCCGTCCTCTCTAAGCATCTACTCAAAGTAATTTTACCCTCACTGCAGCCTCTGACATTTAACTTGGGAGATATTTTAGGTTTGGAGCTGTATATATGTTTCTCTCTTTTCAAAATTTGTGTACATTGAACTTTTTTTTGGTCTTTTCAAGACAGGGTCTCCCTCTGGCCCCAGCTGTCCTGGAACTCACTCTGTAGACCAGGCTGGCCTTGAACTCACAAAGATCTGCCTGCCTCTGCCTCCCGAGTGCTAGGATTAAAGGCGTGCGCCACCACGCCTGGCTTACATTGAATTTTTAAGAGAAGAAGGAAAAACACTAA
>VZQC01008386.1:741309-909424 GCA_009823505.1 Rhizomys pruinosus
AAAGGCGTGCACCACCACGCCCGGCTTTTTGGTCTTTTTGAGACAGGGTCTCCATTTAGTCCCAGCTGGCCTGGAACTCACTATGTAGACCAGGCTGGCCTTGAACTTACAGAGGTCTGCCTGCCTCTGCCTCCCGAGTGCTGGGATTAAAGGTGTGCGCCACCACGCCCGGCACCGTTTCATCTTATTTTAGTTGATGATAATCTTTTTTCTGAGTTTTACCTTCATAACTACCATTATACCTCTAGTTTTTAAAAATCAGCTTTAAATAATATACTTCGACCACTGACTGTATACTTTGACCAGTGACTGTATACTTTGACCACTGACTGTATACTTTAACCAGTGACTGTACACTTTGATCACTGACTGTATACTTTGACCAGTGATTGTATACTTTGACCACTGACTAGCTGTGTAGCTGTTTCCTACAACTAAAAGTCTTTCCTTGGGGGACAGCAGTGGGAGAAATTGGACGAGAGGCTCTTGGAGGCTCATGAAACACATAAGACTTACAGAGCTCATGAGCACCCTCCCTGGTGTAAAACGAGCAGTGTACAATTGCTGGAAAAGAGGGGATTTTTCAGAAGCATGGCTGTGTAGTACAAGTTGTCCAGGGAACTCCAGGGATGTAGCTTTTTGAGTTGTCACCTATGCTAGAGTGAGTTTTCAGTGAATGCTCCCGGGACTCACTTTTTCTGAGAAGTCTATTTCTATTCAACCAGATAGGGCAAAAGCTGACCAAGGAAGTGATTCCATCCAGGTCTAACTTGGTTAATCAGTCTGTTTATTGCTGGCTGATGTGCTCATGAATATCATTAAATTCACTGATTCACCAAGTTAGACTTAGAATCATTTCCTTGGTCAGCTTTTGACCTATCTGGGTGAATAGAAATAGACTCCCCAGAAAAAAGTAATATAACACAATTCATGTCCAAACAGGGATCAAAAGAACCAGAGAAGAGTCTGGGAGCATGGGTAGCACGGCCTGTACTGTGTGATAAAACATTAATCAGAGGCTGAGCTGAGGTGAAGCATCCTCAGGGACAATCCCAACATGGCTGCTTTCCCATGTGGAATGGTCTGGTGGGCCGCATAGCAGCAGCTGCATGGCCTCAATTCTGGGTTAAAGATGTATAATGAGTCTGGGCTGTCAGGGTAGAGCGTCCTTGGGAATACTCCCAGGGAGGCTGTCTTCTTCTGTGTGATATGGGGTAGCATAACTTCTTAATGAATGTGGTCCACCATGAGAGAACGGGGATGCCGCAGAATGGGTGACGGACGAAAGTGGTGTGTCTGAGATACAACGGTAAGCAGATGATGACCTGCCTTCATAAGGGAGGAACCACAACACATGGATGCCACCTTCTGTCTTAGCTTCTGATTTGGCGAGAAGCATGGAGAAAAGGGAGGGGGAAATGGAGCTGTTGGCTTGCTGTTTCTTACAGCTTGTCGTGCACAAGGGAAAGAGAAGATAAATCTGTGTTTAAGAGCCCTTCCTGGATGCTTTCTCCCTGTAGACTAGCTTCCATGGTACCAAAATGTGCTACACAAGATTCTAAGGGGAAAAAAATCAATACTATCATCCAGCTCTAAATCATGTGAGCTTACAGTAATGAGGAGCCTGGCAAGAAATGTCCACAAGTGCAATAATGGCACGGATGTTATAGGGGTAACCAGTGCCATTCTGGCTGGGTTTAAAGCCTACTCCACAGGAACAAACACATGCCTGGTACTATAAATCTGGCCAAGAACCATGGTTAGAAAGCTCACAGGCCCTGGGAGTGAACCTACTATTATTATTATGCTAAATGAACATAATATAAAACTATCCTCTAAATTTGTATCTCTGCACCCACAGACTGGTGCAGTTCTCAGACCTCATCAGAGAAGTGTATTCATGCAGTGGACAGTGGTTAACACAGAAATTCACAACTGGTCAGCGTGCAGAGAATAAGTGTTTATGGAATGCTTAGCCACAAATAGGACATCTGTATCATACTCCTCCATCCAAGGCTCAGGAGCCAGTGCAGAAAAGGGAATGGAAAAAAATTTTAAGAGCCAGAGGTCAAGGAGGACCAGAGCAAAACAGTATATTCTATACATGACAGGACCACTGCACTTGTGAACTTACAGCAGCTGCGGTTGCCTGCATGAAATCAACCCAGTCAAAATCCCAGCACAGAGAAGGGAGGGGCTCATGAGCCCCCACCCCTAGCTGAGGAGCTATTGACAGTTAATGGCTTCTGGCAGAGGGAGAGTCATTTTTCTTTAAGGGTGTGGCTCCTGGTTGGTCAACCATACTCCAGGAGATGGCCCCATATCCATGAGTATATGAGCAGCATAAATTAGATTTGATAGACTATTTAAAAAAGAAAACACGCCGGGCATGGTGGTGCACGCCTTTAATCCTAGCACTTGGAAGGCAGAGGCAGGCAAATCTTTGTGAGTTCAAAGCCAGCCTGGTCTACAGAATGAGTTCCAGGACAGCTGGGGCTATAGGGAGACCCTGTCTCAAAAAGACCAAAAAAAAAAAAAGAAAACACGATGTTGGGAGGTACAGAGAGATGGGGTGCATCTAGGGGGATTTAGGAGGAGGAATGGGGATGACTATGACACATTGTATACAATACTGAGGGAACTGGGCATGTGAGAGGCATTATTTCATGACCTGTTCACAGGGCTGGATAAGACTATGTTCACAGGAAACTTCAGAAAGAATTCAGCAGGGATCTTGGGATTGGTATATGGCTTTATTAAGCTACCATGTAATTAATATGTAAGAGAATTCAAGAGGGGATTAAATAAAAGAGGGAACAAAAAGAAAGCAAATGATGGGATCTGTCTAGGTTGCTTGAAAGCAAACGTGGCAAGTTTATGTTGAGCCAGAGTCTTGAAGAAGAGTTGAGAGGAGACCAAATTCAAAGCTTGTGAGCTGCTATAACACTTTAGTCTGCAACAGTTCTCCAAAGGGATGAAAGACTGACAGAGCAGTATAGGTGGAAAAGATTAAGCTTATCCAGGGGTGGATAATTATTCTCCAGAGTATGCTGTATATTCTCCAAGCCAGGTCCTTCCATCAAGCAGTTCAGAGGCAGTGTCCTAGTTTGCTCTCTGTTGCTGTGATAAAACACTGACCAAAAGCAACTTGGAGAGGAAAAGGACTTATTTGGCTCACAGGTTTATAGTCCATCATTGACAGAAGCCAAGGCATGAACCTGGAGGCAAGCACTGAAGCGGAGATGACAGGTGAAGGCTGCTTACCGGCTTGCTTCCCCTGGCTTGCTCAGCCATCAGTCTTATACAGCCTACCCTGCCCAGGGGTGGTACCACCTACATCAATTAGCAGTCAAGAAAATGCCCCACAGGCCAATCTGATGGGGAAAATTCCCAGGTGTGTCAAATCAACAGCCGAGACTGGCCATCACCGATGGGAAGATGTATTGTAGTCTCCCAAGAAAGAGAAGTTGGGGGCTGGAGAGATAGCCTAGCGGTTAAGAGCGCCGACCGCTCTTACAGAGGACGCCGGTTCGATCCCCAGCACCCACATGGCGGCTAAGAACCGTCTGAAACTCCAATTCCAGGAGAACTCCAGTTCCAGGGGAATCTGATACCCTCTTCTGACCTCCGCGGCGTTGCACGACACGGGTGCACAAACTTGCATGCAGACAGTACATTCATACACATACAGAAATAAATAAAATTAATAAAAAAAATTAAAAAAAAAAAAAAAGAGAAGTTGGAGGATTCATAACTAAGGTAGTGCTTGCCACCGACATCACTGTGCATGCTACTTCTCTTTTGACACAACTGATAAACATGAGGTTCTTTTTTTATCCTGTATTGGACCTGGTTGATTTTTCCTTTTAGTAGCCCCTCAGCTGATGCATCTCAAAGACCAACTGACATTTGCTTGGAATATATGGGAGTGGATCTTTTTAAAAAAAATTTATTTTTGCACATGTATGAATGTACTGTCTGCATGCAGGTTGGTGCACCCGTGTTGTGCAATGCCACAGGGGTCAGAAGAGGGCGTCGGATTTCCCTGGAACTGGAGTTAAAGACGGTTCTCAGCTGTCATGTGGGTGCTGGGGATCGAACCCGGGTCCTCTTCAAGAGCGGTTGGTGCTCTTAACTGCTAGGCCATCTCTCCAGCCCCAGGAGCGGATCTTTGGAGATCCTTTTTACCCTCTGCAAAAAGGTTTCATTATATAATGCCAATCTTTAAGTATCTTATAGACTTTGGACAGTAAAATAAAAAAAAGCAATTAAAGGCACCCTTCTTGGTGGGGAAAGGCATGATCAGAAAACATAAGTTACTGAATGCAAATCCGAGTGCTTAGGGTGGGCTAACTCCCTACTAGTTGTTAGACAGTGAGGCCTGTGAGGTCCTCCAAACAATACAGACTATTGCTGTTGCTTGCACATAAGAACTAGCAGGTAAGGCCCTTGGTTGTAAGAATGGGCAAATCAAGGTAAAAGTTCCTAGAAGTTCCCTCTCCGCTGGCTGGCTTTCATAGTGCTAGAAGGCACAATGTAGGCTGCTGGGGAAAAGTTGTCATTGAGACCTCTGCTTGATTGTGGACCTCGAATGTTACATGGCCAAGATGCCAGGCAATATCTTCCTTACACAGCGGTGGCACAACTGTTATGGGTGTAACCAAACTACTTTCTCATTGGATTGAAGGTTCTCCATAGGAGGAAACCCACTGTTTTATTTTACAAATGTGATGTAACCATCAAATTGTCTTCTAAATGTTTTTTTTTTTTTTTTTTTTTTTTTGCCTTTTCGAGACAGGGTCTCCCTGTAGCCCCAGCTGTCCTGGAACTCACTCTGTAGACCAGGCTGGCTTTGAACTCACAAAGATCCGCCTGCCTCTGCCTCCCAAGTGCTAGGATTAAAGGCGTGCGCCACCACGCCCGGCCTATAAATGTTTTTTTTTTTTTTATTTTTTTTATTTTTTTTTATTTTGGTATGTGTATCAATGTACTGTCTGCATGCAGGTTTGTGCACCCGTGTCGTGCAATGCCGCGGAGGTCAGAGGAGGGTCTCGGATTCCCCTGGAACTGGAGTTCTCCTGGAATTGGAGTTTCAGACGGCTCTCGGCCGCCATGTGGGTGCTGGGGATCGAACCCGGGTCCTCTGTAAGAGCGGTCGGCGCTCTTAACCGCTAGGCCATCTCTCCAGCCCCATAAATGTTTTTTTATTAACCATGGATTACTACTGCATGGTCATGCAAGGATGTGCTTTTCGCAGTGGATGGAAATTACTGAAAATACAAAGTAGTTGAACTATGGGAATAAGTGACTGTTGCCATGGCAACAGTGACCCAATTACTGGCCCAGAGCTCATAGGTAAATGGAAGGAGATAAGTATACATCCGTATCACCCCTTCCAAGGCTCAGAGAACAGCATGAGAGAAAGGGTGGAAAGAACATAAGAGCCAGAGGAAGTGGGAGGCAGGTGTGGGAGGGCCTTCTCCTTCGGATTAAAGTGTTCCCTTCTGGACGAATGGGAAAACTCTCCAGGCTCATGTTCCTGAGTTAATATAAGCAGTAAGCAAATGCTGAAGGAGAGGAGATTCTTTAAGAACAGAGCTGTCTGTTCTATTCCTTGTACGAGAAACTCCAAAGATGGAGCTTGTTGTCATCCACAGTGGTGTGAACTTTTATATGATATAACTGCCTGAGTCGCCCATGCTCCTGAAAGCATTTGTTCACTTATTCGTACCCTGTAAGTAGCCCCAATAAACAACTGGCTTACCAAGCTGGACTTAGATGGAATCATTTCTGGTGTTTAACTGAGTGAATAAACGAGAAATCGATCCTTCAGGCTACAGAAGAAGGGTGACTGTTCTTCAAGTCATTTTGCAATAATTCCCTCTCCATTTCCCTCAATCGTTGTTGTTTTCTTTTGATTGCTTTTTGAGACAGGGTGTCCCTGTAGCCTTAGCTGGCTTGGAACTCCCTACTTAGATCAGCTGGCCTTGATCTCACAGAATCCCTCTGCCTCTGCCTCCTGAGTGCTGGGATTAAAGGTGTGCTACCATCATACCTGGCCCCTTTTCTGTTTTTTATTTGTATTTCCAGATATTTTAAAGACCTCCCCCCACAGTTAAATGTACTCAGTGTTCCTCCAGTTACCTTTTGACAGCTGATTCTATATATTCACAAGAACCATGAATTCTAGCATTTTTTTTTTTTTTTGGTCTTTTCGAGACAGGGCCTCCCTGTAGTCCCAGCTGTCCTGGAACTCACTCTGTAGACAAGGCTGGCCTTGAACTCACAAAGATCCGCCTGCCTCTGCCTCCCAAGTGCTAGGATTAAAGGCGTGTGCCACCACGCCCGGCAAGAATGTTGTTTTTTTTTTTAAGTGATTAGCTTGAGTACAAAGTGTGGGTTGATGAGTCACATTTTCCTCTGTAGGTCAAAACATGTATCTGTCTTTTAGAACTTATTTATGTTGAGCATTCCTAATCTGAAAATCTTTTGAAAAAAAAGTTTTCAAACAGAAGGTTCTAATTTTAGAGACTGTCAGATTTGGGATTGTTGGAATAGGGATGTTTAATTGGTAAAATCAAAGCAAATATTCCAAATAAAAAGAATTAAAACTTGAAACAGTTCTGGTACCAGGTATTTCAGAAGTCTCTGGCTGGTGCAGTTTTCACCCTTTGTCTTTTGCCCTTTCTTTAATCTCTGGAACACATTTAGCTAATTAGGAAATGTACTTATGTTGATTTGTCTTTATAGTGTTTAAATTCTTTAAAAGCTGGAAATGAAGATTTTTCAATCTGTTTACTGGTTTCTTAGATCATATTTTAAAGCATTAGTTTTTATCCTTATTAAATCTTCAGAGAGGGAAGTTTCATAAATTTTGAGCTTCTTTTATCTATTCCCTTGTTTCATTTTCTGATTCTTTTCATTCTCATTATCTTGAATTTCACTTACTTTTTCTTATCTTTATTTTTGTTTTTTTTCATTGCTTTTTTTTTTTTTTTTTTTTTTTTTTTTTTTTTTGGTCTTTTTGACACAGGGTCTCCCTTTAGTCTCAGCTGGCCTATAACTCGATTTGTAGACCAGGTTGGCCTTGAACTCACAGAGATCACCTGCCTCTGCCACCCAAGTGCTGGGATTAAAGGCGTGCGCCACCACCCAGCTCATTTGCTTATTTTTTGAGAATGGTCTTGATATGTAGTTCAGATTGGCCCTGAGTTCATAATCCAACTGCCTCAGCTTCCTGAGTATTGGGATCACAGCCATTCACCATCAAGTCTTGCTAAGCTCTTGATTTTTAGCAGTGATTATGTCACAAATACTTTTTTTTTTTTGGTCTTTTTGAGACAGGGTCTCCCTATAGTCCCAGCTGTTCTGGAGTCACTCTGTAGACAGGCTGGCCTTGAACTCACAAAGATCCGCCTGCCTCTACCTTCCAAGTGCTAGGATTAAAGGCGTGCGCCACCACACCTGGCTCACAAATACTCTTTAATGGTTTATTTGATGGCAATTTCCATATTCTTTTCTGAGGCAACATATTTTTTCTTTTGCATATCCCATAAATTTGGGGGGAGGGAATGTCTATATTTACTTATTATTTGTTTAATTTTCACAAAGAACAGAGTATGCAAAAGAATCTAAATTTCAAATTCATTGGATTTACACTGAATTTCCACATTTTTAGGTATTAGAAGATATAGATCAATTATGATCAGATCTACAGACATTTTTGATATACAGATCAAAGTCATGATTCTCTTTGGGAGAATTTAGACCTATTTTTAAGATACAAATGCATTAAAGATAGAGTCTGCTGCTGTCTGTATCTGTCTGGGGAGGAGGGCAAGCGAAAGCCCTATATAGGCATGTGAACCCTGGGCCTTCATCTGAATTAAAAGACTAACCCACATTACCTGCTGTTTTTATAATTAACTTTATCTTTTTTGTGTTTTTTTTTTTTATCTTTTTGAGTCAGGGTTTCCCTGTAGTCCCCACTGTCTTGGACTCTCTATATGACCAGGCTGGCCTTGAACTTACAGAGATCTGCCTGCCTCTGCCTCCCAAGTGCTAGGATTAAAGGCATGTGCCACCACGCCAGGCTTTATCTTTTGCTGTGGTCTAATCACATTTAGATTTTCCAGGCATTTATTGGATATTCATATACATACTAAGTAGCTATTTCCAAAGTATCATCTCACACCAATCCTAGAAGATATGACATTGTATTTTGGGTTTTTTTGGGGGGGCGTCTTTTTTGAGAAAGGATCTCCCTATAGCTCCAGCTGTCCTGGAACTCACTAAGTAGACCAGGCTGGACTTGAACTCACAGGATCTACCTGTCTCTGCCTCCCAAGTGCTGAGTGCTGGGATAAAGGTGTGTGACACCACCCCCAGCAACTTATCATATTTTTGATCTGAGGAAACCAAACAGCAGTGTTAGAGACCTAACCAGGGTACCTAGATGTAAACAGTGTTGGAGACCTAACCAGGGTTACCTAGATGTAAACAGCAGTGTTGGAGACCTAACCAGGGTTACCTAGATGTAAACATGTTGGAGACCTAACCAGGGTTACCTAGATGTAAACAGTGTTGGAGACCTAACCAGGGTTACCTAGATGTAAACAGCATGTTGGAGACATAACCAGGGTTACCTAGATGTAAACAGCCGTGTTGGAGACCTAACCAGGGTTACCTAGATGTAAACAGCCGTGTTGGAGACCTAACCAGGGTTACCTAGATGTAAAAGCGTGTTGGAGACATAACCAGGGTTACCTAGATGTAAACAGTGTTGGAGACCTAACCAGGGTTACCTAGATGTAAACAGCAGTGTTGGAGACCTAACCAGGGTTACCTAGATGTAAACAGCAGTGTTGGAGACATAACCAGGGTTACCTAGATGTAAACACAGTGTTGGAGACATAACCAGGGTTACCTAGATGTAAACAGCAGTGTTGGAGACATAACCAGGGTCTACCTAGATGTAAACATGTTGGAGACCTAACCAGGGTTACCTAGATGTAAACAGCAGTGTTGGAGACCTAACCAGGGTTACCTAGATGTAAACAGCAGGGTCCAAACTGACCCTAGGTCACTAGTGTGACTTTCAGTTCATAGCTAAGAGGAGCATGGGTCAGAGATCATGCTTAAATCCATGAAGACATTGGATAAGCTGATATTTGGCTTTTTTAATTTACAAAAATTATTGTACAATTAACTTGTGATTATTTTTCAACATATATAATTTAGGACAGGTGCATTAAAATGTATTTGTAAAAGAAATGGGTGCTGGGAAGATGGCCTCAGTGTCCACACACAGGCATGAGGATCCGAGTTCCAATTCCCAGCGTCCATGTAAAAGCCTGCAGTGGTGAATACATGTGTAAACCCAGCATTAGGAAGACAAAGACAGGCCAATCATGAGGCTCATTGTCAATCCTTCTAGACACTCAGCGAGAGACTGCCTCAGAAAGAAAATGAAGGGGTCGGAGAGATGGCTTAGCAGGAACAGCACTGGCTGTTCTTGCAGAGGACCTGGGTTCAGTTCCCAGCACCCACATGGTGGCTAATAACTGTACATAACTCCAATTACAGGGATCCACCACTCTCTCTGACCCTCCACTGGGTGTTTCATGACAGAGTGCACTTACATGCATGCAGGCAAAACAGTTACATATGTAAATTAAAAATGAAAAACTAACGTGAAGAACAATTGAGGAAGACATCCTAATGCCAACCTTGGGCTTCACACATACTCACATGGGTAAGCACATGTGTGTACACAACTATACATACCAATACACACATACACAATGAAGAAAATGCCTATTTTAAGAATCTTTACATTTAATTGTTATGAAATAAGTTCAATTTTTAAGTCATTGTAATAAGTGAGGTTAACAATCAAGGCAGTAAAACTCTCAATACATAGATACTTTCTTTTCAGCAACATGGGACAGCTCCTTAAAATGCTGCCTACATCGTTTACAATGGCCCAGTAGCAAGGAAGTACTTTTTACTGCCAGGCACTATGGGAGAGAGCAAGCTCAGAAAGTCCCCCAAACACAAAAGCATGTGGATAAGGTATGTGCCTGGTATTCCGCCCATTGATCCTGAATCTGTCCTTTTGGGCACCCTCAAAATGAGTCACTGCCATTTGGCCTAGAAAAAAAGATCTAGGGATAAATTTCAGCTGTAGTCTTAAAAAGAGCATTCTAATATAATATTGCACTTTCTCTGTTTATTTTTTTCTATGTGTATATGTACTGTCTGCAATGCAGGTTTGTGCACCTGTGTTGTTCAATGCCTCGGAGGTCAGAAGAGGGTCTCGGATTCCCCTGAACTGAAGTTCTCCTGGAAGTGGAGTTACAGACAGTTCTCACGCTGCCATGTAGGTGCTGGGGATCAAACCCAGGTCCTCTCAAGAGCAGTCGGTGCTCTTAAACTGCTAGGCTATCTCTCCAGCCCACTTTTTTTTTTATTAATTAAGCTTTAATCTTTTTTCTTCTCTCTCTGTCTCTTGTCTCTGTCTCTCTCTCTTCCTCCCCCCCACCACTTAGAAAAAGATAGGGACAAAATGAAATTGTTCATGCCCTAGTTTGGTTGCTGCCGTAGGTGGCAGCCTGGCTCCCTGCTTGTCATGATCTTGGGCTTCCCTGGGTTACTGAATTAAGCATCAACTTGCTAGTAACTAGCTAGTAACTCATGCTAAGTAAACTCAATAGCTACATCCCCCACGGAGCCTCTGAGTGAATTTTGAAGAATTATGGCTATTGTGTGTATGCTTCTACCCAGTCAACAAATGCATCTTAGACAATAGGAATCCAGTCACAGTCTTAGGGAAGCTCTGGGTTTAAACCTATAGGTGTAAGTTATTCTAAACATCACATATATAATGCAATGCCTATAAGGGTAAAAGTTCACCAAACCCAGAAAAAATGAATTATTAATGGTTTCTACTACTTCACTTGAACTTCCTTACATTTTTTGACTACTGCTCTCAAGTTAATCATCATATTTTGGTGTATCTATTAACTGCAAAGTTCCTGAGAGAAAGGAAAAATCTTATCTATGTTCTCAGTTTCCAATTAAGACATAGAATAGGGAGAAGCTAGAAGGGACTGGAAAGTAATACTAATGGAGCCAAGTCATCTTTACATGCAAGTTCAGTGACTTCATAAACATTAGTGCCCCATTTTCAGAGGAGGGAGCGGAGAGGAGGGGGAGAGAGAGGGAGAAGAGAGAGGGCGAGAGATAGAGAGGGGAGAGACGGAGATTGAGGTGAGAGAACAACATCTAAACCCAGATATTCCTCGTCTACCCAGTGTCCTACAGTGCCTTCCTTTACATGTTTTCCAAATGTCCTTCATTGTAATATCTTTACGATATAACATCAATTTTAATTTCTTATTCATTATTTTTTGGTTCCCTTTTTGAGGACAGGGTTTCCCTGTATGCTCTGGGTGCCTGGAACTCACTTCGCTAGTAGGCCAGGCTGGCTTGAACTCACCGACGATCTGCCTGCCTTGCCTCCCAAGTTTCTAGGATTAAGGCTGTGCACCACACCCGGTTTCCTTTCTTCTAATCTTTCTTTCTTTCTTTTTTTCTTGGTCAACATCAAATTTTAAAGAGAGGAGAAAAAATGAAGAATGAAAACGTACATTTTCCTATTATGTGGCACATATGTATATAACTAACATCTTACAACCACCACACACCACACACACAAAGAAGAATAAAATTTAGAGATTAAAAAGAAATGAAAGGCGATTTCATGCTACCAAACCATTTACTACACCTTGTAATGGGGAGTGCTACCTTCCAACAATCTCATGCTCCACGTCCCAGACCCTGGGGTCCAAAGCAACTCCATTCTTGCCCTTCTCTGGTGCATCCTTTCTCCAGGGTAAGGGGTAGCCAGAGAAAAGGGTATAGCCGTGTATGCTATTCTTCTAGACCAGTCTCAAGACACTTGTTATCCTGAATGACCACGACCAAAAGGACCTAGTTAGATCCCTACCCCAAACTATTTCCTGAGGGAAAACCACATATAACTGTGTGCACTCCAGGCCCAGTGGGGTAGAAAGGGTCACAGGTGCTGACAGACTTGGATGTGAGAATGGGGTGTGTCCACCAGTATGTGTGAGACTTCTTTTGGTGCCAGGTTGAAACAAAATGGGAGGAATAAGGGTCTGTCTCTCCCGAAGCTGGATGCAACTCTGGCCTCCCTCCCTTCTCTTCCTTCTCTTCTCTCTCTCCCTCTCCATTCCTTCTTTCTTAGACAAGTTCTCCCTATATTCACCAAGCTGTCTCAAGTTTGCCGTCCTGCTGCAGCTTCCCTAGCACTGAGATTAAAGCTGCCCACCACGCCCAACTCAAAGTATCTTTTGATATGAAGTCCATTCAATTTCAAGTGTTAAAATCAGAGGGAGTGGTTGGGGAAACGGCTCAGTTAGTTAAGAGCTTACTGTATAAGCATGAGAGACCCCGAGTTTGGATTCCCCAACACCCAATTAAAAGCCAGTTACAGTGGAGTGTGCCTGTAACCTCAGTGCTGGAGACCAGAGACAAGGGATCCCCGAAGGTTGTGGCCAGCTGCTCTAGTTGAATCAATAAGCTACAGGTTCAGTGAGCGGCCATGTCTTAAAATTAAGGCGGGCGTGGTGGTGCACGCCTTTAATCCTAGTACTGGGCGGCAGAGGCAGGCGGATCTTTGCTGGTTCAAGGTCCAGCCTGGTCTACAGCTGGGGCTACAGGGAGACCCTTGTCTCGAAAAAGACTCTAAAAAAAAAAAAAATTAAGGTAGAGCTGTTGGGGGTGCCTTACACTTCCTTTAATCCCAATACTCGAGGAGGTTGAGGGGGGTAGGCAGTTCTCTGTAAGATTCAAGCAGCCTGGTCTACATAGCAATTTCAGGCCACCTGGGTTCTAGGGAGACCCTGTCTCAACAAGACAAATATAAAAACTAAATAATAAAATAAGCTGATGATTGCATAAGCAATAAAAAAAGGAGCATTAGCTCAACCCATCTGGCTTATACCCATGTAATACCACACAAACATATCCATGAACTATCACACACCCACACACACTACACCACACACACACACACACACACAACACCCACCAGGTGAAGATAAGGGCCATAGCCTGGCATATAAGCCGTTTTTTTTGTTTGTTTAGTCAGGGATCTTACTATGTACCCTAGCTGGCGGAGAGCTCACTATGTAGACCATAAAGGTATGAGCCACAAGCCTGTCTTTGCAAATAAACGTCTGGGACACAGCTACTTCTCATTCATTTCTGTATTGTCTAGAGCTGTGTCATGCTAAAATGACAGAGTTGAGCCACTGTAACAGATACCATGTATGGCTGGCCTACAAATCCTGAAATGCTTTCTCTTTGGCCTACTAGAGAAAACATTTGCCAAATCCTGATCTAAAATTATTGTAGAATACAAACCATAAAGTAGGCACAGGCCCCAGCTGCCTAGGAGGCTGAGGTGGCAGCTGGAGCATCTCTTGAGCTTAGGAATTAGGGACCAGCCTAGGCAACATAGCAAGACCTTATACAAACAAGCAAGCAGGTAAACAAACCAAACACAAAACAAGGAAGTCAGAAACACTGAGATGAGAATCTTGACTGTTCCGGTATTCCTTTTTGTTTATTGTTTTCTGATTTTTTTTTTTTTTTTGGTCTTTTCGAGACAGGGTCTTATGTAGCCCCAGCTGTCCTGGACTCACTCTGTAGACCAGGCTGGCCTTGAACTCACAAGATCAGCCCTGCCTCTGCCTCCAAAGTGCTAGGATCAAGGCGTGCGCCACGCACCCCGCCGACTGATTTCTGATATTATTTATAACAGACACATCTTGCCAACAACAAGTGGAGAATTATACATATTTAATGAGCTGCCATTATTTCCTGTTTAAGAGACATCTGGCAGTTTGCTACTATGTACTAAGCAGATTTTATCCAGGTGTTAAGGGCATATATGCAAGGGAAATATTGGAGGAATTTTTTTTATTTTTTTTTATTTTGGTATGTGTATCAATGTACTGTCTGCATGCAGGTTTGTGCACCCGTGTCGTGCAATGCCGCGGAGGTCAGAGGAGGGTCTCGGATTCCCCTGGAACTGGAGTTCTCCTGGAATTGGAGTTTCAGACGGCTCTCGGCCGCCATGTGGGTGCTGGGGATCGAACCCGGGTCCTCTGTAAGAGCGGTCGGCGCTCTTAACCGCTAGGCCATCTCTCCAGCCCCATAAATGTTTTTTTATTAACCATGGATTACTACTGCATGGTCATGCAAGGATGTGCTTTTCGCAGTGGATGGAAATTACTGAAAATACAAAGTAGTTGAACTATGGGAATAAGTGACTGTTGCCATGGCAACAGTGACCCAATTACTGGCCCAGAGCTCATAGGTAAATGGAAGGAGATAAGTATACATCCGTATCACCCCTTCCAAGGCTCAGAGAACAGCATGAGAGAAAGGGTGGAAAGAACATAAGAGCCAGAGGAAGTGGGAGGCAGGGTGTGGGAGGGCCTTCTCCTTCGGATTAAAGTGTTCCCTTCTGGACGAATGGGAAAACTCTCCAGGCTCATGTTCCTGAGTTAATATAAGCAGTAAGCAAATGCTGAAGGAGAGGAGATTCTTTAAGAACAGAGCTGTCTGTTCTATTCCTTGTACGAGAAACTCCAAAGATGGAGCTTGTTGTCATCCACAGTGGTGTGAACTTTTATATGATATAACTGCCTGAGTCGCCCATGCTCCTGAAAGCATTTGTTCACTTATTCGTACCCTGTAAGTAGCCCCAATAAACAACTGGCTTACCAAGCTGGACTTAGATGGAATCATTTCTGGTGTTTAACTGAGTGAATAAACGAGAAATCGATCCTTCAGGCTACAGAAGAAGGGTGACTGTTCTTCAGTCATTTTGCAATAATTCCCTCTCCATTTCCCTCAAATCGTTGTTGTTTCTTTTGTTTGCTTTTTGAGACAGGGTGTCCCTGTAGCCTTAGCTGGCTTGGAACTCCCTACTTAGATCAGGCTGGCCTTGATCTCACAGAGATCCCTCTGCCTCTGCCTCCTGAGTGCTGGGATTAAAGGTGTGCTCCATCATACCTGGCCCCTTTTCTGTTTTTTATTTGTATTTCCAGATATTTTAAAGACCTCCCCCCACAGTTAAATGTACTCAGTGTTCCTCCAGTTACCTTTTGACAGCTGATTCTATATATTCACAAGAACCATGAATTCTAGCATTTTTTTTTTTTTTTGGTCTTTTCGAGACAGGGCCTCCCTGTAGTCCCAGCTGTCCTGGAACTCACTCTGTAGACAAGGCTGGCCTNTGCCAGCATCTGGTTGATGCTGACTGGGAAGGACCCAGCCTGGGCTGAGCTCTCACAGGAAACTGATCTTTTCTGCAGGTGGTGGACTCACGCTCCCTCAGGACAGATGCCCTGCTTGGTGAATTCCGGGTAAGCCTTCCTGAGCTTGGAAGCAGTCAGTCTTCGAGTCCCATACAGTGTGAGCTGTGCTGGGAGAACACAGTGTCAACCCCTCTCTTTAAAAACTTCATAAAAGCTGGCACACGCCTTTAATTCTAGCACTCAGGAGGCAGAGCCAGGTGGATCTTTGTGAGTTCAAGGCCAGCCTGGTCTACAGAGTGAGTTCCAGGACAGCTGGGCTACAGGGAGACCCTGTCTCAAAAATAAAAATCTTTCAACTTGGAAGTTGAGTGGATAGAGTGCCTGGTCCCCATCCTGTTCTCCTAGTCAAGGAAGAGGCTGCAGGGTACCCTAGGTCAGAGTCCTCCTGGATTCCTGTGGTAATGAGGGTAACCCTCTGTGTGAGCCTGTTACTTTATCCAGAGAGAGAAACAGGACTCGTACTCCAGTCTCCAGGACAGGGTTATTTCCCAGGGTCAGGCCTGGAGCTCTCTCTGCCCTAACAGGGTTGTTTCCCAGGTCAGGCCCCGAGCTCTCTGCCCTTATGTACCTTTCAGAAGTGCAGCCTTGAGGAAGAGCACTCCATCGCTTAAAGCTTACTTCCTTTCTAAAAACATACATTTCAGAGTAAGAGAAAGTACTTACATTTTATCATTCTTTGAGGGATTAGTGTGTGACAGAAGGGAAGGAGGTGAACTCTTCCCTTGTCTCCAACAGAGAGAACCAACCCTCCTTTTTTTTTTGGTCTTTTTGACACAGGGTCTCCCTTTAGTCTCAGCTGGCCTATAACTCGATTTGTAGACCAGGTTGGCCTTGAACTCACAGAGATCCACCTGCCTCTGCCACCCAAGTGCTGGGATTAAAGGCGTGCGCCACCACGCCCAGCTCATTTGCTTATTTTTTGAGAATGGTCTTGATATGTAGTTCAGATTGGCCCTGAGTTCATAATCCAACTGCCTCAGCTTCCTGAGTATTGGGATCACAGCCATTCACCATCAAGTCTTGCTAAGCTCTTGATTTTTAGCAGTGATTATGTCACAAATACTTTTTTTTTTTTGGTCTTTTTGAGACAGGGTCTCCCTATAGTCCCAGCTGTTCTGGAGCTCACTCTGTAGACCAGGCTGGCCTTGAACTCACAAAGATCCGCCTGCCTCTACCTTCCAAGTGCTAGGATTAAAGGCGTGCGCCACCACACCTGGCTCACAAATACTCTTTAATGGTTTATTTGATGGCAATTTCCATATTCTTTTCTGAGGCAACATATTTTTTCTTTTGCATATCCCATAAATTTGGGGGGGGGAATGTCTATATTTACTTATTATTTGTTTAATTTTCACAAAGAACAGAGTATGCAAAAGAATCTAAATTTCAAATTCATTGGATTTACACTGAATTTCCACATTTTTAGGTATTAGAAGATATAGATCAATTATGATCAGATCTACAGACATTTTTGATATACAGATCAAAGTCATGATTCTCTTTGGGAGAATTTAGACCTATTTTTAAGATACAAATGCATTAAAGATAGAGTCTGCTGCTGTCTGTATCTGTCTGGGGAGGAGGGCAAGCGAAAGCCCTATATAGGCATGTGAACCCTGGGCCTTCATCTGAATTAAAAGACTAACCCACATTACCTGCTGTTTTTATAATTAACTTTATCTTTTTTGTGTTTTTTTGTTTTTTATCTTTTTGAGTCAGGGTTTCCCTGTAGTCCCCACTGTCTTGGAACTCTCTATATAGACCAGGCTGGCCTTGAACTTACAGAGATCTGCCTGCCTCTGCCTCCCAAGTGCTAGGATTAAAGGCATGTGCCACCACGCCAGGCTTTATCTTTTGCTGTGGTCTAATCACATTTAGATTTTCCAGGCATTTATTGGATATTCATATACATACTAAGTAGCTATTTCCAAAGTATCATCTCACACCAATCCTAGAAGATATGACATTGTATTTTGGGTTTTTTTTGGGGGGGCGTCTTTTTGAGAAAGGATCTCCCTATAGCTCCAGCTGTCCTGGAACTCACTAAGTAGACCAGGCTGGACTTGAACTCACAGAGATCTACCTGTCTCTGCCTCCCAAGTGCTGAGTGCTGGGATCAAAGGTGTGTGACACCACCCCCAGCAACTTATCATATTTTTGATCTGAGGAAACCAAACAGCAGTGTTAGAGACCTAACCAGGGTACCTAGATGTAAACAGTGTTGGAGACCTAACCAGGGTTACCTAGATGTAAACAGCAGTGTTGGAGACCTAACCAGGGTTACCTAGATGTAAACATGTTGGAGACCTAACCAGGGTTACCTAGATGTAAACAGTGTTGGAGACCTAACCAGGGTTACCTAGATGTAAACAGCAATGTTGGAGACATAACCAGGGTTACCTAGATGTAAACAGCCGTGTTGGAGACCTAACCAGGGTTACCTAGATGTAAACAGCCGTGTTGGAGACCTAACCAGGGTTACCTAGATGTAAAGAGCTGTGTTGGAGACCTAACCAGGGTTACCTAGATGTAAACAGTGTTGGAGACCTAACTAGGGTTACCTAGATGTAAAGAGCTGTGTTGGAGACCTAACCAGGGTTACCTAGATGTAAACAGCAATGTTGGAGACATAACCAGGGTCACCTAGATGTAAACAGTGTTGGAGATCTAACCAGGGCTACCTAGATGTAAACAGCAGTGTTGGAGACATAACCAGGGTCACCTAGATGTAAACATGTTGGAGACCTAACCAGGGTTACCTAGATGTAAACAGTGTTGGAGTCCTAACCAGGGTTACCTAGATGTAAACAGCAGGGTCCAAACTGACCCTAGGTCACTAGTGTGACTTTCAGTTCATAGCTAAGAGGAGCATGGGTCAGAGATCATGCTTAAATCCATGAAGACATTGGATAAGCTGATATTTGGCTTTTTTAATTTACAAAATTATTGTACAATTAACTTGTGATTATTTTTCAACATTATATAATTTAGGACAGGTGCATTTAAAATGTATTTGTAAAAGAAAATGGGTGCTGGGAAGATGGCTCAGTGTCCACTACACAGGCATGAGGATCCGAGTTCCAATTCCCAGCGTCCATGTAAAAGCCTGCAGTGGTGAATACATGTGTAAACCCAGCATTAGGAAGACAAAGACAGGCCAATCATGAGGCTCATTGTCAATCCTTCTAGACACTCAGCGAGAGACTGCCTCAGAAAAGAAAATGAAGGGGTCGGAGAGATGGCTTAGCAGGAACAGCACTGGCTGTTCTTGCAGAGGACCTGGGTTCAGTTCCCAGCACCCACATGGTGGCTAATAACTGTACATAACTCCAATTACAGGGATCCACCACTCTCTTCTGACCTCCATGGGTGTTTCATGACATGAGTGCACTTACATGCATGCAGGCAAAACAGTTACATATGTAAAATTAAAAATGAAAAACTAACGTGAAGAACAATTGAGGAAGACATCCTAATGCCAACCTTGGGCTTCACACATACTCACATGGGTAAGCACATGTGTGTACACAACTATACATACCAATACACACATACACAATGAAGAAAATGCCTATTTTAAGAATCTTTACATTTAATTGTTATGAAATAAGTTCAATTTTTAAGTCATTGTAATAAGTGAGGTTAACAATCAAGGCAGTAAAACTCTCAATACATAGATACTTTCTTTTCAGCAACATGAAACAGCTCCTTAAAATGCTGCCTACATCGTTTACAATGGCCCAGTAGCAAGGAAGTACTTTTTACTGCCAGGCACTATGGGAGAGAGCAAGCTCAGAAAGTCCCCCAAACACAAAAGCATGTGGATAAGGTATGAATCTGTCCTTTTGGGCACCCTCAAAATGAGTCACTGCCATTTGGCCTAGAAAAAAAGATCTAGGGATAAATTTCAGCTGTAGTCTTAAAAAGAGCATTCTAATATAATATTGCACTTTCTCTGTTTATTTTTTTCTATGTGTATATGTACTGTCTGCATGCAGGTTTGTGCACCTGTGTTGTTCAATGCCTCGGAGGTCAGAAGAGGGTCTCGGATTCCCCTGGAACTGAAGTTCTCCTGGAAGTGGAGTTACAGACAGTTCTCAGCTGCCATGTAGGTGCTGGGGATCAAACCCAGGTCCTCTGCAAGAGCAGTCGGTGCTCTTAACTGCTAGGCTATCTCTCCAGCCCCACTTTCTCTGGTTTTATATAATTAAGCTAGATCTGTCTTTGTCTCTCTCTGTCTCTGTCTCTGTCTCTCTCTCTTCCTCCCCCCCACCACTTAGAAAAAGATAGGGACAAAATGAAATTGTTCATGCCCTAGTTTGGTTGCTGCCGTAGGTGGCAGCCTGGCTCCCTGCTTGTCATGATCTTGGGCTTCCCTGGATTACTGAATTAAGCATCAATTTGCTAGTAACTAGCTAGTAACTCATGCTAAGTAAACTCAATAGCTACATCCCCCACGGAGCCTCTAAGTGAATTTTGAAGAGATATGGCTATTGTGTGTATGCTTCTACCCAGTTAACAAATGCATCTTAGACAATAGGAATCCAGTCACAGTCTTAGGGAAGCTCTGGGTTTAAACCTATAGGTGTAAGTTATTCTAAACATCACATATATAATGCATTGCCTATAAGGGTAAAAGTTCACCAAACCCAGAAAAAATGAATTATTAATGGTTTCTACTACTTCACTTGAACTTCCTTACATTTTTTGACTACTGCTCTCAAGTTAATCATCATATTTTTGGTGTATCTATTAACTGCAAAGTTCCTGAGAGAAAGGAAAAATCTTATCTATGTTCTCAGTTTCCAATTAAGACATAGAATAGGGAGAAGCTAGGAGGGACTGGAAAGTAATACTAATGGAGCCAAGTCATCTTTACATGCAAGTTCAGTGACTTCCATAAACATTAGTGCCCTCATTTTCAGAGGGGGAGGGAGGAAGGGAGGGGGAGAGAGAGGGAGAGAGAGAGGGAGAGAGAGAGGGGGAGAGACGGAGATTGAGGTGAGAGAACAACATCTAAACCCAGATATTCCTCGTCTACCCAGTGTCCTACAGTGCCTTCCTTTACATGTTTTCCAAATGTCCTTCATTGTAATATCTTTACGATATAACATCAATTTTATTTTTATTCATTTATTTTTTGGTCTTTTTGAGACAGGGTCTCCCTGTAGCTCTGGGTGTCCTGGAACTCACTCTGTAGACCAGGCTGGCCTTGAACTCACAGAGATCTGCCTGCCTCTGCCTCCCAAGTGCTAGGATTAAAGGCATGTGCCACCACACCCGGCTTTCTTTCTTTCTATCTTTCTTTCTTTCTTTTTTTCTTGGTCAACATCAATTTTAAAGAGAGAAAAAAAGAAGAATGAAAAGTGACATTTCCCATTATGTGGCACATATGTATATAACTACACACACACACACACACACACACACACAAAGAAAGAAATAAAATTTAAGAATTAAAAAGAAAAATGAAAAGGCATTTCATGCTACCAAACCATTTACTACACCTTGTAATGGGGAGTGCTACCTTCCAACAATCTCATGCTCCACGTCCCAGACCCTGGGGTCCAAAGCAACTCCATTCTTGCCCTTCTCTGGTGCATCCTTTCTCCAGGGTAAGGGGTAGCCAGAGAAAAGGGTATAGCCGTGTATGCTATTCTTCTAGACCAGTCTCAAGACACTTGTTATCCTGAATGACCACGACCAAAAGGACCTAGTTAGATCCCTACCCCAAACTATTTCCTGAGGGAAAACCACATATAACTGTGTGCACTCCAGGCCCAGTGGGGTAGAAAGGGTCACAGGTGCTGACAGACTTGGATGTGAGAATGGGGTGTGTCCACCAGTATGTGTGAGACTTCTTTTGGTGCCAGGTTGAAACAAAATGGGAGGAATAAGGGTCTGTCTCTCCCGAAGCTGGATGCAACTCTGGCCTCCCTCCCTTCTCTTCCTTCTCTTCTCCCTCTCTCCCTCTCCATTCCTTCTTTCTTAGACAAGTTCTCCCTATATTCACCAAGCTGTCTCAAGTTTGCCGTCCTGCTGCAGCTTCCCTAGCACTGAGATTACAGCTGCACCACCACGCCCAACTCAAAGTATCTTTTGATATGAAGTCCATTCAATTTCAAGTGTTAAAATCAGAGGGAGTGGTTGGGGAAACGGCTCAGTTAGTTAAGAGCTTACTGTATAAGCATGAAGACCCGAGTTTGGATCCCCAACACCCAAGTTAAAAGCCAGTTACAGTGGAGTGTGCCTGTAACCTCAGTGCTGGAGACGCAGAGACAAGGGGATCCCCGAGGCTTGCTGGCCAGCTGCTCTAGTTGAATCAATAAGCTACAGGTTCAGTGAGAGGCCATGTCTTAAAAATTAAGCCGGGCGTGGTGGTGCACGCCTTTAATCCTAGTACTTGGGAGGCAGAGGCAGGCGGATCTTTGTGAGTTCAAGGCCAGCCTGGTCTACAGCTGGGGCTACAGGGAGACCCTGTCTCGAAAAGACCAAAAAAAAAAAAAAATTAAGGTAGAGCTGTTGGGTGTGCTACACTCCTTTAATCCCAGTACTCAGGAGGTTGAGGTAGGCAGTTCTCTGTAAGATCAAGGCCAGCCTGGTCTACATAGCAAATTTCAGGCCACCTGGGGTTCTAGGGAGACCCTGTCTCAAACAAGAGCAAATAATAAAAAAAAATAATAATAATAATGATAATGATGATGATAAGCAATTAAAAAAGACATCTAGCATCAACCTCTGGCTTCTATACCCATGAATACACACAAACATATACATGAACTCATGTACACACACACACACACACTTACACACACACACACACACACACACACACACACACACCAGGGAAGATTAAGCCATAGCTCTGCTATATACAGCCTGTTTTGTTTGTTTGTTTTAGTCAGGATCTCACTATGTAACCCTAGCTGGCCTGGAACTCACTATGTAGACCAGTAAAGGTATGAGCCACAGCCTGTCTTTGCAAATAAAAATGTCCTGGGACACAGCTCTTCTCATTCATTTCTGTATTGTCTAGAGCTGTGTCATGCTAAAATGACAGAGTTGAGCCACTGTAACAGATACCATATATGGCTGGCCTACAAATCCTGAAATGCTTTCTCTTTGGCCTACTAGAGAAAACATTTGCCAAATCCTGATCTAAAATTATTGTAGAATACAAACCATAAAGTAGGCACAGGCCCCAGCTGCCTAGGAGGCTGAGGTGGCAGCTGGAGCATCTCTTGAGCTTAGGAATTAGGGACCAGCCTAGGCAACATAGCAAGACCTTATACAAACAAGCAAGCAGGTAAACAAACCAACACAAACAAGGAAGTCAGAAAGAACTGAGTGAGATCTTGCTGTTCCGGTATTCCTTTTTGGTTTCTAGTTTTCTGATTTTTTTTTTTTTTTGGTCTTTTCGAGACAGGGTCTCTATGTAGCCCCAGCTGTCCTGGAACTCACTCTGTAGACCAGGCTGGCCTTGAACTCACAAAGATCCGCCTGCCTCTGCCTCCCAAGTGCTAGGATTAAAGGCGTGCGCCACCACGCCCGGCTGTTTTCTGATATATTTTATAACAGACCAATCCTGCCAACAACAAGTGAGAAATTATACATATTTAATGAGCTGCCATTATTTCCTGTTTAAGAGACATCTGGCAGTTTGCTACTATGTACTAAGCAGATTTTATCCAGGTGTTAAGGGCATATATGCAAGGGAAATATTGGAGGAGGGGTCATAAGGAATTTACTAATTTTCCAGTTTCTATGTTGAAGTTTTCATATAGCCAATGAGAACTTTCCAGTTTTCTACGATTATCTCCTATCACTTCTGAGATTCTGAGAATGAGCTTTTTTTAAAAAAATTTCTTTTATGTGTATGAATGCACTGTCTGCATGCAAGTCTGTGCACCGGTGTCGTGCAATGCCTCGGAGGTCAGAAGAGGGCGTCAGATTCCACTGGAACTGGAGTCAAGACGGTTCTCAACCGCCATGTAGGTGCTGGGGATCAAACCCCGGTCTTCTGCAAGAGCAGTCGGTGCTCTTAACCGCTAGGCTATCTCTGCAGCGCGAGAATGAGCTTTATAAAGAATAGGTATTGTGAAGAGACTATGGCAGAGGACAGATGCATCTTCACCATGACAACTTTGCCATTTGGGCCACAATAATTAGACCACCTTGGTGGAACAAAACAAAAACAAAAACAAAAACACTGACAGGAAGGACAATTACTTCTTTTTTTTTTTTTTTTTTTTTTTTTTTTTTTTTTGTCTTTTTGAGACAGGGTCTCCCTGTAGCCCCAGCTGTCCTGGAACTCACTCTGTAGACCAGGCTGGCCTTGAACTCACAGAGATCTGCCTACCTCTGCCTCCCAAGTGCTAGGATTGAAGGCGTGCACCACCACACTCGGCCTAAAGGACAATTACTTCTACGCCCTAAGAAATCCATCCTGCAGAAATCGTCTTTGCTTTAGCCACGTGGGGATTGGAGATGGCCTGCTTTTAATACCAAGATAAGCACAGGGTTGGTAAACGATTATCTATTTTAAAGTTACAACTCAGGTTTGGCCATGTAGCTCACTGACAGAAGAATGCTTTGCATGTGAAAGGCCTTGGATTCGATCTCAGGATCAAAACAGAAAACAAACAAACAAAAACCCCACTTAACGTTAATATCTAAGAGTAAAAAGCCCACAGCAGCATAACTAACAAAGAAAAATGAAATAGGTCACCAGAGCTGTTCTATTCCTCATAACAAGGGAAAAATAACAGTGTGATTTGGTTTGGGGAGAGGTCATGAACTTGAGTCAGGTATTTCAGAGAATTCTAAGAAATATTCTTTGAAGCCACATTTGGGAGGAGGTTTTGTTTTTTTTTTAATTTCAACAGAAAAATAGAAAAGGAAGAAACAATATTTATAACCTAGGTATTTTCTCACTGTTTGCTGGCATGATTAGTCTATTATAAAATTATATCAGAAACACTACAAACCAGAACACAAGTGTGCTGAGTGCTCGTGGTTCTGGACTGCCGTAGTACGGTGATTCCACATGTTGCAGCGCAGAAGAGCAGAGATTCTGTCTGCCAGCTCTTCTCCTGTTTCTTTTTAGCTGGGCAGCTTTGCAAATTTCCTCCCTTGCAAAGCCTCATCCTCTGCAAAACACTGATAATATCATTTACCTTGCAGGGTTGTCAGGTCGATTAAATGAGGTGAGCTGGCTGAGTTCACAACAGTTTTCAGCATTTTGTAAGTACTGAATAAAATATTTTTTGCCTTTATCATAATGTATAATACATGTCAAAGCTTCCGAAGTGGGCTTTTCAGAGCTGGTGGAGGACACAGCTGCCTCTATGGTCCGATCTGGCTCCTATCTCTGCTTTGTAGTCTCTAAGACTCTACTACTGTAGATGGTTTTACTTTCCAGTAGCAGATATGGTTCTATGGAAATTTTCTCAGCCACTGAGAATGACCAACCAAATGCACACACTTCCCAAAGGCTTGACACCCCAGCATGTGCTAAACAAGCCCTTGTTGGTGATTAGCTGGCATCTGGCACAGCACATACTTTTAGAATGAAGTGTTCATGCTTGAGCAGTGCGTGTGCCTAGAGGAAGGAAAAGTATATTGATCAAGCAGGTGGATGGATATCACTTTGGACATAATTTATCATTTTCCATAGGATTCTCTCTGATGGTCCACTTACAGAATTATGTTCATTTGTAAAGAAGGGTGCCTACTGGGCTGGAGAGATGGCTCCAGCTCTGACTGCTCTTGCAGAGGACCCAGGTTCGATTCCCAACACCCACATGGTGGCTAAGAACCATCTTTAAGCCGGGCATGGTGGCACAAGCCTTTAATCCTAGCAAAAAAAAAAAAAATGTGCCTAGCTGCAAAAGGAAAACTCAGTGTTGCCTGGTCACGCCAATTCAAAATCATTAAAAGAATGACTTGTTCTGACCTACTTAGAGTCATAAAATCTCCATGCAACTATTAACTATTTATATGGGCTGACTGTTACAAAAATACTGTTCTCAGAATATCTCCAAAATATCTGCCAAGGACTTTATTGCTTTGTTTATTTTGCCCTTGGGAGAGAAGTCAAAGACAACGAATGTCTGCATTGATAATGGTCTTCTTTTAACATGCCTTGATTCAAATGTTCCTTCTGCTTTTCTGGCCAAGAAAATCAATTGTTTGTCCTTCTGTCCCTCTCCAAGTGTAGGTGCTGAGCTTGGTCTCCTCCTACTCCATCACTCCCTTCACTCCTAACAGTTCTATCGTAGCTCGATGGGTATTGCTTTCTCAAAGTCTGACACAAAACTGAAAAGTTTTATATTCAGCATCATCTTCTGCAATGATGGGTCTTCAGGGATGTATGGATTATGCAAAGCAATATTTGGAACACAAGAAGAAAAATGTAAATATCTTATTCATGTTTAATTTCAATTTTGAGATTTTATTTTTTGGAGAGAGGGTCTCTCTATAGCCCTACTGGCCTAGAACTGACTATCTAGACCAGGCTGGCCTCGATCTCACAGAGATTCACCTGCCTCTGCCTCCTGAGTGCTGGGATTAAAAGCATGTACCACCTCACCTGGCTTCAACTTTCAGATTTATTTTTCACATTTTTAAAAAGATCTATAACATATCAATACAATAGGGGAAATGATGTTTAAACTCTTACAAAATACGAAATCAGTAAAAAATTGTGGTCCACTTTTCTGTATAGCAGCACTTCTCACAGTAAGGTAATAAGATCCATGAGGTTTTCTGAGGTCCTTATGTCTGCAAAGTCAAGTGTTTTCATAACAATAAGATGGATCTTGCCTTTTGTATTCATTCTCCCCTGAGTCTATCTAATGGCATTTTCCCAGCGGCTAAGTACTCTATGACATAACAGAGTGCAGAAGCACTATGAGAATTCAGTTGTTTCCTGGAAAGCAACATATTTAAAGAGACTGACAGAAAATCTAAAACAATGCTATTCTTGCCACCAAACTTCATCCTGTTTTAGAAAATAATTGTTTTTCATAAAAATGTGTTATTTCTTTTAAAATATGAAGGATGGTTTTTATTTTTATTTATTTATTTATTTATTTATTTTTTGGTCTTTCGAGACGGGTCTCCCTGTAGCCCTAATGTCCTGGAACTCACTCGTAGACCAGGCTTGCCTTGAACTCACAAAGATCTGCCGCCTCTGCCCTCCACGTGCTAGGATTAAAGGCATGCACCACCATGCGCAGCTTGGTTTTTATTTTTAAATGAAATGAATAATTTTAAGTTTTAATTTTCACTCCCATATGGTAAGTACTAATAGCTGCCCAATGGTGTATAGAGTTAGCTTTTGCCAGTTTGTAAGTAAACAGTTCATAGCTTGAAATAGTCTATGGTGGAGGTTTATAGCATGGGAATTACGAAGCACCTCAAATCATAGGTTTTGTCTTGAATAATTAATTTAACAGCACAACAATGAATATAATTCACTTTTAAAAAAAACTATCTTTGGGGCTGGAGGATGGCCTAGCGTGTAAGAGCGCCGACGTCTTGCAGAGGACCTGGGTTCGATTCCCCCAGCACCCACATGCGGCCGAGAACCATCTGAAACCCATTCCACAGGAGAACGTCCATCCAAAGGAAACTCCATTAAGGCACACCCTCTTCATGACCTCCGCGGCATGCACGACACGGGTGCACAAGACTTGCAATGCAGCAGTACATTCATACACATACAGAAATAAATAAATAATATAAAAAAAACTATCTTTGTGGGCTGGAAGAATTTGCTCAGTACGAGTTAAGAATGCTTACTCGTCTTGGGGGGCTGAAGAGATGGCCTAGTGGGTTAAGAGCGCCGACAGCTCTTACAGAGACCGTGGTTCGATCCCCCCACCCACATGCGGCCTGGAGAACCGTTGAAACTCCAAGTCCAGGAGAAAATCCTCCAGTTCCAGGGGAAACTGACAACCTCTTCTGACCTCCGCGGCATTGCACGACACGGGTGCACAAACTTGCATGCGACAGACATTCATACACATGACGGAAATAAAAAAAAAAAAAAGAATGCTCACTGCTCTTACAGAAACCCAAGTTCCAGTTCCCAGCACCCAGGGGCTATACAACTCACCTGCTGTAACCTCTCATCTCCAGGAGATCTGATGCCTTCGTCTGGCTCTTTGGGATCTTGCATGCACATGGTCACATAAACTCATGCAGGCAAACACATACACATAAATAAAATGGTTAATTAAAAAACCCTTTAGCGCATAAATAAATAAATAACTAAGATAAATAATAATAAATAAAGCCAGAAAAAAAAGGTGACTTTAATCCCAGCACTCTTGGGAGAGCAGAGGAGGCGGACCTCTGTGAGTTCAAGGGCAGCCTGGTGTATTGTAGAGAGCTCTGCCAGCTGGGACTAAAGGGAGGCCCTGTCCCAAAACACAACACCAAAAATAAAAATAAATAAATACTATACTTCTAAAAAAAAAAAATCTTTCTTTCTTTCTTTCTTTGTTTTTTTTTTTTTTTTTTTTTTGGTATTTTGGAAGACAGGGTCTCCTTGTAGTCCCAGCTGTCCTGGAGCTCACTCTTTACACCAGGTTGGCCTTGAGGCTCACAGAGATCGGCCTGCCTCTGGGCCCCCCAAGTGCTAGGATTGAAGGCATGTACCACCACGCCTGGCTTTATAACTATTTTTTTTTTTTAAAATAGATAAAAATGTGAGTACCTCTGCTGTACAACATTTAACTGTTAATTGCTACATTCTTGGTACTCCATTCACAGGGTCATACCCCTAACTCTGGTAAAAAAAAACCCAACTCTCTCTTTATTTTTTAAGTTAAAGTTTTTATTTTTGTTTTTTTTATTATTTATTCACTTTCCCATTCCTCTAACCTGGTAGAACCATTCATCTTCCTTGAGTCTCTGAAACTTTTCCCTGCTAAAATATGCTTCTGTTCAAAGTGTATCAGAATCATTTGGGGGTGATTATTAACAGTAACTATTTCCACAACAATTACATCACCTTAAATCTACAAATTTTAAATCTCTGCAGTAAGGCTAGATATAATGTTAGGGGCGAACTTCATTTAAGGAACTTCGAATGCTCTCTGCTTTGGGGATCTCACACAGTGCTGTATCCTTAAACACCTCTTTGAGTTCTATAGCTTCAGCTACTCTCTTTTTTTGCACCTTTAAATGTTCCTGCAGCATTTCTATAGACTCTCTTCCCACCACATTAAGCTCAATATTCTCTAGTCATAGTCCATTAACTTCTGAAGGAAATCTGCTATTCAGTCTGTTGTTTCTTCTGAAGTTAACGATGCCGCAGTTGTCTTTATTGCTCAAAACTGACTACTGAAGTTGATTTTATCTTTTACTTCTTTTTGATTGTTCCCATGCTTAACCAGAAGCACTGGTCTGTACATCCCAACTCTAAAACATCACATGCATCTCTTCTGACCATTTCTAGTCTATTGAATGGTAAAGAAAAGAAAAAAAAGGGAAAAGAACTTTCTTATTTCAACCCTAGAAGATTAAATTCTTATTTCAACCCTGAAAGATTAAAGGAGCTCAGTGATTTTATAACAACCACCTTTCATGCCCCTATGACTTCTAATGCCACCTACTGGCAAGTTAGAAGTTTAGAAGTCTCTTGGATAGTTCTTTTGCAGGCTGCTGTGTTGGTTGTTAGTTATATCACAGTTCTGTCCCCTATTTAGTGCACAGTGGCTACTCCATTGGAGAAAAACTGGACCTCAGAATAGAAAAAGTATACATTCTTTTTTGTCCAGAAGAAGCTGGAGATAGAGTGTAGTGCATTTCTGGTAAGGAGGCCAAAGAGTAAAAGGCCTAGGGGGTCTCTGCTGTTGGGCAGATTACTGAGGAATCGTCTCAGATTATGCCAATCCACATGCCATTTGTTGGGCTTAAACAGTCTTGTTTGTAAAAGAAACAGAATGGAATTAAAAGAAGAGAAATGACGAACAGATAATGGGGTTTTTAAATTGCAAAAATAGCATGCGGCCATGGGACAAAAGGAAGGAAGAATGTAGAAGTGGGATGGGGGAAGAGGAAAGCGATTTGTATTCTGACTATGCCCCTGCTCTGCTGCCATGGTTTGGACCTGTGTTGTTCTGCTCATGAAAGGTTTTGACTGGGCCCACACCGGCCTTCCCAGTGAGATTGGACCATGGGAACACTAGAGCAAGGAGGCTACAAGAATGGAGGAGAATGAAGACAGTATTCTCCTACTGGGCAGATCTGCTATTGGCTGCCTGAGTTCTCCACAGAAGGGTATCTAAGCCCTGCTGCCAGACCCATCTGCATCGTTGGCTGTCTCCCCAGCGCTCGGGCTTAGAGGCGGGGCTCACAGCCTTTTCTCAGACGGGGCCTGGCGACCGTGCTTTGGGGGGGGGGGGACCCATGATTAATATACAGAGACAGAAAAAAAAAAAAGAGGAAAAAAGCTTCAGTGATGCAAAACAGAGAGAAGGCGAGGAACTGATAACTCGTTTTCCTCTGTGAAACGTGCCTTTCACCTGGCTTGACCAGGCCGCCCCTCCAGCGCTCGCTTCCTTTCTTCCTCCACCTGTCTGCGTCTACCCTCCCGACATTCTCCTTCATCTGTCATCATCTTTTCTCTCCGTGTCTTTCTTTGGAGGCTTACTCACTTGCAGCTTCTTTTCTTGAACAATTCAGCCAACTTGTCCATTCTGAAATAAATACCTTGCAGGGCTCACTTTTCAACAATGAGGTACCAGGTGGTGTTCTGGGCCCTGCCTCACATAAGCTTTCTGATGACAGGGACCTTCCATACCTCCTATGTTCTGAATGAAGATCACATGACTTCACTTATATGTGAAGTGTGAAAAATTCAAACTTGTGTAAATATAGAGTAGAGTGATGGTAGCCATGTGAGGGGGAGGGAGACTGAGGCAGACACGGTCCAATGAATGCCAAAATTGGGAGGAAAGAAAATAGTAAAGTCGAAAAAGATCTGTAGTACAATAAGGGGACTGTAGCTGATAATAACGCATTCTTGAAAACTGCTAGGATAACAGACATTATGATTTCAGCATAAAAATGATAAATACGTGAGGTAATGCATGAATTACCTTAATTAAGCTCTCTTATATGATTTACATACATTTCAATACAACATGCTCAGACCAATTCTCCATCCCTAGACTCTTTTTCAAGGTCAGGTAAATGGATAGTCCTTTTAATATACATGCATATAGATGCTTTGGCATTTTTCTTTCTGGCATTGTGAGAGGTAAGATCTATGTATTGTCACCTTTACTATGGGCAAATACGTGACTGCTTAGCCACAAAACTATGGTAGAAATGATGCTATTTGGCTTTGAAGGTTCGATTATAAAAGCCAACTGGCTTTCACTTTGTCACTGGCTACATTTACTCTGAAAGCCTTTACCTTCCATCTAAGAAGTTGAAATATCCATAAGCATCCATACTGTGTGGAACTCCAAGCCACAGGGCCACTAGGAACATAGGCAGAAGTTTGGGAACAAGGTGTTCAAGAGATTTGTGACTAGAACGCCCAGTGTTGTGAGTTACAATCACACAAAAACTTGGAATGCTCTACAAAAACACAGATAAAATAAAGAAATGCAATGACCCAGTTTTGTGTGTGCCTGAGATTCTGCTATGTCTTGTTTTCAGAAGCCGCTCAATAAACACTCTTTGAATACTGAATAAGGTAAAAGATTCTGTTCATCTCATATGGTAGATCCCCAGAAGGAAGCAGGCTTTCTTTATGTTACCTCCATTCCACAGACCCTATCAAGGTAATGCCTATGTAGTTGGTAAGTAGGGAAATAAACATTGAAAACATCCAAAATTCAAGAAACAGCAGTTGTCTCAAACAGAACCCCAAGAAACTGACAGCACATCCAAGTCCAGATAATCTGTGATTTCCTGCAATCCATCAGGATATTTGCAGTGTAGGAACTGTGAAAGCTACTGCTCTAATTTGGTGCTGGTCACAGCTGAACTGTTGCCACTCCTGGGAGAGAAGAGACGAGAGGGAGGACTGATAACAGGGGCTCAAAGAGAAAGTCAATAGAGAAGAACCATGCCCTTAGGTCGAGGGGCACCAGCAGCCCTAAGCAACCCCACAAGGAGAGAGCCAGGAGAATAATTAGCCAGACTTTACCCCCACCCCTGCTTGGAGCCCCTGCTGGGACTCTGCCATAGGCTGGAGGAAGTCAGCTTAGAGCCCAGGCTTCATTCTTGAGGGCAGTGTCCCAGAAAGAGAGCCTCAGGGTAAAGGAAGGGAGGACAGAGGAAAAGGAAGATACCCTTACCAGGAGGCCTGCACTCTGTTGGTGTCTGGAAGGCTGAAAAACACCAACTGATGATCAGCTGATCCGTAATCCAGTGAGAATGAATCATTTTTATACTCTCATTATGCAGGAATTTTTTTTTAAGCCACTCTAATTGAAGAACAACATTTCATCCAGGACAAAAATATCAGGTTCCAATTAAGAAGAAAATTAATTTCAGATTACAGAAATTGTGAACTTTAGTTCTGCCAGACCTGAAGCAGTTCGCCACGAACATATATCAACTCTGGATTCCTGGAAAGTTCCCATTAGGGGAACTAATCAAAGGATGAATAGTAATGTCCACTTATAACCAAAGCTTATAATGTAGAGAATACAACAATACTTACAGATTTGGGAATTTGCCAGTAAACCAGGGGGAAAGAAAGGGCCCCAAAACTGTTAAAGAAAAATGGCTCATATACAGATGAACTAGGGAGTGCGAAATAGGGAAATTCACGGAAAATGTTAGTTAACTTTGAAAACTGCCACATTTCCTAAGAAGCACAATGGAAAAATTATCAGTCAAGTGACAGAAAATACCATGATGAAATCCTATGAAGAAAAAACTGAATTCTGAATGTCTCAAAATAAACAAAACAAAAAAAGATTATTATCTTTTTATTTGGTTGATTCGATGGCCTCTAGATTGCTGATATCTATTAGCAAATCACGGCAAGAAAAAGAAAAACAAAGATACTTATTATCCTTGTAACCATCAGCAGACAGCAATTTACTACTATACTTGGCTCACAAAGATTTACAGTCACAAAATGTAAGTTTTCATTATGTATATATTCATTAACTCTTAGAAAATAATTTTCTATTCAGAAACTTTATAGTTAAATGAACAGCTGTTTACCACACTGAGTCTGCAATTTAATAAGGGACAGAGAGAGAGAGAAGAGAGAGAGAGAGAGGAGAGAGAGAAGAAGAGATAGCTGGGTGTCGGGTGGCACACCTTTTTTTAATCTAACACGCCAGAGGCAAGAGGCTAGGGTGGAATCTCTGTGGAGTTAAAGAGCCAGCCTGCTTCTACACAGTGAGTTCCAGGCCAGCTGGGGCTACAGGGAGACTGTTCTCAAAAAGATAGAGAGATGCATGCATGGTTCACGCAATCTGGTTCCATCCAAGGAGTCCATGCCAAAATTTCAGAGTCGATGTCCTGCCGAGGACACACTTACTGGTTGTTTGTTGGTTTTTTATCTTATGTGTAATGTGTACGTCTGCATGAGGTCTGCGCACCCGTGTGATCAGAAGAGGGCGTTCGGATTCCCTGGAGCTGGAGTTCTCCTGGAATTGGAGTTACGACGGTTTTCTCAGCCGCCTGTGGGTGCTGGGGGATCGAACGTGGGTCCTCTGCTAGAGCAGTCAGTGCTCTTAACCGCGTGGCCATCCCTCCAGCCCCATGTACTGTTTGGTGTTTTTTTTTAGGTCGTTTCGAGACAGGGTCTCCCTGTAGCCCCCAGCTGTCCTGGAACTCCTTAGTAGACCAGGCGGGCCTTGAAACTCACAGAGACCATGTACTGTTTTTAAAACATCCAATACTCAGATCAAGTTGAGATTAAGTGATTGCATAACTGATACCTGATGACCATTTCATGTGAGCAGAGTTCAAGAGAAAAAGCCATTTGACTATAACTAGGATTGATTATTTGTTCCTTGTCATGAGATTATATACAGAATTTAATAGAATAACCAGAAAGAAAAGTATTTTCCTTGTCTAATTGACCACCTAATTTTCATGAAGATTTGGCAGGTCTAGTCACACTAAAGTATAGACTATTCCTTACTGACTCAGCAGTTTACATTCCTCATGGGTCTAAATAGTCTTCTTCATGATCGAATAATAATAAACATAGACTTCAGTGCCTACCATCCATGCCTGGCAATGTTGCAAATACACTGAGGAGATATCTCAGTGGACAAAACAGATAAGTTTCTGCCCTCACAGGATGGCAAATCACAACACAGTGGAAAGAAGTAAGAACTTCAGACAGTGATCTTTGCTAAGGATAAATAAAAAAAGTTTTTGCTGAGATGAAGAAGATGGGAGAGGAGAGATATCATTTTGGATGAGATGTTTATTGGGGGCACCCATACTGAGGATTGAACAGTTTTAGATAAAGACCGTGGGAACAAAAAAAAAAAAAAAAAAAAAAAAAAAGACTTGGACAAAAGAAAACGTGAACCATGTTAAAATATAGGAAAGATCATTCCAGGACAAAGATCAGCTGAGACAAAGGGCCCTGAGGTTGGGATAGCCTGGGGAGGGTTTAGGAATAGGAAGATCAGCCAGTGAGAGGAAAGTGACAGGAGATAAGATGGGAGGGCTAGCCAGATCCAACCACACGAGGCTGGATGGCCCAAGGAATTTGGGATTTGTTTCCAGAGTGCTAAAAAGCTGCCTTAGGGTTTGGAGCTGGAGACCTGACCTCTGCTTCCAAAGTATCACTCTGCCTCTGCAAGGAGAAGAGCTTGTGTGGAGCAGAAGGCCATGGCAGGCATTCAAGTAACAGCTGATGCAGCCTAGAAAGCTGTAAGCAAATATATGAGAAGACTGGAAAGTTATTGTGCAGACAGGCCTGCTGGCAGATCGAATAGGTGGTGCATGCAGGGAATGGAAAAACAGAAAATCAGTGTGAGGTTTTGGACCTGGACATGAAGGCACTTTCAGCAACTAACCAGGGGGAAGAAGTGGAGAAAAGCAGGTATGAGCGGATGGTTACACAGAGAGAATTCGGTATTCAGTACCTGGGAGGCACCCATTAATACCTAAAAGGAGACATAGAATAATCATTTGTATACATGAATCTGAAGTTCTAAAGAGAGGTTAAGTACACCTAAAAAATAATCCAAATCTAAAAATATTAGAAATATATGTTTGAGAGGTGTAAACTGTCTTTAAATTGACTTTGCAGGCTATTGCTTCTCACAAATGGAAGTGCTAAGAAGAAGCCTGTGGGGTCTGTGAAGGGCCTTTGATTGGTTCCTCCATACCCTTATGCCTTAGTTTCACTATTTCTCCACCAAAAAATAAAATCTGCTAATTTCTTGTAGCAGAAAATGACCACAATCATGAAAAGAAAATAATAACCTCATGAGTTCAAGGCCAGCCTTGTCCCACAGAGAGCTCCAGCCACCTGGGACTAAAGGGAGTCCCTGTCTCAAAAATACCCCCCCCCCCAAAAAAGAGAAAAGAAAATAATATGACCTTAGCAAATGAGGACTGGAAATCAAGAAAATACAATACTTTCTACTGACTCAGAGCCAAAGCAATGGTCTTGCTAGCTCAAGCCTTAACTCGATACTCACACAGAGATGATAGCTAAAAAGAAGCATGACAAAAGCAGGAACTTTTTTTTTTTACCACAGCCCCATCACAAGAAAGGCAACTCAATAAAAGGCACTAATAATGATGAGTTGTTTTATTTTGAATTGTTTTTGTTTGTAGGTAAAGAGACTCGTCACGGAAAACGTGAACAAGTCTGAATTTGGTGGGTTTTCCAGCACAGGTCCACCTTCTGTTGGGCTGTCTTTTCTATTCAGTTAGACAGTTCATCAAGAGAGGAAAGCTAAAGGTATTTTAATACTAAGAAGAGGAACTCTCAAGTCTCAGTAATATGTTAATACATGTTGCTTTTCATTTTAATATCAATAATTTTTACTTGAGTGGATTTCTTTACGGAGGGGTCTAAACCCACAAAACCCCTTCATAAGGACAATAGGACAGGAAGTTGCAAAGTCATAATCAGCAAGTGACCTTAGATCTTTTTGAAGTGCAAAGAAGCAAAATAACAGCCTAAAGAGTAAAACTAACATCACACCTTTGAATCAGTAAGGGAAAAGAGAAAAATTATTAACAGCTACTATTCTCAGTGGGAATTTCAAAACCCAAAGCCCCAGGACAATGGTGATACTTAATAGTAGTTTTTTTTTTTTCTTCAGGGCTTCCGAAAATTTATTTCTAATAAGTTTTAGAATTAAAAAGGAAATCTTTCCAAACTCAATACTTTTCCATTTGGAAGATTCTACTTTTTTTCTGCGTTTACTTTAATAAATAGCAAGAGACTATTTAGAAGTTTCAGGGCAGCAGTGCTAAGACTATGGTGCAAAAACGTGTCAAGTTTTGGTTTTGATTTGGACTTCAAGAACACATTGCATTTAGAAGGTTTGGCCAAATAATAATGCAACCCTTCTGAAGACAGAATCTCCACTTCCTTTTAAAATGAATATACAACAACTTAAAATAGTTGGCGAAGTGTGTTTTCTCCCATCTCTGATTCACTGTCTCTGACACCTCTTGGAAAAGTCTGCGTATCTTACCTCTTAGTCTGTGTTTCCTCAATTTCAGCATATTTATGCCCATTATGGGGAAGAGGAAAAGAGAAAGAAAAGAAAAAAAAGGAATCAAGTAAAAAGACTAGCCGTGCCAGAATAGGGTGGGAAATTCTTCCAAAAACCACCTACTTGACCTGCTCTTAGCCCCCCCCCCCCTTGCTGGCCTTCTCCTTTCATGAGTCTTCCGCAGCAACCTCGGCTATCCTCAGTCGTGGTCACCAATGGCCAGCACCAGTAAATAGATAAGGCAAAAATTAAAAAAAAATTAATTCGTTTTGGTTGTAGGTCAAGAGAATCTCACAGAAACATGTTCATCTCTGACTTGGTGACTCCCCAGCACAGGCTTAGTGTTTCAATACTAGGAATAAAATAGTCTACAGAGTAGTAAAACTTCTCATTTTAAAAGCTTGATAATTTGTTTTGAATTCAATTGACTATTCAAGATTCATGATTCCCTCACAGTGGATCTTTGTGAGTTCAAGGCCAGCCTGGTCTACAGAGTGAGCTCCAGACAGCTGGGACGACAGGGAGACCCTTCCGCAAAAAAAAAAAACAAACCAAAAGTCTAAAATAAAAAAAAGATGGTCCCCTCCACCAGTTATTTTAAGTATGTGTAAAGAACTGATAAGAGTTATTTAAGATTGTGTTATCAATTATGCCCCATTAGCTATTTCCATAGTTTTATAGGAAAATAATCAAATAAAATCTAATTAATATTTAATTTACAGCACTTACACACTTATTTCTAAATTTCAGCAGCATTTGAAGTTTAAGAGTTTAAAAAGATTCAGATACCTCAAATGCTTTCAGTTTATTGGCATAAAGTCCAGGACTAATGTATACATGGATACCATTTGTTAAAGGGGATGGTTGTTCTCCACAAAAACCATCTCAGAGAGATTTGCTAGAAACGAAAATGTTCTGGGTCAGAAGACAAACCCTAGAAGGAAGAGCCTTCTTCACTTTTCTTACAGGACACCAGCCCCCCAACCGTAGCTAAGCATGGTTTTCTTCAAGTTTCCACAGAGCAAACAAATTACCCTGACTGGATCATTTCAAATTGCACACAGATAAGGCAGCTAAAAACCCCTTAAAGAACCGACAAAATGTATGTCAAATTATCTCAAATACTAACTGATTCCAAGACAATCTACAGAAACATTTACATCTTCTTTTGCAAGTACCAGATAGCAACTATCCAGACACATGGAGAAGACCATGATATTGAATTAAACACAGGCTTTATTTCAGAGATAAGAATACTAAATACCAAGATAACCCCAGAAAGATGTGAGCTTCCTTTGGGCATAGAGACATGAGTAGGTCTTGGGTAAATCTCAAAGTTCTAGGGAGCCCCCTCTAAAATTAAGCTGGAGAATACTTCTCTAAGAGCAAAAATCATGATAATGTGATCTTATTCAAATAGGTAGACTTTTACCCCCTTGTTCAAGTACAGTGTGACCTGGTGGGGTTGAGAGGCTGAAAGAATGCAGTATTTTTTAAAAAGTTGATGGGAAAGGAGAAGAAAATTGGGATCCAGACCAAGAATCGATGAAAACACTTGCATAATTACTGACAATGAGATGGACGAAAGTTGAAAATATTTTCCAAGTCTTTCTGCTTAGTTGAGCTGAAATTATTAATAGAGGTAAAAACAATACAATTACAATCAAAGGCAGCAGCAAAGAGGAAAAATCTAGGGAGTTTTAGAACCAGAAAGGAATGTGGGGAAAGGGGGATGGGGAAGGGAGGCAACAGAAGTCAAAGCAGGATAGGACCGGGGCCACAAAACTGGCTTTTGAACAAAAGAAAATAGGAGCATAAAACATTTACGAGTGTTTTCATTCGTACCATTTCTTCCTAAATCAATTAAAACACTGGCTTATGATGGATTTACACCGCAGTGAAACTCCTGACAACTTCAAAATCAACTTCATGTTTGGGTTCCATTCTTGCAGGTGATGAATAGTGGGGAATCAGGGAAGGAATGTCACTTGAAGCCAGTCACTTATCATGAGCCAAAATGGCTGAGTACCCCATAAACCGCGATGACCCGTTTCCTATTAGCGTCACACAACAGGAGGCAGCCTCATCTGAGGTAACAGTTTTTATGACCTCCGTAGGCAGAGGGGCTAATGTTAGGAAATGGCTTATTTTCACTCTGTTATAAATGTTCATCATTATGCCATAAAAAATTCTTTAACAGTATAAACTACTGATTGGGTCATAAGGATTCTTTAAAAGATTTTCTCAGCTAGTCTGTTGTAAAAAAAGGAGCTAACTTAATCTTGGTAAAGTATACTCACTCTTTACAAGCTCTAGTTGATTTGGGATATGAGATAAGCAATTTTTTTTACAAGGATGTATAATATCATAAGAGACTATAATTAAAATATTCGCTGCAACCAAAAAGAGTTGGAGGATCCACTGAATTATTCTGTGGTCTCATTCCAAAATACATATTTTGAATTTTAGCCAATATTGTTTCCTAGTTCCAAGAAAAGCCATGAAGATCAGAAGCCATGATTTAAGCTACTTAAAACTGTTAAAGTAGTTAAATCCAACATGCTACCCACAAAATATAATCTAATAGTTTAAACATCCGGGTGACTCGCTTCCACATGATTAGTGCCACTCTTCACAACAGACATGGACAGGAGTTACTTTCCTACAAGAAATGGCAAAATACCATTTCCAAACAACGGAAAACCGAAAAAATCAGGAAGAATTTGGAGCAAGAGGAGGAAAGAGAGAAAAGGGAAATTGAGATTNTTTGTTTTTTTTTTTTTTTTTTGTCTTTTGAGACAGGGTCATCCCGTAGCCCCAGCGTCCTGGAACTCTACTCTTTGTAGACAGGATGGCCTTGAACTCACAGAGTGCTGCCTACCTCTGCTCCTCAAGTGCTAGGATTGAAGGCGTGCACCAACCCACTCGGCCTAAAGGAATTACTTCTACGCCCTAAGAAATCCATCCTGCAGAAATCGTCTTTGCTTTAGTCCAGGGTGCGTTCGGGGATGGTGGAGGGTGGACCTGCTTTTACTACCAGATAAGCACAGGGTGGTAAACGATTATCTATTTTAAAGTTACAACTCAGGTTTGGCCTGTACTCACTGAAGAGAATGCTTTGCATGTGAAAGGCCTTGGATTCGATCTCAGGATCAAAACAGAAAACAAACAAACAAAACCCCTAACTTTAACTACTAAGCGAGTAAAAAGCCCACAGCAGCATAACTAACAAAGAAAAATGAAATAGGTCACCAGAGCTGTTCTATTCCTCAAACAAGGGAAAAATAACAGTGTGATTTGGTTTGGGGAGAGGTCATGAACTTGAGTCAGGTATTTCAGAGAATTCTAAGAAATATTCTTTGAAGCACATTGGGAGGCGGTTTTTGTTTTTTTTAATTTCAAACAGAAAAAAAAAGAAGAAAAATATTTGATCACCTAGGTATTTTTCTCACCTTTTGCTGGCATGATTAGTCTATATATAAAATTATATCAGAAACACTACAAACCAGAACACAAGTGTGCTGAGTGCTCGGCTGGTTCTGGACTGCCTAGTACGGTGATCCACATGTTGCAGCGCAGAAGAGCAAGATTCTGTCTGCCAGCTCTTCTCCGTTTCTTTTTAGCTGGGCAGCTTTGCAAATTTCCTCCCTTGCAAAGCCTCATCCTCTGCAAAACACTGATAATATCATTTACCTTGCAGGGTTGTCAGGTCGATTAAATGAGGTGAGCTGGCTGAGTTCACAACAGTTTTGCATTTTGTAAGTACGAATAAAATATTTTTTGCCTTTATCATAATGTATAATACAGTCAAAGCTTCCGAAGTGGGCTTTTCAGACTGGTGGAGGACACAGCTGCCTCTATGGTCCGATCTGGCTCTATCTCTGCTTTGTAGTCTCAGACTACGTAGGTTTACTTTCCAGTAGCCATATGGTTCTATGGAAATTTTCTCGCCACTGAGAATGACCAACCAAATGCACACACTTCCCAAAGGCTTGACACCCCAGCATGTGCTAAACAAGCCCTTGTTGGGATTAGTGGCATCTGGCACAGCACATACTTTAGAATGAAGTGTTCATGCTTGAGCAGTGCGTGTGCCTAGAGGAAGGAAAAGTATATTGATCAAGCAGGTGGATGGATATCAATTTGGACATAATTTTCTATTTTCCATAGGATTCTCTCTGATGGTCCACTTACAGAATTATGTTCATTTGTAAAGAAGGGTGCCTACTGGGCTGGAGAGATGGCTCCAGTCTGAACTGTCTTTGCAGAGGACCCAGGTTCGATTCCCAACAGCCACATGGTGGCTAAGAACCATCTTTAAGCCGGGCATGGTGGCACAAGCCTTTAATCCTAGCAAAAAAAAAAAAAATGTGCCTAGCTGCAAAAGGAAAACTCAGTGTTGCCTGGTCACGCCAATTCAAAATCATTAAAAGAATGACTTGTTCTGACCTACTTAGAGTCATAAAATCTCCATGCAACTATTAACTATTTATATGGGCTGACTGTTAAAAAATACTGTTCTCAGAATATCTCCAAAATATCTGCCAGGACTTTATTGCTTGTTTATTTTGCCCTTGGGAGAGAAGTCAAAGACTAACGAATGTCTGCATTGATAATGGTCTTCTTTTAACATGCCTTGATTCAAATGTTCCTTCTGCTTTTCTGGCCAAGAAAATCAATTGTTTGTCCTTCTGTCCCTCTCCAAGTGTAGGTGCTGAGCTTGGTCTCCTCCCACTCCATCACTCCCTTCACTCCTAACAGTTCTATAGTAGCTCGATGGGTATTGCTTTCTCAAATTGACACAAAACTGAAAAGTTTTATATTCAGCATCATCCTCTGCAATGACGGGTCTTCAGGGATGTATGGATTATGCAAAGCATATTTGGAACATACAGAAGAAAAAAGTAAATATCTATTCATGTTTAATTTCAATTTTGAGATTTTATTTTTTGGAGAGAGGGTCTCTCTTAGCCCTACTGGCCTGAAACTGACTATCTAGAACAGGCTGGCCTCGCTTCACAGAGATTCACCTGCCTCTGCCTCCTGAGTGCTGGGATTAAAAGCATGTACCACCTCACCTGGCTTCAACTTTCAGATTTATTTTTCACATTTTTAAAAAGATCTATAACATATCAATACAATAGGGGAAATGATTGTTAAACTCTTACAAAAATATGAAATCAGTAAAAAAGTGGTCTACTTCTCTGTATAGCAGCACTTCTCACAGTAAGGTAATAAGATCCATGAGGTTTTCTGAGGTCTTTATGTCTGCAAAGTCAAGTGTTTTCATAACAATAAGATGGGTCTTGCCTTTTGTATTCATTCTCCCCTGAGTCTATCTAATGGCATTTTCCCAGCGGCTAAGTACTCCATGACATAACAGAGCGCAGAAGCACTATGAGAATTCAGTTGTTTCCTGGAAAGCAATATATTTAAAGAGACTGACAGAAAATCTAAAACATGCTATTCTTGCCACCAAATTTCATCCTGTTTAGAAAATAATTTTTTTCAAAAAAACTAACAAAAAAAAAAAATGGTTTTTATTTATTTATTTATTATTTATTATTTATTTATTTATTTATTTTTGGTCTTTTCGAGACAGGGGTCTCCCTGTAGCCCGATGTCCTGGAACTCATCTGTAGACCAGGTGGCCTTGAACTCACAAAGATCTGCTGCCTTTGCTCCATGTGCTAGGATTAAAGGCAATGCACCACCATGCCCGCTTGGTTTATTTTTAATGAAATGAATAATTTTAAGTTTTAAGATTTTTCATCCCATATGGTAAGTACTAATAGCTGCCCAATGGTGTATAGAGTTAGCTTTTGCCAGTTTGTAAGTAAACAGTTCATAGCTTGAAATAGTCTAGGTGGAGGTTTATAGCATGGGAATTAGAAGCACCTCAAATATAGGTTTTGTCTTGAATAATTAATTACAGCACAACAATGAATAAATACTTTAAAAAAACTATCTGGCTGGCCGAGAGATGGGGCCCTAGCGGTCAAGAGCGCGCGACCGCTCTTGCAAGGATCCGGGGTTCGATCCCAGCACCCCATGGCGGCCCGAAACCATCTTGCAACCCAATTCCAAAGAGCAACTTCAGTTTCCAAGGGAATCCAACAACCCTTCTTGGACCTCCGCGCATTTAACTGACACGGGTTGACACAAACTTGATGCAGACAGTACATCATACACATACAGAAATAATAAAATTAATATAAAAAAAACTATCTTTGGGGGGTTGGAGAGATTGCTCAGCAGTTAAGAATCTTCACTGTCTTGGTGGGCTGGAGGAGTTATGGCCTAGTGGTTAAGAGCGACGTCGACCGCTTTCACAGAGGACCCGGGTTTCGATCACAGAACCCACATGGCGGCTGAGAAAACCGTTTGAACTCCAATTCCAGGCGAAACTCCAGTTCCAGGGGAATCTGACACCCTCTTCTGGCCCTCCGCGGCAATTGCACGACACGTTGATGGGTGCACCACTTGCAGCAGACAGTACATTCGATACACTACGGAAATTAAAAAAAACACAAAAAGATGCTTATTGCTCTTAAGAGTTCAGTTCCAGCACCCCAAGGTGGCTTATCCAACCTCGTAAACCCTCGTCCAGGAACTCGATGCCATTTGGTACATGGGATATTGCATGACACATGTACCAATATATGCAGGCCAACACATACACATAAATAAACTTTTTTTTTTTTTTTTTTTTTTTTTTTTAAGAAAATAAAAAAATAATAAATAAATAAATAAATAAAGCCAATGTGGTGGCACGCGTCTTTAATCCCCAGCATTTGGGAGGAGGATGGCATCGGCGGACCTCTGTGAGTTCAAGGGCAGCCTGGTCTATGTAGAGAGCTCTAGGCCAGCTGGCGGGGACCCTAAGGGAGCCCTTGTCTCAAAACACCAAAAAAAAAAAAAATAAATAAATACTCTTTAAAAAAAAAAAAATCTTTCTTTCTTTCTTTTCTTTTTTTTTTTTTTTTTGGTATTTTTGAGACAGGGTCTCCTTTTAGTCCCAGCTGTCCTGGAGCTCACTCTGTACACCAGGTTGGCCTTGAGCTCACAGAGATCTGCCTGCCTCTGCCTCCCAAGTGCTAGGATTAAAGGCATGTACCACCACGCCTGCATAACTAGTTTCTAAGGCCAAAAAATGTGAGTACCTCTGCTGTACAACATTTAACTGTTAATTGCTACATTCTTGGTACTCCATTCACAGGGTCATACCCCTAACTCTGTACCCAACTCTGCCTCTCCTTGATTTGGCTACCAGGGTACGACAGTACCACCTTCTGGATATGGAATATTTATTCACTTTCCCATTCCTCTAACCTGGTAGAACCATTCATCTTCCTTGAGTCTCTGAAACTTTTCCCTGCTAAAATATGCTTCTGTTCAAAGTGTATCAGAATCATTTGGGGGTGATTATTAACAGTAACTATTTCCACAACAATTACATCACCTTAAATCTACAAATTTTAAATCTCTGCAGTAAGTGCAGTATATAATGTTAGGGGCGAACTTCATTTAAGGAACTTCGAATGCTCTCTGCTTTGGGGATCTCACACAGTGCTGTATCCTTAAACACCTCTTTGAGTTCTATAGCTTCAGCTACTCTCTTTTTTTGCACCTTTAAATGTTCCTGCAGCATTTCTATAGACTCTCTTCCCACCACATTAAGCTCAATATTCTCTAGTCATAGTCCATTAACTTCTGAAGGAAATCTGCTATTCAGTCTGTTGTTTCTTCTGAAGTTAACGATGCCGCAGTTGTCTTTATTGCTCAAAACTGACTACTGAAGTGATTTTATCTTTTACTTCTTTTTGATTGTTCCCATGCTTAACCAGAAGCACTGGTCTGTACATCCCAACTCTAAAACATCACATGCATCTCTTCTGACCATTTCTAGTCTATTGAATCTTTCTTATTTCAACCCTAGAAGATTAAATTCTTATTTCAACCCTGAAAGATTAAAGGAGCTCAGTGATTTTATAACAACCACCTTTCATGCCCCTATGACTTCTAATGCCACCTACTGGCAAGTTAGAAGTTTAGAAGTCTCTTGGATAGTTCTTTTGCAGGCTGCTGTGTGGTTGTTAGTTATTCACTCTGTCCCTATGTAGGCACAGGGCTACTTCCAGTGGAGAAAACTGACCTCAGAATAGGAAAAAGATACAGTCTTTTGTCCATAAGAAAGCTGAGATAGAGTGTAGGCATTTCTTGTAAGGAGGCCAAAGAGTAAAAAGGCCTAGGGTCTCTGCTGTTGGCAGATACTGAGGAATCGTCTCAGAGTTATGCCAATCCTACATGCCATTTGTGGGCTTAAACAGTCTTGTTTGTAAAAGACAGAATGGAATTAAGAAGAGAATGACGAACAATAATGGGGTTTTAAAATTGCATGCAGGGCCAATGACAAGGAAGGAGAAGGTAGAAGGGGATGGGGAGAGGAGCAGTTGATTCTGACTATGCCCTGCTCTGTGCCAGGGGTTTGACCTGTGTGTCTGGCTCATGAAGGTTGACTGGGCCCGGCCTTCCCAGTGAGATTGGACCATGGGAACACTAGAGCAAGGAGGCTACAAGAATGGAGGAGAATGAAGACAGTATTCTCCTACTGGGCAGATCTGCTATTGGCTGCCTGAGTTCTCCACAGAAGGGTATCTAAGCCCTGCTGCCAGACCCATCTGCATCGTTGGCTGTCTCCCCAGCGCTCGGGCTTAGAGGCGGGGCTCACAGCCTTTTCTCAGACGGGGCCTGGCGACCTGTGCTTTGGGGGGGGACCATGATTAATATACAGGAGCACAGAAAAAAAAAAAAGAGGAAAAAAGCTTCAGTGATGCAAAACAGAGAGAAGGCGAGGAACTGATAACTCGTTTTCCTCTGTGAAACGTGCCTTTCACCTGGCTTGACCAGGCCGCCCCTCCAGCTCTCCTTCCTTTCTTCCTTCCACCTGTCTGCGTCTACCCTCCCGACATTCTCCTTCATCTGTCATCATCTTTTCTCTCCGTGTCTTTCTTTGGAGGCTTACTCACTTGCAGCTTCTTTTCTTGAACAATTCAGCCAACTTGTCCATTCTGAAATAAATACCTTGCAGGGCTCACTTTTCAACAATGAGGTACCAGGTGGTGTTCTGGGCCCTGCCTCACATAAGCTTTCTGATGACAGGGACCTTCCATACCTCCTATGTTCTGAATGAAGATCACATGACTTCACTTATATGTGAAGTGTGAAAAATTCAAACTTGTGTAAATATAGAGTAGAGTGATGGTAGCCATGTGAGGGGGAGGGAGACTGAGGGAGACACTAGTCAATGAATGCAAAATTGGGAGGAAAAGAAATAGTAAAGTCGAAAAAATCTGTAGTACAATAAGGGGACTGTAGCTGATAATAACGCATTCTTGAAAACTGCTAGGATAACAGACATTATGATTTCAGCATAAAAATGATAAATACGTGAGGTAATGCATGAATTACCTTAATTAAGCTCTCTTATATGATTTACATACATTTCAATACAACATGCTCAGTACATTATAAATACATATAATATTTTCAAGGTCAGGTAAATGGATAGTCCTTTTAATATACATGCATATAGATGCTTTGGCATTTTTCTTTCTGGCATTGTGAGAGGTAAGATCTATGTATTGTCACCTTTACTATGGGCAAATACGTGACTGCTTAGCCACAAAACTATGGTAGAAATGATGCTATTTGGCTTTGAAGGTTCGATTATAAAAGCCAACTGGCTTTCACTTTGTCACTGGCTACATTTACTCTGAAAGCCTTTACCTTCCATCTAAGAAGTTGAAATATCCATAAGCATCCATACTGTGTGGAACTCCAAGCCACAGGGCCACTAGGAACATAGGCAGAAGTTTGGGAACAAGGTGTTCAAGAGATTTGTGACTAGAACGCCCAGTGTTGTGAGTTACAATCACACAAAAACTTGGAATGCTCTACAAAAACACAGATAAAATAAAGAAATGCAATGACCCAGTTTTGTGTGTGCCTGAGATTCTGCTATGTCTTGTTTTCAGAAGCCGCTCAATAAACACTCTTTGAATACTGAATAAGGTAAAAGATTCTGTTCATCTCATATGGTAGATCCCCAGAAGGAAGCAGGCTTTCTTTATGTTACCTCCATTCCACAGACCCTATCAAGGTAATGCCTATGTAGTTGGTAAGTAGGGAAATAAACATTGAAAACATCCAAAATTCAAGAAACAGCAGTTGTCTCAAACAGAACCCCAAGAAACTGACAGCACATCCAAGTCTAGATAATCTGTGATTTCCTGCAATCCATCAGGATATTTGCAGTGTAGGAACTGTGAAAGCTACTGCTCTAATTTGGTGCTGGTCACAGCTGAACTGTTGCCACTCCTGGGAGAGAAGAGACGAGAGGGAGGACTGATAACAGGGGCTCAAAGAGAAAGTCAATAGAGAAGAACCATGCCCTTAGGTCGAGGGGCACCAGCAGCCCTAAGCAACCCCACAAGGAGAGAGCCAGGAGAATAATTAGCCAGACTTTACCCCCACCCCTGCTTGGAGCCCCTGCTGGGACTCTGCCATAGGCTGGAGGAAGTCAGCTTAGAGCCCAGGCTTCATTCTTGAGGGCAGTGTCCCAGAAAGAGAGCCTCAGGGTAAAGGAAGGGAGGACAGAGGAAAAGGAAGATACCCTTACCAGGAGGCCTGCACTCTGTTGGTGTCTGGAAGGCTGAAAAACACCAACTGATGATCAGCTGATCCGTAATCCAGTGAGAATGAATCATTTTTATACTCTCATTATGCAGGAATTTTTTTTTAAGCCACTCTAATTGAAGAACAACATTTCATCCAGGACAAAAATATCAGGTTCCAATTAAGAAGAAAATTAATTTCAGATTACAGAAATTGTGAACTTTAGTTCTGCCAGACCTGAAGCAGTTCGCCACGAACATATATCAACTCTGGATTCCTGGAAAGTTCCCATTAGGGGAACTAATCAAAGGATGAATAGTAATGTCCACTTATAACCAAAGCTTATAATGTAGAGAATACAACAATACTTACAGATTTGGGAATTTGCCAGTAAACCAGGGGGAAAGAAAGGGCCCCAAAACTGTTAAAGAAAAATTGCTCATATACAGAGGACATAGGGAGTGCTGAAATAGGGAAATTCACGGAAAATGTTAGTTAACTTTGAAAACTGCCACATTTCCTAAGAAGCACAATGGAAAAATTATCAGTCAAGTGACAGAAAATACCATGATGAAATCCTATGAAGAAAAACGTAAGAATTCTGGAATGATCTCAGAAATAACAAAGACAAAAAATCATTATTATCTTTTTATTTGGTTGATTCGATGGCCTCTAGATTGCTGATATCTATTAGCAAATCACTGCAAGAAAAAGAAAAAAAAAGATACTTTTATCCTTTAACCATCAGCAGACAGCAATTTACTACTATACTTGGCTCACAAAGATTTACAGTCACAAAATGTAAGTTTTCATTATGTATATATTCATTAACTCTTAGAAAATAATTTTCTATTCAGAAACTTTATAGTTAAATGAACAGCTGTTTACCACACTGAGTCTGCAATTTAATAAGGGACAGAGAGAGAGAGAGAGAGAGAGAGAGAGAGAGAGAGAGAGAGAGAGAGAGAGATAGCTGGGTGTCGTGGTGCACACCTTTAATCCTAACACTCCAGAGGCAGAGGCTGGTGGATCTCTGTGAGTTCAAGGCCAGCCTGGTCTACACAGTGAGTTCCAGGCCAGCTGGGGCTACAGGGAGACTGTGTCTCAAAAAGATAGAGAGATGCATGCATGGTTCAGCGCAAGCTGTTCTCATCATAATGAGTACCTGCCACAATTTCAGAGTCTTGTCTGCAGAAGGACACACTGTACTGTTTTTTGTTTTTTTTTTATCTTATGTGTATGAATGTACTGTCTGCATGAGGTCTGCGCACCCGTGTGATCAGAAGAGGGCGTCGGATTCCCCTGGAGCTGGAGTTCTCCTGGAATTGGAGTTACGGACGGTTCTCAGCCGCCATGTGGGTGCTGGGGATCGAACGTGGGTCCTCTGCAAGAGCAGTCAGTGCTCTTAACCGCTAGGCCATCTCTCCAGCCCCATGTACTGTTTGGTGTTTTTTTTGGTCTTTTCGAGACAGGGTCTCCCTGTAGCCCCAGCTGTCCTGGAACTCACTCTGTAGACCAGGCTGGCCTTGAACTCACAAAGATCCATGTACTGTTTTTAAAACATCCAATACTCAGATCAAGTTGAGATTAAGTGATTGCATAACTGATACCTGATGACCATTTCATGTGAGCAGAGTTCAAGAGAAAAAGCCATTTGACTATAACTAGGATTGATTATTTGTTCCTTGTCATGAATTATATACAGAATTATAATAGAATAACCAGAAGAGAAAAGTCTATTTCCTTGTCTATGGACCACCTAATTTTCATGAAGATTTGGCAGGTCTAGTCACACTAAAGTATAGACTATTCCTTACTGACTCAGCAGTTTACATTCCTCATGGGTCTAAATAGTCTTCTTCATGATCGAATAATAATAAACATAGACTTCAGTGCCTACCATCCATGCCTGGCAATGTTGCAAATACACTGAGGAGATATCTCAGTGGACAAAACAGATAAGTTTCTGCCCTCACAGGATGGCAAATCACAACACAGTGGAAAGAAGTAAGAACTTCAGACAGTGATCTTTGCTAAGGATAAATAACAAAAGTTGCTGAGATGAAGAAGCATGGGAGAGAGAGAGATATCATTTTGATGAGATGTTTTGGGGGCACCATACTGAGGAGTTGACATTTTAGATAAAGACTTGGACAAAAAAAAAAAAAAAAAAAAAAAAAAAAAAAAAAAAAAAGACTTGGACAAAAGAAAACGTGAACCATGTTAAAATATAGGAAAGATCATTCCAGGACAAAGATCAGCTGAGACAAAGGCCCTGAGGTGGGATAAGCTGGGGAGGGTTTAGGAATAGGAAGATCAGCCAGTGAGAGGAAAGTGACAGGAGATAAGATGGGAGGGCTAGCCAGATCCAACCACACGAGGCTGGATGGCCCAAGGAATTTGGGATTTGTTTCCAGAGTGCTAAAAAGCTGCCTTAGGGTTTGGAGCTGGAGACCTGACCTCTGCTTCCAAAGTATCACTCTGCCTCTGCAAGGAGAAGAGCTTGTGTGGAGCAGAAGGCCATGGCAGGCATTCAAGTAACAGCTGATGCAGCCTAGAAAGCTGTAAGCAAATATATGAGAAGACTGGAAAGTTATTGTGCAGACAGGCCTGCTGGCAGATCGAATAGGTGGTGCATGCAGGGAATGGAAAAACAGAAAATCAGTGTGAGGTTTTGGACCTGGACATGAAGGCACTTTCAGCAACTAACCAGGGGGAAGAAGTGGAGAAAAGCAGGTATGAGCGGATGGTTACACAGAGAGAATTCGGTATTCAGTACCTGGGAGGCACCCATTAATACCTAAAAGGAGACATAGAATAATCATTTGTATACATGAATCTGAAGTTCTAAAGAGAGGTTAAGTACACCTAAAAAATAATCCAAATCTAAAAATATTAGAAATATATGTTTGAGAGGTGTAAACTGTCTTTAAATTGACTTTGCAGGCTATTGCTTCTCACAAATGGAAGTGCTAAGAAGAAGCCTGTGGGGTCTGTGAAGGGCCTTTGATTGGTTCCTCCATACCCTTATGCCTTAGTTTCACTATTTCTCCACCAAAAAATAAAATCTGCTAATTTCTTGTAGCAGAAAATGACCACAATCATGAAAAGAAAATAATACCTCTATGAGTTCAAGGCCAGCCTTGTCTACACAGAGAGCTCCAGGCCACCTGGGACTAAAGGGAGTCCCTGTCTCAAAAATACCCCCCCCCCAAAAAAAGAAAAAGAAAATAATATGACCTTAGCAAATGAGGACTGGAAATCAAGAAAATACAATACTTTCTACTGACTCAGAGCCAAAGCAATGGTCTTGCTAGCTCAAGCCTTAACTCGATACTCACACAGAGATGATAGCTAAAAAGAAGCATGACAAAAGCAGGAACTTTTTTTTTTTACCACAGCCCCATCACAAGAAAGGCAACTCAATAAAAGGCACTAATAATGCATGAGTGTTATTTATTTGTTTTGGTTGTAAGTAAAGAGACTCTCACGGAAACGTGAACAAGTCTGATTTGGTGGTTTTCCAGCACAGGTCCACCTTCTGTTGGGCTGTCTTTTCTATTCAGTTAGACAGTTCATCAAGAGAGGAAAGCTAAAGGTATTTTAATACTAAGAAGAGGAACTCTCAAGTCTCAGTAATATGTTAATACATGTTGCTTTTCATTTTAATATCAATAATTTTTACTTGAGTGGATTTCTTTACGGAGGGGTCTAAACCCACAAAACCCCTTCATAAGGACAATAGGACAGGAAGTTGCAAAGTCATAATCAGCAAGTGACCTTAGATCTTTTTGAAGTGCAAAGAAGCAAAATAACAGCCTAAAGAGTAAAACTAACATCACACCTTTGAATCAGTAAGGGAAGAGAGAAAATTATTAACAGCTAGCTGATTCTTCAGTGGGAATTTCAAAACCAAAGCCCCAGGACAATGTGATACTTAATACTTCAGGGCTTCCGAAAATTTATTTCTAATAAGTTTTAGAATTAAAAAGGAAATCTTTCCAAACTCAATACTTTTCCATTTGGAAGATTCTACTTTTTTTCTGCGTTTACTTTAATAAATAGCAAGAGACTATTTAGAAGTTTCAGGGCAGCAGTGCTAAGACTATGGTGCAAAAACGTGTCAAGTTTTGGTTTTGATTTGGACTTCAAGAACACATTGCATTTAGAAGGTTTGGCCAAATAATAATGCAACCCTTCTGAAGACAGAATCTCCACTTCCTTTTAAAATGAATATACAACAACTTAAAATAGTTGGCGAAGTGTGTTTTCTCCCATCTCTGATTCACTGTCTCTGACACCTCTTGGAAAAGTCTGCGTATCTTACCTCTTAGTCTGTGTTTCCTCAATTTCAGCATATTTATGCCCATTATGGGGAAGAGGAAAAGAGAAAGAAAAGAAAAAGGAATCAAGTAAAAGACTACCAGTGCCAGAATTAAGGAGTGGGAAATTCTGCCAAAAACACATACTTGACCAGCTCTTAGCCCCCCCCCCCCTTGCTGGCTTCTCCTTTCATGAGTTCTTCCTCAGCAACCTTCTGCTATCCTCAGTCAGTGTCACCAATGGCCACACCATACAAAGATAAGCCAAAAATTAAAAAAAAATTAATTCGTTTTGGTTGTAGGTCAAGAGAATCTCACAGAAACATGTTCATCTCTGACTTGGTGACTCCCCAGCACAGGCTTAGTGTTTCAATACTAGGAATAAAATAGTCTACAGAGTAGTAAAACTTCTCATTTTAAAAGCTTGATAATTTGTTTTGAATTCAATTGACTATTCAAGATTCATGATTCTCACAGGTGGATCTTTGTGAGTTCAAGGCCAGCCTGGTCTACAGAGTGAGTTCCAGGACAGCTGGGACTACAGGGAGACCCTGTCTCAAAAAAAAAAACAAACCAAAATCTGAAAATAAAAAAAGATGGTCCCCTCCACCAGTTATTTTAAGTATGTGTAAAGAACTGATAAGAGTTATTTAAGATTGTGTTATCAATTATGCCCCATTAGCTATTTCCATAGTTTTATAGGAAAATAATCAAATAAAATCTAATTAATATTTAATTTACAGCACTTACACACTTATTTCTAAATTTCAGCAGCATTTGAAGTTTAAGAGTTTAAAAAGATTCAGATACCTCAAATGCTTTCAGTTTATTGGCATAAAGTCCAGGACTAATGTATACATGGATACCATTTGTTAAAGGGGATGGTTGTTCTCCACAAAAACCATCTCAGAGAGATTTGCTAGAAACGAAAATGTTCTGGGTCAGAAGACAAACCCTAGAAGGAAGAGCCTTCTTCACTTTTCTTACAGGACACCAGCCCCCCAACCGTAGCTAAGCATGGTTTTCTTCTAAGTTCCACAGAGCAAACAAAATTACCTGTTGTCATCATTTCAAATTGCACACAGATAAGGCAGCTAAAAACCCCTTAAAGAACCGACAAAATGTATGTCAAATTATCTCAAATACTAACTGATTCCAAGACAATCTACAGAAACATTTACATCTTCTTTTGCAAGTACCAGATAGCAACTATCCAGACACATGGAGAAGACCATGATATTGAATTAAACACAGGCTTTATTTCAGAGATAAGAATACTAAATACCAAGATAACCCCAGAAAGATGTGAGCTTCCTTTGGGCATAGAGACATGAGTAGGTCTTGGGTAAATCTCAAAGTTCTAGGGAGCCCCCTCTAAAATTAAGCTGGAGAATACTTCTCTAAGAGCAAAAATCATGATAATGTGATCTTATTCAAATAGGTAGACTTTTACCCCCTTGTTCAAGTACAGTGTGACCTGGTGGGGTTGAGAGGCTGAAAGAATGCAGTATTTTTTAAAAAGTTGATGGGAAAGGAGAAGAAATTGGATCATACCAAGAATACAGCAGTGAAAGACACTCTGCATAATTACTGACAAGGAGATGGACATAAAGTTGAAAATATTTTCCAGTCTTTCTGCTTATTTGAGCTGATTTTATAGAGGTAAAACAATACAATTACATCAAAGCATCAGCAAAGATAAAAATCTAGGGAGTTTTCAGAACCAGAGAATGTTTGGAAAGGGGGAGGGGGAAGGGAAGAGGCAACAGAAGTCAAAGCAGGATAGGACCGGGGCCACAAAACTGGCTTTTGAACAAAAGAAAATAGGAGCATAAAACATTTACGAGTGTTTTCATTCGTACCATTTCTTCCTAAATCAATTAAAACACTGGCTTATGATGGATTTACACCGCAGTGAAACTCCTGACAACTTCAAAATCAACTTCATGTTTGGGTTCCATTCTTGCAGGTGATGAATAGTGGGGAATCAGGGAAGGAATGTCACTTGAAGCCAGTCACTTATCATGAGCCAAAATGGCTGAGTACCCCATAAACCGCGATGACCCGTTTCCTATTAGCGTCACACAACAGGAGGCAGCCTCATCTGAGGTAACAGTTTTTATGACCTCCGTAGGCAGAGGGGCTAATGTTAGGAAATGGCTTATTTTCACTCTGTTATAAATGTTCATCATTATGCCATAAAAAATTCTTTAACAGTATAAACTACTGATTGGTCCATTAAGGGATTCTTTTAAAAGATTTTCTTCAGCTTAGGCTTTTAAAAAAAAGGAGCTAACTTAATCTTGGTAAAGTATACTCACTCTTTACAAGCTCTAGTTGATTTGGGATATGAGATAAGCAATTTTTTTTACAAGGATGTATAATATCATAAGAGACTATAATTAAAATATTCCCTGCCACCAAAAAAGAGTGGGAGGTCACTGATTATTCTGTGTCTCATTCCAAAATACATATTTTGAATTTTAGCCAATATTGTTTCCTAGTTCCAAGAAAAGCCATGAAGATCAGAAGCCATGATTTAAGCTACTTAAAACTGTTAAAGTAGTTAAATCCAACATGCTACCCACAAAATATAATCTAATAGTTTAAACATCCGGGTGACTCGCTTCCACATGATTAGTGCCACTCTTCACAACAGACATGGACAGGAGTTACTTTCCTACAAGAAATGGCAAAATACCATTTCCAAACACAGGAAAACAAAAAAATCAGGAAGAATTGGAGCAAGAGGAGGAGAAGAGAGAAAAAGGGAAATTGAGATTCAAATGGCAGGATGTACTGATGCAGGTAAGAAAGTGGGCACCATATGAAAATGACAGGAAATGGGGGTATTTCCTAAGAGTCTATGCTTTTATCATTTTATTTTTAAAATATTTTGTTTATTATTTTTATTTTTTCTGTGAGTGTATTGCCTACATGTGTGTAAGTGCACCCGTGTCATGCAATGGAAGTAGAGGCCACAGGATCCCATGGAACTGGATGGAGTTACCAATGGCTGTTAGCCACCAGGTTGGTGCTGGGAATTGAACCCAGGTCCTCTGCAAGAGCAGTCAGTGCTCTTAACCACTGAGCTATCTCTCCAGCCCCCACTTTTATAATTTTAAATAAACTATTTTGAAATGGGTGATTTAAACCACAAGATATCTTTTTTTTTTGGTCTTTTTGAGACAGGGTCTCCCTTTTAGTCCCAGCTGTCTTGGAGCTCGCTTTGTAGACCAGGCTGGCCTTGAACTCACAGAGATCTGCCTGCCTCTGCCTCTGAGTGCTGGGATTAAAGGCATGCACCACTAAGCCCGGCTTTCTACATTTTTTTCCTCATTAGAAACATCAACAAACTTGGAAAACCTAAAAAGTACATGGCAGATTCTCTTTAATTAAATTTACTTATAAGGTTTTTGAAAAGAGCTATTTCATAAAGTCATGAGTCCCCCAAAATAATGACTCACAGAAAAAAATCACTGTCATTTTAACATATTTACCGAAAGGTAAAGCCCAGGGGAAAGAAAGAAGAATAAGAAATGGTCCATGTGTCATGGTCCATGTGTCATGGTCCATGTGTCATGTATTTGGGGGACAGGATACAATCCTAAAAAATAAAATAAACCCTAAGTCATTGGAACTAAGTAGATAACGTATTACTGTTTAAACATAAGGATAATCTTGAAAAATGCTTGTTGAACTATTGAAGAGAACTTTAGAGAGAGAGAGAAGAGGAAGAAGAGGGGCAGCAGCACATGCGCGGTGAACGAGGACAACCAGGGAAGGGTTCATGGAAGAAAAGGTACAATTTCACGATCCTGACCCTGAAGAATGAATACATTTATAGTACTAATCATTTCAACATTTTTCCCATACAATTTTCTGGAATGTATGAGTTTCCCTGAGATTGCTGTCCCTGCTAGAATGTGTCCTCAAGTCCCCCCAATAGCAAGGCTTTCATACTTGGACTTTTAACCTCTCCTTTTCCTGAAACTGCTGCCCAGTCACAAAATGATGACCAGCATTGTTGTCCTTTCTCCTTTGAAATCACCATAACCCTCCAGTCAGATGATCCCACCCACCAAGAACTATAGGACCATGCTGATGGGGCTGAAGTTTATGGCCTTATTTATGTCAAGCAGATTTTAATCATCAGAACTTCCCCAGGCTTGGAGAAAATGCCATATGAAGATAAGAGAAAATCAAAAGTTACATGGTATCTTCAAGAAAGGACAGGCACAGAGAAGTCTCTTGCCATTCCTTCTTTGCTTTGCCTTAAAACTTTGGGGAAGGATACTTAAGTACTAATCAGACAGGTTTGTTTGTGTGTTTTTTTTTTTTTTCCTGAAGGAGGTGCTGAGTATTGAACCTCAGGCCTCACACATACTAAGTACATGCTCTATCACTGAACTTCACTCCATTTCCCAGTATTCTGACTATAAGCATAACCCTGCTCGCTCACTGTAAATCATTCCTACTCTTCCCTAATGTGTCTCCCAAGCTCAGGACACCCCTGTCCAAACCTAAAACCTATATCACTATATGGCTCACACAACTTTATACATACAGCCCACATGTGGAGGTCAGAGGAAAACTTGCAGGTGTCAATTCTCTCCTGCCTGGGGATCAGACTCAGGTCCTCAGGGTTGGCAGCAAGCACTTTTATGCACTGAACCCTCTTGCCAGCCCTTGCACAACATTTTTTAATAAAAAATCTTCAGGGGAACTTCACTACAAGTCCAATTTAATGACTGATGATCCCCTAGGATTCTCCCTCAAGGCACCCATGTAAAGTGCACTAAGTTGTAGAACACATTCAGATAACCGGAGAGTTCGGTTTTTTTTTTTTTTTTTTTTTTTTGTCTTTTGATACAGGGTTCTCTCTGTAGCCCCGCTGTCCGGAACTCTGTAGACCAGTGGCTTTGAACTTCACAAAGATCCGCCTGCCTCTGCCTCCTAAGTGCTAGGATTAAAGGCGTGCGCCACCACGCCCGGCCAAACAGGGTCATTCTTATGTGGCCCAAGTGAGTCTGGAACTCATGAATCTCTTGTCTCAGTCTCTGAGGTGATGATATCATAGCCCTGTGCCACCACTTCCACACTGAGAAAGAAGCCTCTTGCTAACAAGAAGTAGAAGCACTCAAATGGCTTGAAAGGAAAGCATTCAGTCCACATCTGCAACCCATTCCCAGCCCAGCACAAATGCTGAGAAACTCCAGTTAGGTAACTGGGCTCTCTCAACCATATTTCTTGTCTTTTCTCTACAGCCATCCTTTTCCAACTTCCATATGCATAGAAATCACCTGAGACCTTAGGAAAACGCAAATTCAAATTCCCTAGGTGTGGGATGGGGCTGCAGCTTGAACAACCATGCAGGTGAGTCTGACTGCTGGTCTGAGGACACATTCTGGGTAAAGAGAGTCTAGTATTGCTCCTCTAATCTGGCTGTATGTTAAAGTCACCCAGGAAACTAAAGATCCCGGCCGGCCACACTGTAGATCAATCGAAGCAGAATCATTAGGGAAATTGGTTTTAAGCTGCCTAGTTGGATCTAGTGTGAGGCTAAGTGAATTTCCCTTTTCTTTTTCTTTTTTTTTTTTTTTTTTTGTCTTTATGAGTTTTTTTCGTTGCCCGTCCCACCGCTGGCCTGGGACTCACCTTGTAGACCAGGCCTGGCCTTGAACTCAGAGATCCGCCTTCCTCTGCCTGCAAGTGCTAGCGATTAAAGGCGTGCGCCCCACGCCCCAAGCTAAGTTGCATTTTCTCTATCTTCTTACCCATTCCCTATACCCCTTGGACTACCTTTCTCTCCTCTGCTAGATCTAATGTCCTTGTAGGACTTGAGGTCAGTTCTCCCTAGATATTCAGTCCATCCTCCCAAACCCTTTAGGGGCTGCCTATCCCTTTTCTTTTTTCCTTTCTTTTCTTACTTTTTTTCCCTTTTCTTTTCTAAATTAGCATACAAACATAAATATCATTCTTCCCACTCATTTTCAGTACAGTGGCTGATGTCCTAACCAGAGCAATAAGACAAGAGAAAGAAATAAAGTGCTATAAATAGGAAAGGAAGAAGTCGAATTATCCTTATTTGCAAACATGATCCTCTACTTCCAAGACACTAAAGAGCCTATTCTCCCATCTCTGGCCTGACTTAGCAGTGGTGTACACATTCTTAAAGGCAAGTGCTGCTTCTTATACTTCCACAGAGTGGCAAGTAGAAATGTTAAATGTATCTTACTATGACTTTAAGATGGACTTTTATGAAAATTCAGCACATAATAGAAGATAGATGGGCTTCTTGTTTGCCTCTGAAAAAAGACAAGACACCACAAAAAAAAAAAGAAAACAAAACGGAAGCCAGACTTGGTGGTGCTTGCCTTTAATCCCAGCACTCAGGAGGCGGAGGCAGGCAGATCTTAAATCTCTGTGAAAATCAAGGCCAGGCTGGTCTACATAATGAGTTCCAGGCCAGCCGGGGCTCAAAAACAAACAAACAAACAACACAAAAAAACAAAAAACAAAACAAAACAAACAACAACAACAAAAAAACAGAAAAAAAGAGGAAGAGTCCTCAAAGCTCAAATGGTTTTCAGGCAGGACGGGTGACAGGTTCGAGCATTCATAATCCGAAGGCCTGAAGTCAGAAACATTTTTAGTGCTGACACCCGCTGACAAAGTCTATGCAGATAATAATAAAAACCCAACAATTTTCTAAAAACCCATGAAACAAACTCCAAAATCTGGAACACCCCTCTTCTGGTGCCAAGCATTTCAGATAATGACTACTCAACCTGCACTTTCAAGACTTGACCATGCCTGCCAGACAGGTGCGAAGATCCAGTTCCTCTGAGTTAAGAAAATCAGGGCTTCTATCCAGTCACTAGCTGTGCTCTTAGGGAAGCATGAAAAGAAAGAAAGAAGTCAGAGCCCAGGGTCGTGACCTTTAGGTTAACATGTGGAGGGGCTCAATAACAAGCCATTCCTCACCACGAAGAAGCAAGAATTCTCCCGACATCATGGTCACAGGAGCCCATTCAGATTTGGGAATGAATAGACTGGGTCCTCCAATTCAACCGACTAAGTCCCTAACTACTCCATTTTAGGACATAAAAGGCTCCCAGAGCTATAAATATACAGATAAAGAAGGGAGATTATTAATAGACTTATTTCTAAAACCTGAGTTCATGAAATGTTCTGTTGATGAAACAGTTTATTTTACAATACCTGTCTCCTAGCCAAGAATACATTTTCAATATAAAATCAGAGATAAAACTAATAGTAAACTTCTAAAGATCAGAAACAAATGACAGAAGACATGACTAGGGAAATTCATCACCATTCCAAGCTGAGAAACTTTTAAATTGGGAGCTGTACTGACGAAGAAACCGAACTCTAAAATCAAGCAAGCTTTGATTCAAATTCTGACTACCTCCCCCCTCACTGTGAACCCTCGAACAAATTCCCTTAATTTTCCAAACCTCAGTTTTCTCTCTGCAAAAATGGGGGTCAGAATAATAATAATATCTGTAAATACTTTAAATGATAAATATGGACTTTTTTTTTTTACCTGTATATACTGCACGATAAATGCTAAATTTGATTTTACTCTTTTGAAATAAATCTTTACAACAGCCATCTTCCAGAGTGGTTATAAGTTACAGTCTAACTCTACTGAGCCACTTTTCCTGAACTTTTATTCAAGTTTTTAATGCCTCAGTGGTTTTATGCACCATGTCTCTTATCTGGAGAAAATATTCTTTGTTCCCACCTCTTCTCTATTATTGTTTTGCTGTTGCTGTTTGGTGCTAGGGATGAAACCCAGAGTTCTCTACGTGTTACATACACATCCCACTGCTGTGTTACCCTCAGTCTGTTTTATTTTTAATCCTCATTTTCATGCTGTCTCTTCTCTTTGGATGTTCCCTCTGTCACCTCCACTATCAGAAGCTGTCTCTGGCTTGTGCAGCATTTTGTATTGGAGTATATATCACCTCCTGAATTGTTAGCCTGTGTTTCTTTCTCTCATTGATAAGAATTTCTAGAGCCAGGCTATTCAACACGATAGCCACTATTTATATTTAAATTAATAAAAAAATAAATATAAGAATGTAATTCCTCAACCACATAAGCTACATTTCAAGTACTCACAAGCCACATGCGTAAGTGTCATGCTGGGCCGTGAAGACTAGGATATTGTCATCATCGTAGGATGTTCTATTGGGCAGCACTTACTCTAATCTCTTGGCCATAGACCATGTGCTATTCTTTCATTTAGCCCAGCACTAGCTATCGTGATTTTGTAAATGAATGACTATTGACAAATACAGGTATATTTACACACATTCTTTTAGCTGAATGAAAGGAGAGTAAATATTCCTGAATGTTTAAACCTATAAGAGGAAACATACAACAGGTACAAGGTATATAGTATGGCAGTAATCATAAGGCAGGCAAGAAATAATTAATCATATAAATAAATTGGTTGAAGGCAGGGAATGTAGTTCAATAGGACAGTGATTACCCAGCATGTGTTAAGCTCTGGGTTGTTTAATTCCCAGCAGAAAGGGTTGTGTGCTTGTGTGTGTGTGTGGGGGGGGAATTAAGAAGTCTTACTCCTTGTCTGCTGATAATTCACATTCTGCCAGAAGATTATTAAGAAGATTTTATGTCAAGAGATACCTCTTCAGCTGGAGAACAGTCACTCCTCTTCAGTAGTTCGGCTGCATTTTACTTGATGAGACTCATCATGTTTACTAGTTCTTGATCTCAGAAAGTGTATCCCTCTCTTGCTGAAAGCATGACATTCAGTTCTGTGATGTCTCTAACAGACTTGCATGAGGCCAGCAACGTGGCCAGCACAAGGAATATTTCTCCCAGAATCATACCATGGCTGCCCAACCCTCCCTTTTGTGACTTCTGTTTTCTTGCCAGTGACTTCCCCACTTGCTCTGTTTCTCCTCTTCCCTGGATGTAGACTGTCGAGCTACCCGGCCTTTTCTGCTCCTGTTTTGTGATACCACCCAGTCGGGCATGGATCCTCTCTTCCCTGTACCCCTAGAATCACTCAGTGAAATCCAGAGCCTATGAACACACGCTCATGCTAAGGAGCCCTTTGCTTTCCCTAGCCCTTCCTCTTGCTCTTCAAGCTAACAAGCCTATCAGTGACTAGTGGTGCTCCTGTCATGTTTGTCTGTGATCCAAATGTACGGTCTGTCTTGTGATAGCAATCATTTCAATCCACAAAATTTCCCATGGCAGAAAATAACTGAATCTTTTTGTTGATCCATAACTGTATCTTTTCTTTGGGGGTTGGGTAGAGTTTGAGACAGGGTCTCCCTGTAGCCCCAGCTGGCCTGGGACTCTATATGTAGAACAGGCATCCCTCAGTCTTACAGAGATCTGCCTGCTTTTGCCTCCAGAGTCCTGGAATTAAAGGTGTGAAAACACCATTCCCAGCTCAGAACTGTTTCTTATTCAGCCTTAAAAACAAATGCCGGGTGTGGTGGTGCATGCCTTTAATCCTAGCACTTGGGAGGCAGAGGCAGGTGGATCTCTGTGAGTTCAAGGCCTGCCTGGTCTACAGGGTGAGCTCCAGGCCAGCTGGGATTAGGGGGAGACCCTGTCTCAAAAAGACAAAAAACAAACCAAAACAAAAAAATGTTTCTATATGGAAGAATCTTGAAAATATTAAGCTAAATGAGAGAATCAAAACTCAAAAGGTTATGTATGACATAATATCTTTCATAGAAAATGTCTATATAGAAAAACACTAAGATTGCCAAGGACCAAGGGAAGGCAGGGATGGAGAGTGACTGCTAGAGAGTACAGGTATCTTATAAAAATATATACTTTTTATTAATTCTTGAGAATTTTTATAATGTATTTTGATTGTATTCACCCCACTTGCCTTAACTCCCCCACAATCCACCTCTATGTCCCTACCCCTCCCAATTTTGTGTCTTTTTTTTTTTTAATAACCCACCGAATCTAATTTGTGCTGCCTATATAACCCATGGGTGTGAGGCCATTCATTGAAGCATGTGCTGCATAGCTTTAGTGTCAACTTGACACACTTGGATTGAGGGAGCCTCAGTTGGGGAATTGGTACCATTGACTGGCCTGTGCCCACGTCTGTGGAGTACTGTCTTGATTGTTGAGCAATGTGGGAGGGCCCAGCCCACTATGGGTGGTGCCACCCTGGGCAGGTTGTTATGTACAGTATAAGAAAGCAGGCTGGGCATGGGCCAGGGGAGAAGCCAGTAAGCAGAGTTCCTCCATGGCCTGTGCTTCAGCTCCTGCTGTGCGCTCCCTCAGTGATGAACTGTGAGGTGTGAGCCAACTAAACCCTTTCCTCCCCAAGTTGAAATTGGTCAGAGTGTTTTGTCACAGCAATTGAAAGGAAACTAGAACGATGGTCAACATACCAAGAGCTACACCCTTAAAGAAATCGGACTCTCTCTTCCCCAAAAGCCTTCAACTGTCAAGAGCTCCTCAGTTAATGGTGGGGGCTCATGAGCCCTTTCCTGGCTGTGCCAGAATGTGACTGGCTGTATCTTCTGCAGGTTCTGTACAGGCAACCACAGCTGCATGAGCCTGTGAGCACAGTGGTCCCGTCATGTTCAGAAGACACTGCAGTCCAGCCAGCCTTTGGCTCTCACAGTCTTTCTGTGCCTTCTTTGAAGATGGTCCCTGTGAGTGTGTGTGTGTGTGTGTGTGTGTGTGTGTGTGTGTGTGTGATTGTGCCTGTGTTATAGATGTATAAAGAGCTCAAAAAATGATAAACACCCAGAAAACAAACAACTCACTTTTAAAGTGGCGTATGGAACTGAGTAGACAGTTCTCAGAAGAAGAAATACAAATGGCTTGGTGGTGCACGCCTTTGATCCCAGCACTTAGAAGGCAGAGGCAGGCGGATCTCTGTGAGTTCAAGGCTAGCCTGGTCTACAGAGAGAGTTCCAGGCCAGCTGGGGCTACAGGGAGACCTTGTCAAAAAAAAAAAGAAAGAAAAAGAAAAGAAAAGAAAAGTGTTCACCATCCTTAGCCATCAAGCAAATGAAAAATTAAAATGCCTTGAGATATCATCACCTGACACTAGTCTGAATGACTAAGATTAAGAAAACGAAAAACAACAAACCCTGGCGAGGATGCAGGGAATGGGGAACCTTCATGCACTGTTAGTGGGAGTGCACATTGGTGGAAATCAGTGCAGTGGTTCCTCAGAAAGCTAGAATGGATCTGCCATATGACCTAGCAATGCACTCCTGGATATATATCCAAAGAGCTCGATTTCCTACTACAAATGGATCTTACTAAGATGGAAATGTGCTGTTCTTAGGTCCTGGTGATTATCGTACAATCTTGTGAATATACTGAAAGAGTCCCTGTAAGGGGATATAAATTATATCTCAATTTAAAAAAAGAACTACCTTTCTGCCTTTGATGGAGGGTTCAGTTTAATAAGCAAGTATCAGAGGCAACTTTATCTTCTTTAGAAGTGTCGAAACATCAACAGCCTCAATAAAAGATTAGGGATAGAGTGGCTTGTTAGCACCAGAGCACTAAGCAAAGCATCATGCAAATTCTTTTTATTCCTATTCATCCCATTTGCTTCTTCCTCACTTTATTGCTTCTATTTTTTTCTAAAGCCCATCAATCTTGCACTTTCTATAATTTTACCATTAAAACTAATTGGCAATTTTTATTTATTTATTTTATTTTATTTATTTATTTATTTTTCTTTTCTTTTTTTTTTTTTTTATGCGTTATGAATGTACTTGTTTGCATGCAGGTCTGTGCACCCCGTGTCGTGCAATGCCGCAGAGGTCAGAAGAGGGTGTCAGATTCCCCTGGAACTGGAGTTCTCCTGGAATTGGAGTTACAGACGGTTCTTAGCCGCCATGTGGGTGCTGGGGATCGAACCCGGGTCCTCTGCAAGAGCGTCGGTGCTCTTAACCGCTAGGCTATCTCTCCAGCCCCTTATTTATTTTTCTATGTGTATTAATGTACTGTCTGCATGTAGGTTTGTACACCTGTGTCATGCAAAGCCGCGGAGATCAGAAGAGGGCATCGGATTCCCCTGGAACTGGAGTCAAAGACGGTCCTCAGCCGCCATGTGGGTGCTGGGGATTGAACCCAGGTCCTCTGCAAGAGCAGTCAGTGCTCTCAACCACTAGGCCATCTCTCCAGGCCCAGCAATTTTTAAAAACATTACTTTTTATTTTATATGTATGTGTATGAGTGTTTTACCTGCATGTATGTAAGTGCACTCGTATTGTGCAATGCTTATGGAGGCCAGAAGAGGGTGCTGGATCCCCTGGAACTGGAGTTCAGACAGTTATTAGCCACTATGTAGGTGCTGGGAACCAAACTGCAGTCCTCTGTAAGATCAGCCAGTGTTCTTAACCACTGAGCTACCTCTATAGCCCCCGAATTGGCAAATTTTCAGATGTCACTCTATATTTATTTTTTGTCACTCTATATTTAAAGTCAATGTGTAAACAGAAATCTAATCCACTTATTTTTCACCTTACCAACTATCCCCAGATAGTGTTGAATATGGAAGAGTTAAAAGGAGGTGCTCAGAACGTGCCAGAGCCAAGCAATATATATATATATATATATTGTCTTTGACAGGGTCTCCCTGTAACTGGCCTAGAACTCACTATGTAGACCAGGCTGGCTTTGAACTCACAGAGATCTGCCTGCCTCTGCCTCCCACAGCAGGTCCCCAAGCAGGTTTAATGGTGTCAAACAGAATGCATTAAGGTTTTGTGCAACAGAGGACTCCTTTCAATCAGCATTATAAATAAGAGTAATATTTTCCTCAAAAAAGAGTTTAAATATCCCTGTATTGCCCCAGTGCACAAAGGACACTCAGCTTACAGAGAAAAATGAGCAGGATCTCATGGAAAAGAAAGAGGTACCAAATGGAAGCATTGTTCAGTAATGATTAGGACAACCAATACTGCACAAGTGCCACAGAAATCTAGTGGGGGAATGGGAGGTGCCTACAACTTAGCAAACTAGCAGGGCTTTTCTATGACTTACGACTGAGGCTCTCAAGCCAAGGGAGGCATCTCCATCCAGAAGGCTTTGCAAGTCAGTTATGAGGGAAAGAGAATTCCCACTATGAGCTCAGAAGAAGCATCCAGCATCCCTTCCAGTTGTATTGTATAGATTCAGTGTAGAGAATGTAGGTCACTAGTCATCATTCAGCTTCTTGGTGTCATTACATATAGAAACATGCATAATTGGGGTATAGGGCAGTTTTATGGTTCCCAGAAATCCCACAATCCATTTCTCTTTCCCTTAAGTTTTAGTCCCTAATGAGATGCATGGGTTCAGTCTTGTAAGTCTTGCTGACCATCTGTGTCTAAGGCTGGCACACTTTCAAAGTTCACCATGCTACTTAACACATCACTGTTCTGCTTGGCTGGACAAAGATGTTGCAGAACAAATGTTGCTCAGTCTAATCCACTTTTCAAAGAAAAAAAATGAATTACAAAGTCATACTAATAATGTTGGTCTGTACTGTCTGTTGTTATATCTCTTGACTGTAGTAAAATTCACTATAAACTTGAGATGTTCTTTTGTTGTTTTTTGTTTTGTTTTGTTTTGTTTTTATTTGCTTGTTTTGAGACAGAATCTCCCTATAGCCCCAGCTGTCCTGGAACTCACTATGTAGACCAGGCTGGCCTTGATGTCACAGAGATCCACCTGCCTCTGCCTCCCAAGTGCTGGGATTATACAGGTGTGCACTGCTATGCCTGGCAAGATGTTCTGTTTTATTTATTTATTTTTACTTTATTTTATTTTATTTATTTATGTGTATAAATGTATTGTCTGCATGTAGGTTTGTGCACCCGTGTCGTGCAATGCTGCGGAGGTCAGAAGAGGGCGTCGGATTCCCCTGGAACTGGAGTTCTCCTGGAATTGGAGTTACAGACGGTTCTCAGCCGCCATGTGAGTGCTGGGGATCGAACCTGGGTCCTCTGCAAGAGCAGTCGGTGCTCTTAACCACTAGGCCATCTCTCCAGCCCAAGATGTTCTGTTTTAAATTAATTTCTTTGGCAAAACTGAATCCAAATGTAAATGAGACATGAGAAATGAAGCCATCTGGTCAGTTAAGGGTAGATCATTCATATATATCAGCAGTACTTCTTAAATTACACTTAGTAATTGTATATGTGTATTGGTTGGGAAAAGTTACTTGTGCCATGTTGCCTATGTGGAGATCAGAGGACTGTAGGGAAATCCAGCTTGAATTGCAGGCTAGCTTTCCAGCTGGCATGCCTCAAGGCACCGCATGGCTCCGCCCCAAGGAGGAGCAAGCAGCATGGCCTAGTTGCATGATGCTGGGTGGGGCACCGGTGTGCAGTGGCACAGAGTTGGGGGGCTTATGATTGGTCCTGGGAACTGACGTCATTTGGTTTATAAAAGCAAGCTGTGGCAAGGAGTAAATTTGAATTCATAGTAAAATCATCACGGAATTCCTGGCCGTTATTTTATTAATTATTGCATGCATACAGGCTAAGGTAGGCCTGCATTTTGTTCCGGTGGCCAGTGGGTTGGAAAAAGGTTCCCTTTGTGGACCACCAACCTGGGTAGCTGGTGTTGTGAGTGAAATTCCTGTCCAGGCTCTGGGCAGGTGGGAAGTCACGGCCAAGAGTGGAACATGTGTCTCGTGGGTCCAGGCTAAGAGCCCAAGTTGGAGTTACCACTTAGGTTGGGCTGCGGGAAGTAGCCGGCTGGTCTCTGCGCTGAGGGGGCCAGCTCCCCACAGTGTCCGCCAAGGGGGCGGTGTGTCCCCATCCCCCTTAGCAGGGCCGCGTGGTCCCTGTTCAGCATAAAAAAGAAAAGCTTCCTACAGAGGACGATTTATGGGAGTTGGTTCTCTCCTTTTACCTCCTGGGGCCGAGGGATCAAACTCAGATTGTCAGGCTTAGCAGCAGGCACCTCTACCTGCTAAATCATTTCACCAGCCCTAAATATCTCTCTCTCTCTCTCTCTCTCTCTCTCTCTCTCTCTCTCTCGTGTGTGTGTAATTTTTTTTTCACTTATTTTTATTTTATGAGTATGAGTGCTTTGCCTGGGGGTAAGTGCAGCATCTATGCCCTGCAATTCTCAAAGAAGCCAGAAGAGGGAGTCACATCCCCTGAAACCAGAATTCAGGATGGTTGTTGGCCACCATGTAGGTGCTGGCATCCAAACCTGGATCCTCTGCAAGAGCAGCCAGTGCTCTTAACTGCTGAGCTGTCTCTCCAGCGATGATTTACCAAAATTGATATTTTGATAAATTTATCAAAATATGACTCATCTATTTCAGACACAATACAAACAAGCATGCTTGAAAAACAAAGAGCAAAGATGTTATTTTATCTTTGAAATTATACAATATGGGGCTGGAGAGAAGGCTTAGTGGATAAGAGCACTTACTACACATGCTTGAGAGCCTAAATTCAGATCCCCAAACTAATGTGAAACTCCAGGTGTGGCAGTGCTGGTGAGCAAAGACAGGAGGATTGCTGGGGCTTGCTGGCTACCAGCCTAGCTGGAAAAAAATCCCTGAGCTCCAGGGTCAGTGAAAGACCCCGTCTCAAAGTGAGATGACCACGTCTGGCCTATGTGTACGTGTATGTATGTGCATAAATACCCACCCACACACATACATGTATATTGTCCTCCATTAGCACTCCTTGGAAACACTTGATCTCCTATTTTAGCTATATCTTGGAAGGTAATTAATATGATCCATTTGTGAATTGAATGAAAATGTAGAATAGTGAACTAAGAATTTATACAGAAACACTCCAAGGCCAAAATGCAGGCCACCTTTAGTACTTGTCAGCCACTAGGAAGGCAGGGCAGTGGGAAGTCCCTAGTGACCTTAGTCCCATCTGTGTCAGCTGAATAAAGTAGCTTGTCACTATGGTGGTGGAGTACTACCATCAAATATCACCCATAAATAAATAGGCAATTCTGATTTAGTTGCCTAGATAACATCGAAAACAATCCAGGTTATCACAATGACTGGCTTTTTGTTTTCCAACTGAACGGTTAATTTTTTTCCTCCCTTTCTACACTGACTCAATGACAAGACTGGACATGAAAATAAACTGGAGCCACCCAAATAAATAGTGTTTAAGCCAATAGTAGTAGTAAGATGGTAAATTACATTTTTTCAAATAGGTACATGAATTAAGGGCAAGACTACACAGAACATTTTCCTGAAGATTCTCTGCTGAATCTATGGAAAAAGAAAGGCGGCTGCTGAGTCTCTTTCCCCACCACCCCTTGAGTCTGGTAATGAGCCGTCCAATAGAAGAGTGTGATGCAAATTTCCCTCTTGTCCTCAGCTATTGGAAAGGTAAACAAGAAAGGAAAAGAAAGCCTGGCAACCTTACAAATTCTAGGACATTGTCTTCAATTCTCCACTGTTCTTAATATCATAATTTCCCATATATTCTCAGAATTTATCCAAAGATTAAACCTGTACAGACTTCTTCAGGTTTCTATGAATGGACTATTCCAGCTGACCTCTGCAAACCTCTGAATGTATGCTCAGAGACAAACCAGGAAACCGATATGACCAATTGATAGGAAATGCAGACTTCTCATTTTTATTTACTGTTGAGAAGGAAGAAATTATCCCCATGGTATTTTTCAAAGCTGAGCTCAGCACCAATAATCAATACCCAGGGCTCACTGGTCAGCTCAAAGGAGGGGTCTTTCAGCCAAGGGCGGTCTCCCGCCCTGCAGAGATGCAAACATTTACAGCAGGAAGGCCCAGCAGAGCCCCACCACACTTCATCCACTTTCCTCCGAGTGGGAGAAAGACCACAGCTCTTTGCCTGTTTTTGTTTCCTGGATAGTTTTAGTGCCCTTCTAGGTCAAAAGCTTTTTAGAGTATTTTCAGTTAACAAAATATCTTACACATATACTTCTCCCCCATTCTGGAAAAAAGTAAAGGAAAAATTCCAACAATGTTGTTTATTTTTAATAAATTTAAATGCTTTTTTTTTTTTTTTTTTTATATAATTTTCTATGTTGTATTACATGTTACCTGTCTGCATGTAGGTTTATGTACACTTGTCATGCAAAGCGCGGCGGAGATCAGAAGAGGGCATCGGATTCCCTGAAACTGGAGTCAAAGAAGGTCCCAGCCGCCATGGTGGGCTGGGATTGAACCCAGGTCCTCTGCAAAGCAGCGTCAGTGCTCTCAACCATAGGCCATCTCTCCAGGCCATGCAATTTTTAGAAATACATTACTTTTTATTTATATGTATGTGTATCAGATGTTTTACCTGCATGTATTTAAGTTCAACTACGTATTGTGCAATGCTTTCCTGTGAGGCCAGAAGAGGTGCTGGATTCCCCTGGAACTGGAAGTTCAGACAGTCTATTAGCCACTATGTAGGTGCTGGAACCAAAACTGCAGTCCTCTGTAAGATCAGCCAGTGTACTTACCATGAGCTACCTCTATAGCCCCCGAATTGGCAAATTTTCAGATGTCACTCTATATTTATTTTTTGTCCACTCTATATTTAAAGTCAATGGTAAACAGAAATCTATCACTTTTTTCACCTTACCAACTATCCCCAGATAGTGTTGAATATGGAAGAGTTAAACGGAGGTGCTCAGACGTGCCAGAGCCAAGGCAATATATATATATATATATTGTCTTTGACAGGGTCTCCCTAATATGCCTAGATAGGCTATGGACAGGCTGCGATTGCATATGTCACAGAGATCTGCTTGCCCTCTGCCTCCCACAGCGGTCCCCAAGCAGGTTTAATGGTGTCAAACAGAATGCATTAAGGTTTTGTGCAACAGAGGACTCCTTTCAATCAGCATTATAAATAGCGTAATATTTTCTGAAAAAGAGTTTAAATTTCACATCCTGTATTGCCCCAGTGCACAAAGGACACTCAGCTTACAGAGAAAAATGAGCAGGATCTCATGGAAAAGAAAGAGGTACCAAATGGAAGCATTGTTCAGTAATGATTAGGACAACCAATACTGCACAAGTGCCACAGAAATCTAGTGGGGGAATGGGAGGTGCCTACAACTTAGCAAACTAGCAGGGCTTTTCTATGACTTACGACTGAGGCTCTCAAGCCAAGGGAGGCATCTCCATCCAGAAGGCTTTGCAAGTCAGTTATGAGGGAAAGAGAATTCCCACTATGAGCTCAGAAGAAGCATCCAGCATCCCTTCCAGTTGTATTGTATAGATTCAGTGTAGAGAATGTAGGTCACTAGTCATCATTCAGCTTCTTGGTGTCATTACATATAGAAACATGCATAATTGGGGTATAGGGCAGTTTTATGGTTCCCAGAAATCCCACAATCCATTTCTCTTTCCCTTAAGTTTTAGTCCCTAATGAGATGCATGGGTTCAGTCTTGTAAGTCTTGCTGACCATCTGTGTCTAAGGCTGGCACACTTTCAAAGTTCACCATGCTACTTAACACATCACTGTTCTGCTTGGCTGGACAAAGATGTTGCAGAACAAATGTTGCTCAGTCTTTTTAATGCCACTTTTTCAAAGATAAAAAATGAATTCCAAAGTATACTAATAATGTTGGTCTGTACTGCGTCTGTTGTTATATCTCTGATGTAGTACAAATCACTATAACTTGAGATGTTCTTGTTGTTTTTTTGTTTTGTTTGTTTTGTTTCTTCTATTTTTGTTTGGAGACAGGAACTCCACTCATAGCCCAAGCTTCCTGGAACTCACTATGGTAGACCAGGCTGGCCTTGATGTACAGAGATCCACCTGCCTCTGCTCCCCAAGTGCTGGGATATACAGGTGTGCCACGCACTGGCTCCAGAAGTGTTTTTTTTATTGTTATTTATCTTTTTTATTTTATTTATTTATTTATTTTGTGTTATAACAATGTATTGTCTGCATGTAGGTTTGTGCACCCGTGTCGTGCACATGCTGGCGGAGGTGCAGAAAGAGGCGTCGGATTCCCCTGGAACTGGATGTTCTCTGGAATTGGAGTTACAGGACGGTTCTCAGCCGCCATGTGGGTGCTGGCGGATACTAACCTGGGTCTCTGCAGAGCAGTCCGTGCTCTAAACCCACTAGGCCATACTCTCCAGCCCAAGATGTTCTGTTTTAACTTAATTCTTTGGAACACTGAACTGAACTCCAAATGATACATGAGACATTGAGGACATGAAGCCATCTGCGTAGTTAAGGGCTAGAATCATTCATATATATCAGCTAAGTACTTCTAAATTACACTTAGTAATTGGTATATGTGTATTGGTTGGGAAAAGTTCCTTGTGTTCCATGTTGGCAGCTAGTGTAGATCAGAGGATTGTAGGGAAATCCAGCTTGCAATTGCAGGTGTAGTTCTCCGACTGCACCTCAGGGCACGTATGCTCCGCGCCCAAGGAAGCGCATAGCAGCATGGCCTAGTGCAGATGCTGGGTGGGGCACCGGTGTGCAGTGGCACAGAGTTGGGGGCCGCTTTGATTGGTCCTGGGAACTGAACATATTTGTTTTATAAAGCAGCTGTAGCAAGGAGTAAATTTGAATTCATAGTAATATCATCAGGAATTCCTGGCCGTTTTTTATTAATTATTGCGTGACATACAGGCTAATGCATGCAGGTCTGTGCACCCGTGTCGTGCAATGCCGCGGAGGTCAGAAGAGGGTCTCGGATTCCCCTGGAACTGGAGTTCTCCTGGAATTGGAGTTACAGACGGTTCTTAGCCGCCATGTGGGTGCTGGGGATCGAACCCGGGTCCTCTGCAAGAGCGTCGGTGCTCCCAACCGCTAGGCTATCTCTCCAGCCCCCAGAGTGAGTTTCAATACAGTTTCAATACAGTTTCAAAATGTTTTTTGAAAATGTCATATGGAAACCTACTACTACAGAAACATCTCAAAATAAAACATATATATATACATATATATATGTATATATACATATATATACATATATATATGTATATATACATATATATACATATATATATATACACATATATAGGGGCTGGAGAGATGGCTCAGTGGTTAAGAGTGCCGACTACTCTTCCAGAAGAAGCGGGTTCGATTCCCAGCACCCACATGGAGGCTAAGAACCATCTTTAAGTTGATTTTTTGTCTTTTTGAGACAGGGTCTCCCTGTAGCCCTAGCTCTCCTGGAACTTGGTATGTTGACCAGGCTGGCCTTGAACTCACAGAGATCTGCCTGTCTCTGCCTCCCAAGTGCTGGGATTACAGGCGTGCGCCACCATGCCCAGCCCAAGAACCATCTCTAAGCCAGGCGTGGTGGCACTGCCTTTAATCCTAGCACTCGGGAGGCAGAGGCAGGCAGATTTCTGTGAGTTCAAGGCCAGTCTGGTCTACAGAGTGAGTTCCAGCCCATCTGGGGCTATAGGGAGACCCTGTGTCAAAAAAAAAATGTATATATATATATATATATATATATATATATATATACACACACACATACACACACACACACACATATATAAAAAGGAGTTACCCTATACTGAGGAGACAATGCCCCTACCAGATACCATAGGCTATCAAATAGGAATGGACTCCCTCCTTTGGAGTTGCTGACCAGGGAGGTCCCATAGACCCTCAAATAATACTATTACCATTGTTCTTGGCTGCCCTTCAGAACTTGACAGTAAGACCCAATTCCTGAAAACACTTCATATATGAAATATAGAAAAAACATGGGAAGATCAAATACTGACTTTAAAGATTTATTTCTATTGCCTAGCTTTCATAGATTTGGAAGGTGCTATCACTACTGGAAGAAAAAAGTAATCATCAAGCTTACCCAGCTGTGAATCCTGTGAGACACAGTAATGACTGGGCTGGCAAGATAATGCTCATTGGTGCAACTGTGGCATGAATGTTGTAGGAGGAACCTGTGGGAGTCAAAGAGTGCCTGAAGACAGGCTGAGGAGAAATGGCGCTTGGTCTGTAGCCAAGAGGTGGTGGCTGAAGAACACAGTGTGCATGCTTCAGTAATTTTCTTCAGTAACTTTCAAGATGATATATGAATGTCATTTCTTATGCAACATGCTCTGTTCATGCTACTTTGTTAAGCTCATGGGCGGGATGTGTTGCATGGGGAATGGTATCTATGGACGCATATGTTACATAAGGAATGGTATCTATGGATGCATAATTTATCTGCTGATTGGCCCACTACTGTTATATAATCTGTCTGCTGATTGGCCCACTGCTGTTATAAATATTCTTGGTTTCTAGGCTGTTGTGGTTAGTAGCATTAGTAGTAATAGAAGTTAAAAGGAAATAGTACCATTAAAAGAATCTACAATGAATAAGTTAGACGTGTGATTAATTTTCAGTCTGCCTCCGATGATTCGCGCCGGCGCAGGAACCAACCAGATTCTGATTGGATTTAAGGCCACTTCACAAGGTGGAGCCCATACCTGCCATTGTTATTGGGGCCAAGGACCTGTGACTAGACAGTTCACATGCCACAAGGGAGAAAAGAGTACTATTATTCTGCTAAATGGACATGATATTAAACAACTCCTAATGATTCATTGCTATACCCATAGATTAGGGAATCTCTCAACTCTCACCATAGACGCGTCCTGCAGCAGATGGTGGGTGATTAACACAGAGACCTACAACTGGTCAACATGCAGAGGATAAGAAACTGTCCAAGCCGGGCGTGGTGGTGCACGCCTTTAATCCTAGCACTTGGGAGACAGAGGCAGGCGGATATTTTTGTGAGTTCAAGGCCAGCCTGGTCTACAGAGTGAGTTCCAGGACAGCTGGGACTACAGGGAGACCCTGTCTCAAAAAGACAAAAAAAAAAAAAAAAGAAACTGTTCAGTGCTCAGCCGTAAATGGGACAGCTATATCACATCCTTTCCTCTCAAGACTCAGCAATCATTACAAAGGAAGGGACAGGCCGGACGTGGTGGCGCCTTTAATCCTAGCACTTGGGAGGCAGAGGCAGGTGGATCTTTGTGAGTTCAAGGCCAGCCTGGTCTACAGAGCGAGTTCCAGGACAGCTGGGGCTACAGAGAGACCCTGTCTCGAAAAGACCAAAAAAAATAAATAAATAAATAAAAACAAAGGAAGGGGCAGACAGATTGTAAGAGCCAAAGGTGGGAGATGAATACAAGAAAACCAGGTTGCCGGGGCTGGAGAGATGGCCTAGCGGTTAAGAGCACCAACTGCTCTTGCAGAGGACCCGGGTTCGATCCCCAGCACCCACATGGCGGCTGAGAGCCGTCTGAAGCTCCAATTCCAGGAGAACTCCAATTCCAGGGGAATCCAACACCCTCTTCTGACCTCCGCGGCATTGCATGACACGGGTGCACAGACCTGCATGCAGACAGTACATTCATGCACATACATAAATAAATAAAATTAAAAAAAAAAAAACAGGTTGCCGCTACACAACAGGGCAGTTGCATGATGAACCTATAGTGCTTATGGAAGCATGTGTGAGGCCCATGCCAGTCCAAGCCAGACAAAACCCAGCATGGAGGGGGAAAGTGGGCAAGAAGTCCAGCCCTAGCTGAGGAACTGTTAGCTACCAGGAGAGGGAGAGTCCATTTTCTTTAAGGGTATATTGTCAAGTAGGTTGACCAGGCTCCAGCCAAGAACACGTTGGTAACATAAATTAGAGTTAATAGGCCTTAAAAAGTAATAGAAGACACAAAGTAAGGATGTGCAGGAAGATGGAGGCGAGTCTGAGGAGATGGGGGAAGGGTTCTGAGGGAGGTGGTCTGAATAGAATCAAAATACATTGTATGAAATTCTCAAAGAATCAATAGAAAATATTATTTAAAAACAATTATTATCAGCTGTTGATTACCCCCAAGATAAAAGCATCAAAACTACACCAATAGTGGTAGCTTGCTGGGACAGTCATTGTTTATGAGACCTTATGGTTGGGGAGGACAACTGATTAGTTTTCTCCACTGGCAGCTTGCATAGTATTCTTTGATACCATGAGAGCTAGTCTTCAGGCAGGAGACTTTCAGGTCAGTTCCAGCTCGACTGCTCTAAGTCCTGTGTCCAGAGTATGTCCTGCCTTCAGCAATAGGGTCTTACCTTCAGATTCTGGGAGGCAGTCAATGGCTGTGGAAATATCCTGTGTTATTTTGGGAGTCTCTTGGACTTTCCCTGTTTAACAACTCAAAGGGAGGTTTGTCCTGCCTGTGCGTTCTATTATATAGCCCTCAATTAATGGGAGGGAACTTATGTATGGTACTATAAGCATAGTCAAATATATACATGCCCGGAAAGGTCATAGATCCTAGAGAAAAACTTATGTCACATGCTAGACAAAATACATTTAGTGTATTCTAAGTATGCATCCTCATATCTACAGACAAGCATATTTCTCACCACTCATCAAAGAAGCTTCTTTTCTGCAACAGAGGGAGACTAATACATAGTTCCAAAACTAGTTCAAATGCAGAAAATAAGTGTCTGTCAGATGCTTAGCCCTGACACATCTTCAATGCAGCTTCTATACAGAAGATGAATACATCTCTCAGCTTTCACCAGAGAAGTTCTCTTATACAACAGATGGTAATTAACACAGAAACCCACAACTGGCCAATGTGTGGAGAACAAGAGGCTGCAGAGTGCTTATCCCTGAATGGGACACCTACTTCAAACGTCTGCCTCCCACAGCTTAAGGATCACCATGGAAGAGGTGGGTGGAAAGTGGTAGTGGATAACCACAAGGAAGCAGAGTTTTCCAGATAGCTGCCCAGTTACACATATGAGCTCACAGTAATGACAATGCTAAAGAACTTCCGGGGCTGGAGAGATGGCTCAGCAGTTAAGAGCACCAACTGCTCTTGCAGAGGACCTGGGTTCGATTCCCAGCACCCACATGGTGGCTAAGAACCATCTTTAACTCCAGTTCCAGGGGAATCTGATGCCCTCTTCTGACCTCCATGGCATTGCATGGAGTGCACCAACCTACATGCAGACAGTACACTCACTCATACACATAAAAAAATAAATAAATAAATAAATAAATAAATAAATAAATAAATAAATAAAAGTCGCTTTGAAAAACATGGTACCTAAAGACTTAAAATGGAGTACATGAAACACTTTACTGCATGAATTGCAGACATTATAAGACATCATGATCAGAATTAGATTACAAACTATTAATATCCCCCTTAGTTAACTCCTTAGGCCTGTGTATAACCCACTATACAAGGTTATGCTGATCTAGCCCTGACTATGACCCTCAGATTTAACTGTTTCTTGGTAAGCCATTCCATCTTTTTGGAGCTAAATCTCTTTTTTTTTTAATTTATTTATTTTCTATGTGTACGAATGTACTGTCTGCATGTAGGTTTGTGCACCCATGTTGTGCAATGCCGCGGAGGTCAGAAGAGGGTCTCGGATTCCCCTGGAACTGGAGTTCTCCTGGAATTGGAGTTACAGACGGTTCTCAGCCGCCATGTGGGTGCTGGGGATTGAACCCGGGTCCCCTGCAAGAGCAGTCGGCGCTCTTAACCGCTAGGCTATCTCTCCAGCCCTTGGACCTAAATCTCTAATAAAAAGTATAGACAAACCAAGCTTGGTGATTCATGACTGTAATCCCAGCCACTCGGGAGGCTGAAGCAAGAGAATAGAGAGTTCATAGCCAGCCTGGGCAACATAGAAATGTAAGAAATTAAAAAGGTAAAGTTAAGACAAAGAGCACTTGAAGAGCTGGGAAGGTTAACAGGCTGTGTGGTGCTAAAGAATAATGATAATTCTCAGGTCCATGGTCCGAAATGCTATGCAAGATTTGCCCCCCAAAAAAAAAAAGATTTGCCAAAACTCCTTTATTAAGATGCTCCCTTTAAGCTGGGTGTGGTGGTGCACACCTTTAATCCTAGCACTCGGGAGGCAGAGGCAGGCAGATGTTTGTGAGTTCAAGCCCAGCCGGGTCTACATAGCGAGTTCCAGCACAGCTGGGGCTACAGGGAGACCCTGTCTCGAAAAGACCAAAAATAAATAAATAAATAAATAAATAAATAAATAATAAAGATGCTCCCTTTAGAACTTAATAACTCTGTACTTAGGATTCCACATTCCATTCCTCTCTGAAAGTCATGCAACCTCAGGACAAGTTACTATACTTCTTGGAATCTATTTCTTTAGAAAAATAGGCTAAAAATATTATCACACAGACCTGCAGTAAAGATTAAAAAAGATAGTATAATCCAAAGATTAAACAAGATAGTACATGGGACATGCTCAGTTCCATATTTAGTACATGATAGAGCTCTGTAAATATTTCTGTCACTGTCCCTCAACCGCAGAGTTGACCAGGTATTTGTTGTCCACTGTCTGAACACTTGTGTTCAAGGTCGCTTGTTTCTTGAAAATACCACTACACTTTTGTCTCTACACTCAATCTTAGTATGAAAATTTTTTCCAAAGGTGCCATTTCCATTCTGTTAGTGCCTTCTTCGGACCTGTTTAAATCTTTTCATCCAACAGATTAAAGAATAACTAAAACACTGGTGTAGCTCCACCCCAGGTCACAAACGTCTGTTACCTCTGAGTGTTCATTCTACTAATCACGTCCGTGTACAGGAAGTCCAAGCCCCAATCTGAGCTTTCAGGAGTCAATAGACTAAATAATGTTACTCAAATTTCTGTCTGTGGACCAGAGATGGCCCCTGATTAGACAAGTATAGAACAGCAATTTGAAAGAATAATTTTATGGAGCTGGAGAGATGGCCTAGTGGTTAAGAGTGCCGACTGCTCTTGCAGAGGACCTGGGTTCGATCCCTAGCACCCACATGGTGGCTGAGAACCATCTCCAATTCCAGGAGAACTCCAGTTCCAGGACAGTCTGACACCCTCTTCTGACCTCCGCAGCACTGCACGACATGGGTGCACAAACCTACATGCAGACAGTACATTCATATAAATAAATAAATAAATAAATAAATAAATAAATAAAATTAAAGAAAGAATAATTTTATATCTGTTGAATCTAATTGTGAAAACCAGGGAGTATATGTCTATACATTTCATTTCCTTAATTCCTTATGTCTAATACATTTTGAGAAATTACTATTCTACTACAGTTTTCAGGTGATCAAACACTGGAAACAATACTGATCTGTGTAGCACCTACCCTACCTCAGAAGCAAGTGCATAACCTAGTTACACACATGTGCCAGTGGGAATTTGGCCTGCTGGAATTTTACCAAATGATAACTTACTGCAGCATGGAATCTGACATAGGGTGAGTCTATTTAGAGGCTCTTTCTGACATTCTCCAAGTTTTTAACTCACTGCATTCATTCATTTGTTCATTCATTCATTCACTCACTGAGCTTTATCCAGCCTCACTTACTAATGCAATGAGATAGTCTAGCCAGAAATTAACTCTAGACTGGTAGCTACCATAGCACCAGAAAAATATTTAAGGAACTATGAACCAGCAAGTGGGTGAGGTCTGGAGAAAGCTCAATCCTAGGCGTTCACTTGTATGATTTCCTCTATAAAAAGAGCCTTGCTTCTGGACAGATGGCTCCACTGTTAAGAGCACTGGCTGCTCTTGCAGAGGACCCTGGTTCAGTTCCCAGCACCCAGGTGAAGACTAATAACTGTCTGTGCCCCTGACACCCTCTTCTGGCCCCTATAGATGGTGCATGTACACACATGCAAGAAAAACACTCATACATATAAAATAAAAATAAATTTAAAGCTGGGCATGGTGGCACATGCCTTTAGTCCTAGCACTTGAGAGGCAGAGGCAGGTGGTTCTCTGTGAGTTCAAGGCCAGCCTGGTCTATGGAGTAAGTTTCAGGACAGCTGGGGCTACAGGGAGACCCTGTCTCGAAAAAACAAACAAAAAAAAATTTTAAATAAAGAAGATGAGATCAGGCGCGTTCAGGCTGGTATGGCAGTAGACAAAGAAGAAAAAGAAATACTTAAAAAACAACCCTGTTTGTTATATTCCTATGCGCACAGGGAAAGGAATATTTGTGGAACACAAATAAGCATATGCATAACCATATAAATATGTATATACATAAAATATAGATGTTGGGCTGGAGAGATAGCCTAGCGGTTAAGAGCGCCGACCGCTCTTACAGAGGACGCCGGTTCGATCCCCAGCACCCACATGGCGGCTAAGAACCGTCTGAAACTCCAATTCCAGGAGAACTCCAGTTCCAGGGGAATCCGATACCCTCTTCTGACCTCCGCGGCGTTGCACGACACGGGTGCACAAACTTGCATGCAGACAGTACATTCATACACATACAGAAATAAATAAAATTAATAAAAAAAAATAAAATAAAATATAGATGTTTATTGATGTATACATGTGCTTCTGTTTGCCAGTCTAAGGTGCTTCACCATGCCAAATTTAAGTAAAGCCATAAAAACACTTTCTATGGAGTAATGTATATGTATACAGTTATGAATACAGGTTTCTAATAAATAAAGTACATGAAAAATAATACTTAAATAACTGTTCCCTGGGATTAAACCCAAGTACAGTATTATGAAGAAGTCCTAGTTAATTTGTCCCTTTATTAGTAGTGTAGATTCACTAGTTGTCTTAGTTTCTTTTCCTGTTGCTATAATAAAATACTCTAACAAAATCCACTTAAGAGAGAAAGAGTTTATTCTGGCTCAGAGTTTAAGGGTACAGCCTATCATGGCATGAAATATTATCCCTATCAAAATCCAGATGTATTTTTTTTAATTTTATTTATTTTTGTATGTGTATGAATGTGCTGTCTGCATGTAGGATTGTGCACCCGTGTCGTGCAATGCCACAGAGATCAGAAGAGGGTCTCAGATTCCCCTGGAACTGGAGTTCTCCTGGAAGTGGAGTTACAAATGGTTCTTAGCCGCCATGTGTGTGCTGGGGATCGAACCCAGGTCCTCTGCAAGAGCAGACGGCGCTCTTAACTGCTAGGCTATGTCTCCAGCCCATCCAGACGTATTTTTACCAAAAAAGTGGTACGCCTTTAATCCCAGCACATGGGAGGCAGAGGCAGTCAGATCTCTGTGTGATTGAGCCCAGCATAGTCTATATAGAGAGTTCCAGGCAATCTGGAGCTACGGGGAGCTCTGGTCTCCAAAAAAACCCAAAAATGGTTAGCTGGGTGTGGTGGCACAGGCCTTTATGCCTTTAATCCTAGCACGTGGGAGGCAGAGGCAGTCGGATCTTTGTGAGTTCAAGGCCAGCCTGGTCTACAGAGTGAATTCCAGGACAGCTGGGGCTACAGGGAGACTCTGTCTGGAAAAGACAAAAAAANGTAAGATGATATCTTAGGCTGGTTTTGATTTGCATTTCCTAATGATTAGTACCATGCGAACACTTCTTAAGATGTTTCTCAGACATCTCTAATTCCTCACTTGTGATATAGTATCTAGTTCTAGCTACCTGTTCAGCTCTTGCTCCATCTATTGAGTGGGTCTATTTGTTTTTCTTTCTTCTTTGTTTTTTGAGTAGTTTTTAGATTTAATATTCTGGGAAATCAATGCTTTGTCAGATTTGTTTGCAGTCGAAGGTCACCTCCCACTCTGTGGGATTTCTCTTCAACTTCCTTGATTGTTTCTTTGATTGTACAGAAGCTTTTGTAGTTTCATGAGGTCCCATTTGTCAATGTCAACCTCTAATTCTTGTGCAGCTGTCTGATTTAGGAAATCTTTTCTCATGCCTATGTCTTGTTTCTGCTCTGCCAAATTTTTTTCTTCTATTGCCTTCCGAGTTTGGGGTTTCACCTTGAGGGTCTTTACTCCATCTGGAGTTGACGTTTTGTAAGGGCAAGAGGTAGGGTTTAAATTTCATTCTTCTACAACGTTTGTGTATCCAGTCTTTGCCAACACCACTTGCTGAAGATGCTGCTTTCCTCCATTTGGCCCCTGTCCTCAATCTTGAGATGTGCTGAATTTGAATTTGTATGTGCTCAGGTTGGGATCTTCGGTTTTGTTCCATTTGTTCAACAGGTCTGCTTTTGTGAGTACCAGGCTGTTTTTATGGGACTATAGCCCTGTAGTATAGTTTGACGTCTGGTATAGAGATTCCCCCCGTGTAGATCTTTTAACTCAGGGTTCTGTTTTGACATTCGGGGGTCCTTTTGTTTTTCCAATTCTTAATTTAAGGACTTTTTTCTACGCCTGTGAAGAACAGTGGGGATATTGATTGGAATTGCATTAAATATACACAAGAGTTTCGGTAGGATTTTTAGAATTAGAATGGATATTTTTACAATTGTTAATTTTCCCAATCATGAGCACGGGAGGTTTTTCCATCTTCTGACGTCTTCTTCAATTTCTTTCTTTAAAGGTTTAAATTTTTGTTGTAAAGATCTTGGTGTCTTTGGTTAGGGTTTGTTCCTAGGTCCGTTTATTGTTTTTGAGGCTAGTGAGTGGAAGGTCTCTTTGCATTCTTTCAGTTGCTTGTTCTTGGTGTAAAGACAGACAAAGGCCACTTGATTTTTTTTCTTAGGTTAATTTTGTCATCCTGCACTTTGCTGAAGCTGGTAATCATTTCTAGGAGCTTTTGGTGGAGTTTTTTAGCCTCCCTTAAGTAAACCATCATATCTCCAGAGAATAAGGATAGCTTGACTTCCTCTTTTTCAATTAGTACTCCTTTAATTTCCTTTTCTTGCCTTTGTTCTTAGTCAAGTGTTTCAAGCACTATATGAAGAGGAGTGTTGGTGACAGGGGCGCAGCCTTGCCGAGTTCCTACCTTTTAAAGGGACATTGTTTCTGTCGTTTCCCCATAGAGGATGATATTGGCTGTGGGTTTCCTGTATATGGCTTTGATTACCATGAGGAATGTACCCCTCCACCAATTCCTTAGGACTTTAAGCATGAAGGATGCCAGATTTTATCAAAGGCCTTTTTCCTCATTTGGGATGATTGTGTGGTTTTTTTTGTCTTTCATTCCCTTTATGTATTTGATGATATTTATCGATTTTCGTATGTGAACCATCCCTGCATCTCTGGTAATGGAACTCCAAACTGGTCATGATGGATGTTCTTCTGATGTAGGTCTATATGCGATTTCCAAGTATTTCGTTTTAGATTTGGCATTTTGGTCATTAGGGGAGATGGGTCTATTAATTCTCCTTTTAGTTGGATCTTGTTCCGGTTTTGCTAATAGAGTGATGATGGCATCATAGAAAGGGAATTTGGGAGAATTCTGCTGATGTATCCTCTTAAACAGTTTCAGTAATAATGGTTATGGTTCTTTTTGAAATGTTTTATAAGAATTCTGCCGTGAAACTGTCTGGCTGGGCTTTCCTTGTTTTTAGTGGGAGGCTTTCATTACCTCTTCATTCATCATGTATTATGGGGCATGTTAAGCTGTTGATCTCTTCTTGGTGCGCTTTGGTTGGTACTTCCCAGGATTTCAGATATTCCTCCTTTCTTCTGGGTTTTCAAGCTTGGTAGAGTAAAGGTTTTAAAGTATTCCATATGATTTCCTGGATTGGTTTTCCTGTCTGTTGTGATATTTCCCTTTTCATCATAGATTGTATTAACTTGGCGTTGTTCCTTCTTTCTTTTGGTTACCTGGCTAGAGGTCTGTCTATCTTGTTATTCTTTCAAAGACCCAACTTTGGCTTCATTGATTTTTTTTTGTTATTGTTTTCATTTCTATTTCATGATTCTGCTGTGATTTTTGTTATTTCTTCCTGTCTGTTGCATTTAGGGTTCTCCTGTTGTGCTCTCAAGTGCTTTTAGCTTGTAGTGTTACCATCATTCCACTTTTGCTCTTTCTGTTTTTTCTAATGTAAGCACCCAGGCTATATAAATTTTCCTCTTAGGCCTGCTTTTAAGGTATCCCCTAGGTTTTGTTGTGTTTTATTGGTTCTTTTGTTCATTCAGTCCAGGAATGCTTTTTTCTTTATTTCTTTCCTGACCCGTTCATTATTCAAAGCGTGTGTTGTTTAGTCTCCATGTGTTCTAGTCGGCCTTGAGGGGCTTATCCTGGTTGTTGATGTTGAGCTTTAATACCCAAAAAACTGTGGGTCTGAGCAAATGCATTGAAATTATTTCACTCTTTTTTTATTGTGGAGTTCTCTGTGTCCCAGTATGTGGTGATTTTGGAGAAGTCTCCATGGGTCGTGGATGAGTGTATGCGAACGGTATTCTTGGTATTAGGATGGAATATTCGGCAGAGGTCTATGAGGTCCATTTTGTGTATCATATATTTCAGTTCCGATGTCTCTCTGTTTATTCTTTGTCTGTTGACCTATCAAAGGACTCAATGGAGTATTGAAATCCTCCTGAACTATGAGTTTGTACTGGGTCAGTGGGTGCTTGTGGTATGGAGAAATGTGCTTATAAATTTTGGTGTACCAGAGTTGGTGGCTCTATATTATTCATAATTGTGAAATCTCTTCTGGTGAATTGGTTCCTTTGATAAACTTCATGGGCCTTCTTTGTCTCTTCTGATGTCTTTTATTTTGAAGTCTAATTTGTCTTATATTAAACAAATAGCATAACCTGCTTTCTTTTTGGTCCATCATTGCTGGAATATTTTTCCATCCTTCACTTTCAAGGTTAGGTGGCCTGTCCTTGAAGGTAAGATGTGTTTCTCTTGTAGAACAGGCCATATGGAGGGTTCTGTTTCCTATTCAGTTCTCCCAGTCTATGTCTTTGATTGGGGCGGAAATTAGTCCATTAATTTTTAAGGTTATGACTGTTAGTTTTGTGTGCTTTCTTTTGCCTTATTCTCCATTTGCGGGTTTGGGGTTTAGGTTTCTACTTCTGCAGTTATGCTTTCAGTTATTTATCTTCTTAGGTGCATGGGGTTGGTTGCTCTTTCTTCGTCCTTTGAATTGCTTCAAAAATATTCTCTGCAGGGTGGGGTTTCTGGACATGTCAGTATTCTTTTTTTTTTGTTTTTTTTTTTGTAAATTTATTTATTTATTTTATTGATTTATTTATTTATTTATTTATTTATTATGTATGTTTATGAATGTACTGTTGCATCGTAGGTTGTGCACTCGTGTCATGTAATACCCCGGAGTGGGGGGGGGGGTCTAGAAGTAGACATCGGATCACTGGAACTTGAGTTCTCCTGCAATTGGAGCTACAGACGGTTCTCAGCCGACGTGGGTGCTGGGGATCGAACCTGGGTCTCTGCAAGAGCAGTCGTGCTCTCAACCGCTAGGACATTCCCTCCAGCCCCTGGACAGTATTCTTTCATACTTGTTTATGTCATGGAAGATTTTTCTCTGTCCTCCAAACTATAATTGACATTGTTTGCTGGGTATAGTAACATAGGTTGGCATCTATAGTCATTCCATTAACACTGGGATTTTGACCCCCCTTTTTTTTTTGCTCCAGGTTCTTCTTGCTTCATAGTTTGGTTGAGACGTCAGTTGTAATTCTGATAGGGTTTCCCCTTATAGGTTCACTTGTGTTTTTCTCTTGTGACTTTAAGAATTCTTGTCTTGTTTTGAGTGTCTAGAATTTTAACTATGATGTGGCGATGGAGCATTTCTTTTCTGATCTTTGTCTATTTGGAGTGTTATATGTGCTTCTGTAGCGCTATTGTTTTCGTCTTTTTTTTAGTTGGGGAGGAGTTTTTCCTTCTATTTTCTGTGAAGATCAATCAATTACCATTCCTTGTGGGGATATCTTCTCCTTCCTCTATACTCATGATGTGTAGGAGGTTTCTTCTTTTCATAGTGTCCCACAGTTCCTGGTTGTTCCACTTTTTTGTATTCTTAAATTTTTCACAATCTTTTCCCTTGCCGGTTTTTTCTGTGTTATCTTCCAGGTCCTGATATTCTTTGTTGTGCTTCATCCATTCTGCTTGCTTCTGAGGCTTTCCATTCCTTTCCTCTTGATTGGATGTGTGTTTGATTACCTTTTCATTTCCTCTTCTGATTTCTTTATTATTTCTGCGTTCTTTTTGGCGTTTCTCAATCTCTTCTTGTCGCTCCTTACTTTGGTTCCTATCTTTTCAGGCTGGGATCTTTTCCGCGCTTCTTACTCCTTCAGAGTTTGAAAATTCTCTCTCTCTAGGGTCCTTGAGTTTGTCATTCTCTTACTTCAGGTCTTTGATTTGCTCTTTATAATCTTTGTAGTTCTTTAAATAATGTTTTCCCAATTGTGTTTCTGCTATGTCGGGTCCTTGGGCATCTACCAGAGGATCCACTGTCGGGACCTTCATCGGGGTGGTAGAGCCTTGGTGTGGTGGATTACCCTGACCCTTCCGTGTGTCTTCTTTTTTTAAATTTTTATTTATTTTTTTGTGTATGAACTGTACTGTCTGCATGGTAAAGTCCCTTGTGCACCCGTGTCGTTGCAATGCTGCGGGAGGTCAGAGAGGGTTTGTATTTCCCTTGAAATTCCTCGGAACTGGAGTTAGAGTGTTTCGCCGCCATGTGGGTTGCGTGGGATCGAACCCGGGTTCCTCTGTCAAGAGCAGTGGCATGGCGCTCTTAACTGCTCTAGGCCATCTTCTCAGCCCCACGTGTTTGTTGTCTCTTCTTCGTTTTCCCTGGGCATATGGTCTTTCTCATGCATTATTCCAGTGTGAGTCCTAATGCCTCTTCACTGTGATGAAGGCTTGCTTTTGCTTCCTCCTTCAGATGCCCTTCGTAATCCCAGTTGGGGGAGGCTCTCTAGCCCACACCGTTATCCTGTGCTTCCGCTGGTCTCAGGATGATATCCATGATCTCAAGACTCACACAACCCTACCTTAATACCAGCTTGGGAGGATTAACTCCGCCCCCACAGCCAAAAACGCCCCATTAAGCACCAAAACAATGGATAATGGGATGAGCCTAGTCAATCCAACAATTCGCCCTTGCTGAGGCACCGATTTCCTACCTGCCTTCCTGTGCTTCAGCTAGTCTCAGGACATCTCAGATTCCAATTTTGACTATTTTTAACCCTTGCTTTTTATATGAATTTAGGTTCAACATGCCATTTGCCTGTTTTTTTTTTTTTTTTTTTTTTATTTTCATATATATATATATATATATATATCAAGGGAATGCAAATGAGAGTTGAGGCAGAAAAAATCGTGGTACATTGATGGGGGGCAGCAGGTACACAGGTGTGCATATGTGTGTGAGCCCAGAGATCAGCCTTCAGCTGTTGCTCTTCAGGAACCATCACCTTATTTTTGGTTTATTTGTTTGTTGTTTTGTTTTGAGACACAGTCTCTCACTGGGACCTAGGTCTCACCAGTAAGCCCCAGGGAACCGCCAGCCTCTGCCTCCCAGTGCTGGGGATTACAAGTGCATGCCACCATACCTGAGGGTTTTTTGTGTGTGTGTGTGGTTGTTGTTGTTGATGTTTTGGTCTTTTCAAGACAGGGTCTCCCTGTAGTCCCAGCTGTCCTGGAACTCACTCTGTAGACCAAGCTGGCCTTGAACCTACAGAGATCCGCCTGCCTCTGCCTCCCAAGTGCTAGGATTAAAGGCGTGCGTCACCATGCCTGGCTCATACCTGAGTTTTTGCATGGGTGCTGGACTGAACTAAGGTTTCCATGTTTGCATGGCAAGCACTATATCAACTGAGCCATCTCCACAGCCCCTTTAATTGATTTTTAATAAAGGTACTAGGAGAACTCAGTCAGGAAAGAAAAGTCTTTCCAACAATGAACTAGATATCCAAATGTAAAGAATGAATTAAGACACCCACCCTAGACATAAAGGTTAACTCAAAGGAACACTGAGCTAAACAGGAGAGCTAAAATTCCAAAACCTTTTGAAGAAAAAGCAGGTAAAAAAAAATTCTCCACATTCTTGAATTAGACATTGGCTTCTTAGGTAGGACCCCCCCAAAGACAAGTGGCAAACTAAAAACAGGTAAATTGTACATCATCGAAATTAAAAAACTTTTGTGCTTCAAAGGATACTATCAAGAAAATGAATTAAAAAATAATGGGCAAAAACCATTCATAAATCATATATCTGTTAAAAGCCTTTATCTACAATATTAAAAGAATTCTTACAAGGCAACAACAAAATAACAACCTGATCAATAAAGGATTTAAACAGACATTTCTGCAAAAAGATATACAAATGGCTAATATGCACATGTTAGCCGTTAGGGCAATGCAAATCACAACTACTATGAGATACTACTCTATTCTCACCTGGATGGCTAAAGGAAAAAAAGACAAACATTAACAAGTGTCGAGAATATGGAAAAAGCGAAAGCCCTCATTCGTTGCTGACGGGACTGTAAATGGTATAGCCATTTTAGAAACTAGCTTTGTGAAAAGAAAAAAAAGAGAAAGCAAATAGTTTTGTACTTCACGTTAAGTAACATGTTAACAGAACTACAGTATGAGCCAGCAAGTCCATTCCAAGAGAAATTAAAATATACTTTGATGTAAAAATTATTTGGGGCTGGAGAGATGGCTCAGCGGTTAAGAGTACCAACTGCTCTTGCAGAGGACCCGGGTTCGATTCCCACACCCACATGGTGGCTAAGAACCATCTTTAACTCCAGTTCCAGGGGAATCTGATGCCCTCTTCTGACCTCCACGGCATTGCATGACATGGGTGCACCAACCTACATATAGACAGTACATTCATACATAAGAAATAATTTAAAAAATTATGTATGTTTATAGCAGCACTATTAAAAAATATCCGCAAAAGTATAAAAACACAAGTATCTATGAACTAATGAATGAAAAAGTAATATGGTAGTATGTAGTAGTAGTATATGCATTGAAAAAGTATTTTGAATAATAAAAAGAAATCTAGGCACATACTACCACATGAATGACCCCTGAAAACATTACTCTCAGGGAAAGAAGCCAGTCTCAATAGGCATAGTAGCATACATCTTTAATCCCAGCACTGGGGAGCCCAAGGCAGGTATGAAATCCAGACCAGTCTGGCCTACAAAGGGAGTTCCTGGCAAGCTGGGGCTACAGGGAGGCCCTGTCTACAAACAAACAAACAAACAAAGGAAGGAGGAGGAGGAGGAAGAGTGGAGGAGGAAGAGGAGGAGGAGGAAGGGGAGAAGAAAGAGGGGGAGAAGGAAGTAGGGGAGGCAGTAGCATCCAGTCTCGGAATTCTCATATATTGGATGACTTCATTTGTATGAAAGTCTAGAATAGGCATATTTATAGAGTTACTAAGTATATATTAGTAATTGTCCAAGACTGGGAGCTTCAAAGAGAAATGGAAGTAACTACTAATGGGAGTACGTTTCATTTCTGGGAAGATGAAAGTATTCTAAAATTGGTTGTGATGATGGTTACACAACCTTGAAATTTAGTAAATAGATAAATTTGGTGGTGTGTGATTATATCTAAATAAAGCTGCTTTTAAAAAATAACAATAGGCCTCTGAACAAACTAGAGGGTGAAGCAGGAGTGTAAAAGGCCAGCAAGCAGTGCTCAAGCCAAAGGAGGGAAATAGCACTTCCTGCCTCTGACATCGGGTTTCCTGGCTACCCAGAGACTGAAGGGAGGAGAGAGAAGGCGGCAACTGACGAGGAGGGAAAGAGATTGCTTTGAAGTTTGCACAACCATTACAAGTTATCCTCTAAAACGTTGGTGGCAAGGATCCAGTTGTCACACCTGGGTTACAGCACAGAAGACAGAGCAGCGAAGGTTGTAGGTACTGGCTTGAGTGTGGCCTCTTTGAACCCCCACCAACAAGCTTGGCCACTGAGCACAACCTTCATATCTTGCAGACAATTAACACAGACTTCTAGTTACTGATTATTTTAGAAGAAAATTCCCAGACTCCTTGACTTAGTGACCTAAGTGTCTGCTCATTTACATGGTGGTATGTATTTCCTAGACCTGGGAACTTCTGGCACTTGTTCAGAATTCCCCACCCACTTGGTCAAGTAGTGACATTAATGTTAATTAAAAATTTCTGTGTTTCGGGGGCTGGAGAGATGGCCTAGCGGTTAAGAGCACCGACCGCTCTTGCAGAGGACCCAGGTTCGATCCCCAGCACCCACATGGCGGCCGAGAACCGTCTGAAACTCCAATTCCAGGGGAACTCCAGTTCCAGGGGAATCCGAGACCGTCTTCTGACCTCCGCGGCATTGCACAACACGGGTGCACAGACTTGCATGCAGACAGTACATTCATACACATACAGAAATAAATAAAATTAATTAAAAAAATTTCTGTGTTTCAGGGCTGGAGAGATGGCTCATCAGTTAAGAGCACTGGTTCCTCTTGCAGAAGACCCGGGTTTGAGTCCCAGAACCTACACAGTGGCTAACAATGATCTGTAACTCCAGTTCCAGGAAATCCAACACCCTCTTCTGACCTCTGAGGGCATTGCATGACATAGGTGCACTTACACACATGCAGGCAATACACATAAAATAAAAATAAAAAATATTTTTTTAAAGTTTCTGTGTTTTGGTTTAAAAAAAACTGGCTTCTTGGCAGGTGTGGTGGTGCATGCCTTTAATCCCAGCACTTGGGAGGCAGAGGCAGGCAGATTTTTGTGAGTTCAAGGCCAGCCTGGTCTTACGTAGTGAATTCCAGGACAGCTGGAGCTACAGGGAGACTCTGTCTCAAAAAGACCAAAAAAAAAAAAAAAAAGGCTTCTCAGTATGTATCTAATAGAGCACAACTGCAAATTGATGATACTGTACCCCAGCACAGGTCACTATTAGGATAAACAGGCTTAGGGATCTGAACCAGCATAGAGTGTACACTATACCCCAACCTAATGTGGGGATCCTTCCATTTGGAAATTTAAGACTTATTTTTAATTAAATGGGGTATGTACAATATGTGTGGAGGTGACTGGAAGTTAGAGCCACTGGATCCCCCTGGAGCAGAAGTTCCAGATGGTTGTAATTCCATGTGATGTTTCCTGAGATGAGGAGAAGAGAGTTTGAGGAAATATGACAATTAAATATTAATTCATTAGAATTTCTACACTATAGGCCTAAGTAAGGGAATGAAAATTTATGGCATATGGTATAACTGGTCTTTTAAATGGTTACAGGGACATTTCTAAAATAACTTTATTGCATAATTTATAAACTATAAAACATGCCAATGGTAAGAGTACATTCCAATAGCTTTCCTTTAAATGTGCAGAGTTGGCCAATTATCATCATGCCAGGTTTCAGGACATCACCCCAAAGTGTCCCATCCTGCCTGTCTGCAACGAACTCTTACTTGCATTTCCATGGATTTTCTATCTTTATAGACATAGCTATATCAAAGACAGAGAAAAATGAAAATGAATCACATACTTATGTCTTCACACAGTACATGGCAGAGACTTAACTGTATGTGGCTAAATAAAGGAACCCAGTCTGAAAAGCCATAGAGTCACATGCTGCTTAACGATGGAGACAGGCTGTGTCCTGAGAAATGATTCATTAGGAAATTTCCCTACAACGTGAACACCTAGCGTGCTCACACAAACTAAGGCAGCTAATGAGCTTACTGGGCAATATAATCTTTGGGAGCAGGGCAGCATATACAGTCCATCGACCAAAGGATCATTATGTGGTGCGCGACTGCGAATGGCATTCTCAAAGAGGAAACACAAGGAAGACGATAAAAAGATCTATGGCTGCCGAGGATTTGGAGGAAGGAAAAGAGGAATGAATTGGTGAGGCACAGGGGACTTTCAGGCAGTGGAACAGAAACGATAGATCACCCTAGACATTTGTCAAAAATCCATATTAAGCACAGCACAAAGAGATCCCTCATATACTCTACAAACCTTGGTTAATAATCACATACCAATTACCTCACGAGGACAAGATGTTCCTAAGGGAAATGAGAAGAGGCCAAGGGCAAACGGGACAGATAAGTCTCCTGTGCTTTCTGTTACATGTCCCTTTAAATCTAAAACTTCTCTAAAAACAGTCAATTCACTAAAACAAAATAAACACCAATAACCGACTCTACCGAGCCTGCTAAATTAGTACTGAAAGGGAGAACTATAACTTGGAAAGATCTTTTGGAAATTCGTTAACATATTATGTACCAAAAGCATTGACTTTCACTCAGTAGTTTTACTTTGAGAAGTCTACCATAACAAAAAATAGAAAGTCAGCTGTAGTGGCATACTCCTTTAATCCCAGCATTCAGGAGGGAGATGAGGCAGATCTCTTTGAGTTCAAGGCCAGAGTTCCAGGCCAGCTGGGGTACAGGGAGACCTTGTCTCAAAAAGACCAAAAACAAGAACTAAAACAAAAAAAATAGAAGGCATTGTGGGGAAAGACTCCTAAGTAAGTAAGCCACTGGATCTCATTTAAATTATCCAGTGGACAAATTGCTAAATAAATCATGATACACCATTAAATGGAACGACGCTGCTCTAAAAATTAAAATCATAATTCTTTAGTAACATTACAGAATACTTGTCAGTATATTAAAAGTATTTTTTTTTTTTATTTCTGTATGTGCATGAATGTACTGTCTGCATGCAGGTCTGTGCGCCCTTGTCGTGCAATGCCGCGGAGGTCAGAAGAGGGCGTCAGATTCCCCTGGAACTGGAGTTCTCCTGGAATTGGAGTTTCAGACGGCTCTCAGCCACCATGTGGGCGCTGGGGATCGAACCCGGGTCCTCTGCAAGAGCGGTCGGTGCTCTTAATCGCTAGGCCATCTCTCCAGCCCCTAAAAGTATTTTTTAAAAGTACAAAATTATGACGCTGGAGAGTGGGTAAGAAAACTGGCTGCTGTTGCAGAGGACCATTTTCGATTCCCATGGCGGCTGATAATCATTTGTAACTCTAGTTCCAAGGGATCTGATGGCCTCTTCTGACCTCCACAGGCATTGCTTGACACAAGTACACCTACCTACAGGCAAGCATTACACTCATATACATAAAATAAAATAAATAATTTTTTTAAAAAAACAAAGTTACATACAGAATTATAAAAAATATAGTTCAGTGCAAGGCATAGTGGTACATGCCTTGAATCCCAGCACTTGGGAGGCAGAAGTAGGCAGATCTCTGTGAGTTCAAGGCCAGCCTGGTCTACAGAGTGAGCTCTAGGCCAGCTGCGACTAAAGGGAGATCCTGTCTCAAAAAGACCAAAAAATATATAAATATTTTTTTCAGCCAAAAGTTGAGTGAGGTTAGTAGGATTATAGTTACATTTTTTTCCTCTATTTCCACACATTTCTGATAGCTTTTGCTTTCTTCATACTGGTAAGGAATTTTTTTGAAGAATCAAACTGCATCTGTTTACTTGTTTTGAGACAGGATCTCTTTATGTAGCCCATGCTGGCCTTGAACCTATAGTCCTCTTGCGTCAGCCTCTTGGGACTATAAGCATGCACAAATATTAGATTTGGTGGTAACCTTGATATTTTTTAGCCTTTGAAAGATCTAAATCCTGAGTGCTTAGTTTTTAATTATTTTATTAATTTTATTTATTTCTGTATGTGTATGAATGTACTGTCTGCATGCAAGTCTGTGCACCCGTGTTGTGCAATGCCGCAGAGGTCAGAAGAGGGTGTCGGAGTCCCCTGGAACTGGAGTTCTCCTGGAACTGGAGTTTCAGACGGTTCTCAGCCGCCATGTGGGTGCTGGGGATCGAACCCGGGTCCTCTGTAAGAGCGGTAGGCGCTCTTAACCGCTAGGCCATCTCTCCAGCCCGAGTGCTTAGTTTTTATAATAAAATATTTTTCAGGGCTGGAGAGATAGCCTAGTGGTTAAGAGCACTGACTGCTCTTGAGAGGACCCGGGTTCAATCCCCAGCACCCACATGGTGGGTGGCTAAGAACTGTCTGTAACTCCAATTCCAGGAGAACTCCAGTTCCAGGGGAATCCAAGACCCTCTTCTGACCTCCGTGGCATTGCACGACACGGGTGCACAGACCTACATGCAGACAGTGCATTCATACACATACAAAAATAAATAAATAAAAATTAAAAATTTTTCAATAAAATTGGAAAAACATTAAATTAGCTGTAAATAACATTACTTCATATGGTCTTGGTTATAAAATAACTATTATTATTCATATAATTAATATTTGCTTATTTAAAATTTCCAAAAGTCTGGTCTAGACTTTTTAAAAAATTTATTTTATTTTATTTTATTTTTTGTATGTGTATGAGTGTACTGTCTGCATGTAGGTTTGTGCACCCGTGTCGTGCAATCCCACAGAGGTCAGAAGAGGGTCTCTGATTCCCCTGGAACTGGAGTTCTCCTGGAATTGGAGTTACAGACAGTTCTCAGCCACCATGTGGGTGCTCGGGATCAAACCCGGGTCCTCTGCAAGAGCAGTCGGTGCTCTTAACTGCTAGGCTATCTCTCCAGCCCCCTGGTCTAGATTTTTTAAGGCAAACCATTATTATTGGCATTGAGACTACAGAATTATGAAGACAGATAATTGGCTTCAGGACTGAATTTGGTATACATCTTTCTTATGATTTCTGATTGTCACTTCATTAATTAAAAGCTGGGCATCTGAAAATCAATTTTTTTACTTGATAATACCACACACACACACACACACACACACACACAGCACACACAGAGCACAGCGTTCCTGGCCTAGCCTGAAAACCATGAGCATAGCTATCCCACCCATTACCCTAGTTGGTAAATTTTTCCAGCAACAGTAAGCAGCCTGAGTATAAGAGCAGAGAAGACCAGACGGCCGGCATGGCGGGAACTGGTTATGGTAGGAGAAAGTGTTTTCAAATCCCCAGGACCTGAGTGCTTGCTTAGTGTGAAAGACAGACTGCGGCAGAGGTAAGGGCAGAGAGAACCCACCTTGGGCTGGAGAGATGGCCTAGTGGTTAAGAGCGCCGACCGCTCTTACAGAGGACCTGGGTTCGATCCCCAGCACCCACATGGCAGCCAAGAACCATCTGAAACTCCAATTCCAGGAGAACTCCAGTTCCAGGGGAATCCGACACCCTCTTCTGACCTCTGCAGCATTGCACAACACAGGTGCACAGACTTGCATGCAGACAGTACATTCATACATACAGAAATAAATAAAAAAAAAAAAGAAAAAAAAAAAAGAGAGATCCCACCTGCTTCATTCTCCTGCTGCTGAAGATAACTACAAAGGCCATTTCAAAGGAAAGAGGTTCTGTGCCAGAAAACTTTTTTCATGTTTTAAATCTCATGTGCATGTACACATGTGCAAGCATGTGTTATGTGTGTGCATGAGGATATGTATGCATATGCCACAGCATGTATGTGGAGGTCAGGCCTTGCCTTCCAGCTTGTTGGAGACAGTTTACCATCGCATACACCAAGCTAGTTGGCCCATGACATTCCAAGAATTCCACTGCCTCTTGCTCTAGACGCACGGGGATTACAGACATGCACTACCATGCCTGGCTTTATGTGAATTCTGAGGATTTGAACTCAGGTCTTCATGCTTGTGTGGCAAGTGCTTTAGGAAATGAGTCATTTCCTTGGCCTGGGTACTTTTCTCTGTAAGAAGCGAAATAGTAAACATTGTCATGTTTGATGTCACATTCAGCTCTACTATTGCAGCTCAAAACAACCATACATAACAGGCAAATGAAAAAGCTTACAGTAAAATCTTTCACAAGCTGAGTTTTTCTCAGAGGCCAACATGGCACTAACAACTGTCTGTAACTCCAGTTCAGGGAAATCCAACACCTTCTTCTGACTCCACAGGCATTGCAGGACACTGGTGCAGTTACATACATGCAGGCAATATACTCATACACATAAAGATTTTAAAAATAATAAATATATTGGCCAGGCATGGTGGCACACGCCTTTAATCCTAGCACTTGGGAGGCAGAGGCAGGCGGATCTCTGTGAGTTCAAGGCCATCCTGGTCTACAGAGTGAGTTCCAGGACAGCTGGGGCTACAGGGAGACCCTATCTTGAAAAGACCAAAAAAATATATAATAATAAAAATAATAATAAATATATAACCAAGAAACTATTGTTTGTTAACAAGAATTAGGTACTTTAAAAATAGTGTGCACTGTGCTTTTATATAACTGACAGCACCCTAGGTTAACTCCAACATCAGCAGAAAATTTGAATAATATACTACTCTGGGATGCTATAACATTACATCACTAGGCAACAGGCACCCTTCAGTTCCACTATAATCTATGGCTGTGAAATGAAGCATTATGTATCAAATGAAGCATTATGTACTTGGTGAAGCTAGTATGAAGGTTTGTGCCAACCTGAAATTCCCATGTTTAAATTCTGCGATATCAGGAGGTGGGGCCTTTGGGAAGGGATAAAGTCAGGAGGGGAAGTCCTCAGAAGTGGGATCAGTGCTTTCATAAAAGAGATTCCCTCACATCCCATCTGATCACTACATACCTGTCATGACACATGGATACAAGGGTACACACACACACACACACACTAAATAAATGTATTTTCTTTTTAATGTAAAGCTTGCTGGGCATGGTGGCGCATGCCTTTAATCCCAGCACCTAGGAGGCACAGGCAAGTAGATCTCTGTGAGTTCAAGGCCGGCCTGGTATACAGAGTGAGTTCCAGGCCAGGTGGAACTAAAGAGAGACCCTGCCTCAAAAAGACCAAAAAAGAAAGAAAAATGTCTCATGATATTAAAACAAGAAGTTTAAAAATTTTTTTTAAATGTAAAGCTTTATTAAATGTTGTCATCAAAAGTAAATTCTGAGGCCAGGTGTGGGGCACAAACCTTTAATCCCAGCACTCAGGAGCAGAGGCAGGCCTTGATCTTGATCTTGATCTTGATCTCTGTGAAATTAAGTCCAGTCTGGTCTATATAGTGAGTTCCAGGCCAGCTGAGGCTATCGGGAGCCCTTGTCTCAAAAACAATATAAAACAAAAGTAAGATCTGGGGCTGGAGAGGTGGCTCAGTGGTTACTGCTCTTGCAGAGGACCCTGGTTTGGTTTCCAGCACCGACATGGCAGCTAACAAGCCATTTTTTTTTAAATTTATCTTTATTTCTGTAGTGTCTGAAGGTATGTCTGCATGCAAGTTGTGCACCCGTGTTGGCAATTGCACGGAGGGTCAGAAGAGGGTGTCGGATTTCCCCTGGAACTGGGTTCTCCTGGAATCGGAGTTTCAAGGTTCTCAGCCGCCATTGTGGGTGCTGGGATGTGAACCAAGGTTCCCCTGTAAGAGTTGTCGACGTCTTTAACCGCTAGGCCATCTCTCCAGCCACTAACAGCCATTTATAACTACAGTTGAGGAGTCCAAGCTCTTCTGGCTTCTGCAGGCACTACACACATGTAGTGCCTTTATATACATGCAGGCAAACTATTCAAACTTTAGAAAAATAAATATTTTTTCAAAAGTAAGTTCTTTTATTTTTCCTTCTAAATTCATGAGTTAATGCATGGCAACAAAGGTCCAATGCCTTCACCTGACCCAGGATGCCCATGAGATCTGTGTCGCGCCCACCCCTCTCCCCAGGCTCTAAAACCTGATGACCCTTGGTCTCCTTTCTCAGTTCTTCCTATATGCCAAACAGCTCCTTGCAGGTTCCTTATAGTTCCTTTTAAAGCATTCTTAATTTCGTTGGACATCTTCAATATATATATATATACTATATTATACTATATTACCTAATTTGTCATTTTCACATTCCCGTTATCTTTCTCCATTCCCTCTTTCTCTTCCATTGCCTGAACATCTTCCACACAACTCCCTCCAACTTTGATGGTTGGTTTTTTGGGGGGGGTGTTTATTTTGATTCACTAAACTCATTACTGCTGCTTGTATGAGCGTGTGTGGGTTGTTCCTGGTACAGAGGGAACGCATCAGTAACTACGCCACTGAAGAAAGAAAAGCTACACCCTCCCCACCAGCCTTTTCCTTCACTTTCTGAAGCTCTTTCCAATATTTTTCATACTTTCTTTTTTTTTCCTTTTTTTTTTTTCATAATTTTTTTATATTTTTGGAATATGTGTATGAATGTAACTGTCTGCATGCAAGGTGTGATGCACCCATGTTGTGCAATATGCAGGAGGTCAGAAGAACGGTCAAAGATGGTGCGGAAATTTCCCCTCACTGGATTCTCCTGGGAAGGGGAAGTTTCAGATTGGTTTTCGCCACCATGTGGGTGCTGGGAGCAGCTAGTGTTCTTAATTGTTGAGTCATCTTTTCAGCCCCCTCTTTTTTTTTTTTTTTTTTTGGTCTTTTCGAGACAGGGTCTCCCTATAGCCCCAGCTGTCCTGGAACTCACATTGTAGACCAGGCTGGCCTTGAACTCACAAAGATCCGCCTGCCTCTGCCTCCCAAGTGCTAGGATTAAAGGCGTGCGCCACCACGCCCGGCTCCAGCCCCACTCTTACTTTCAACCTCAACCAAGACAATACCTCCTTTCCAAAAAACTCTCAAAATCTATGAAATAAATTATGCACTCTAATTACTTTTTCCTTTTCTACCATTCATTCCAAATCCAAACAAAATCATCTAGTTATATAATCATGGACCAGGATGTTTATTAGTACTTTCTGTTTGAATAGGAATTGACTGAGTATTCAAAAATAAGAACTTAAAATAGTAAGTATGACAAAGATTATTAATGAAATAAAAATCTAACTTAATCCCCATCGATGTAAAATTTAAGGTCACTCATACTGAATAACTGCATGTTTAATCTATTTATTAGAATAATTTAAGATCTTTGTCTTATAATCACTTGAATACATTTAGATGTCACTAAACATCGCACTATCTGTGCTAATTAGTTGGGAGCAACTAGTTCAAATAATCATTTATGCTGCCAAGAAAAATACTTTGGGGGAGGGGCAGGCAGCTCAGCTGGTGAAGTTTTGTTGTGAGTCTGATCTCCAGTACTCACCTGGTGGTATGTGTTTGAATCCCAGCACAGGGCAGGCAGAAATACGGGAATCTCTTTGGTTCCCTCGGCAGCCAGCCTACCTTGCAATGCACCCCAGGCCAGTGAGAGACCCTATCTCAGAAAATAAAGTGGGTAGAGTCTAAGGAACAACATCATGGATGACCTTTGACCTCATATACATCAGGAGGAGAAGGGAAAAAGAAGAGGAAGAGGAGGGGAAGAAAGAGAAGGAGAAAAAAAAGAAAAAAAGAAAAAAAAAAAACGAGACAAATTCTCACCATACAACCCACTGGCCTCATGCTTGGGATCTTCCTGCCTTGGTCTCCTAAATCCTGGGATTATGGGTATGTGCCATCATGCATGACTTAGAGAAGATATTTTAATGAGAACCTCTTAAATCACAATATTTATTAATTCAAAACTAACCTTTCCTCCTTTCAGTTTGAATTGAGTCTTTACTATTGTCAGTACATTTATGACTCTATTAATAATGAATTTAATGACTTCTTTGTTGATCTCCATCCTTACCATCCCTAAGGTCTGGTGACTCACTGTTGCATTGCACAGGGCTTCTGAGAATCTTGGGAAGTAAGAAATATCAACCACTTGCTGCAGTTAAGTAACAGCACCACACAAAAGTAAATATGGTGGGCTGCTTATTGTTAGAAAGAGTCAAGGAAGACTTTTTAAATGATATACTTAATTCTTTACCATCCATGTTTCAATTCCTTTCATAAGGCAAAAGAGTAGGTAAAATATCTTTAAGATATATCAAGGTATAGTAAACCCCACTTATTTATAACTTCTTATCAAAGTACTTTTCACATTTTTTTTGTCTTTTTGAGACAGGGTCTCCCTTTAGTCTCAACTGGCCTGGAGCTCACTCTGTAAACCAGGCTGGCCTTAAACTCACAGAAATCCTCCTGCCTCTGCCTCCCGAGTGCTGGGATTAAATGCATGTGCCACCACGCCTGGCTACTTTTCACACTTATACCTTACACTTTTATCCATTTTGTAACTATCTTCAATGACTAGATTTCACTCCACTGCACTGTGACAGGCTAGCCAGAGGCCCACCAAATTACCTCCTCTCCTTCCCACCTGATGGAGTGCGCCTGATGTGATCCCCAAGACCACTGAGGAGCTGTGCTTTCCCTAACCCCCTTGTTCCACAGCAATGGAGAGCTGGAAGATGTCCGTACAAGATGAACAATGCCTGCCTCTGAGTGACTGAAGGAAAGGTATCTTACAGTGTCAGAGTGCAATTAACTAGGCCCTGGGATTTTGTGGGTGTGTGTCGCAGCAACTTTGGGTGCTGGTCCTCGTCTTCCATTTTCTTTGAGACAGGATTTCTTTGTTGTTCGCCAATGTGTGAGTCAGACCAGCTGGCCTGCAAGCGCCCAGGGATTCTCATGTCTGTCTCCCATCTCACTCCAGCCATGAGTCACTACTATGGTCGGCTTTACATGGGTTCTGGGGATTCATACTCCCACCCTTGTGTTTACATAACAAGAGCTTTTACCCGCCAAGCCACCTCTCCAGCAGCAAATGGCTTACTCTAGCAAGCCATTCCATCATGAGGATAATAAGTAGTCTATTGAATTTTAGAACAATACAAGATGGCAGATACAGTCTCTTTTTCATACCCATCTCCCCTTCCTTGCTGACAAGAGAACCCTGACTTTTAAGGGTGTCAGTGCACACATCTCCAGGTAAATGTTTTGATTCCTATCAGTCTATGAAAATTCTGTTCCTCGTCTTTCTAGTTTCTTCTATAGTGAGGGATGACATGCACCACATAGCCCAAGTTCAACTAAGGAGACATAACGGAAAGCTGGCTGCAAGGATTGGCAGGCGAGGTTCTTCTCATCTGATGAAAGGAGACCCACTTGATGGAGACCATCCCTGCTCCACCCCACCCCTTCGAATTAATCAGGACTGCCTGACTAGGTCTGCATTCTGAACTAACAAAATAAATACATTCTAAACTAATATCTTATATTTATCAATGTTGGAGCTCTGAGGGCTGACACAGGAATGCATGAAGAGAGCACATTGCCCCATTTAAAGGCACGAAACACTTTATTAAAGTACTCAAATGACAAAACAAAAGCTTCAAAGGGCCCAAAGCCATTGTGTTCATAAACTATGAAATACAATGGACTACTAATTTAACATAACAAATTTACCTTTCAGTCTCTCTCTCTCTCTCTCTCTCTCTCTCTCTCTCTGCCTTCTTGAGACAGGGTCTCCCTGCATCCCCAGCTGGCCTAGAACTCACTATGTAGACCAGGCTGGCCTTGAACCCACAGGGATCCACCTGCCTTGGCCTCCTGAGTATTAGGATTAAAGGGGTACACTGCCACACCTGGCACAGTTTCTTATTTTATTATTTATTTATTTATTTATATTTTTTATGTGTATGAATGTACTGTCTGCATGTAGGTATGTGTACCCGTGTCGTGCAATGCCACGGAGGTCAGAAGAAGGCATTGTATTTCCCCTGGAACTGGAGTTAAAGACGGGTCTTAGCTGCCATGTGGGTGCTGGGGATCAAACCCTGGTCCTCTGCAAGAGCAGTCGGTGCTCTTAACTGCTGAGCCATCTCTCCAGCCCCCCGTTTTTTATTTCTTTTATTTTTATTTTTATTTTTTTATTTTTTTATTTTGAGAAGGGTCTCCCTGTAGCCCCAGCTGTCCTGGAACTCACTCTGTAGACCAGGCTGGCCTTGAACTCACAGAGATCCACCTGCCTCTGTCTCCCAAGTGCTAGGATTAAAGGCGTGCGCCACCACACCCGGCTTCTTCTTTTATTTTTAACACATGGTCTCATTATATAGCCCTGACTGGGCTTGAACTTGTGATCCTCCAGTCTCTGCCTCCCCTAGAACTGGTAATTATAGCCCCGCCACACAGTTGTGTGTGTTCCTGAGATTGAACCCAGGCCTGAGAACCTGCTAGTCAACTGGACACTGAGCTACAGCCCTTTCTTCCACCACTTCTTAATGTGCTTTCTTTACATAAGATTAATATACTGGCTAAGATTAGTTCAGGCATTGGAGTTAGACTTTCTAGATTCAAATCTCATCTGTGGCATTTACTACATAAACTTCCATAGTATTAAATTTCAAGTTTTAATTACTAAAATTGAGACATATATACTACCTAGCATATACCAGCAAAAATAGTTATACGGATGTAATGCCAAAATCAATATCAGGCACTTAGTAGAGTTTTTGGCACATAATGTTTGATAATTATAAGCTTCTATTTTTTTTTTAATATTTCCAAATTTTAGATTATAGATTCAAGTAGGAAAATCATCTATTATCTTTGAAGGGGTCCTTGCTTCCCATGTGTCTAAGTGTGCTTGATGACATAGGCCTCCTAGTGAGTAAGCTCACGAATAATTAAGGTTCACTGACAGCCTTTGGACTGCTTGGGTTTTAAGCAAGGTTAAAATATCACGGCTAAGTTGCCTTAAGTAAAGGATTAGTCAACAGCTAAGAGTCAAGGGCAGGATTGAGAAAGGACACTTGAAGAGTGGGGTGTGGGCCCTCCCTCTCCTGTCCATGTGAATTCTTATGCTCTGGGCTTAAGGACTCTGGAGCCTCACTCTAGACAAGGTGATAAAGAGACACAAGCCAAGTATTAACCACAGATGATAATCACCCGAGTCGATCTGGCTGGTCTGGCTTCCTCCTTCACAGCTCTGTGCACATCCCTTCCAGAGCTGCACAGTCCGTCAAAGATAACCTTCTCCAATAGAGAAGGACCTTGCAATTGGCTCCCAAGATGATCAAAGATATCCTGATTATCACGTCAGGAAAATATTGTGTCATAGAAGAATGGGTGCCCACCAGCTGCTCATAAGGTTACCTGTCCAAGAAAACTGACAACTTTATATATCACTGCCTAGGTCAAGGGAAACATGGGCAAAACAAGCAGATTTTCAGAAAACACATCCACGAGGCAAGGCATACAAGGCCTACAAGGAACTGTAGCTAAGCAGGCCCACAGATCTGAGAATTCAGAAGCATGCAAATTACAGGAGTAGCTACAGGTCAAGAAGCAAGAGAAAGAGCATCAGGTGTCCAGTCCAAGAAACAGTCTCCTACCTCATCTTTGTCCAGTGGCCCCCGCAATTTTATAGGTTGTCGTTAGTTAACAATTTTGCCAACCCAAACAAAACCTGGTAAACCAAAGGCATGGACAATATGCCTACAGGATAGAAAGAAGTTCACTCAACTTCAAACTCCATAAATTTACAGTGTTTGTTAATAACAACCAAGTAACAATACTATATTGGCGGGAAGAGAAGTTTACCAAAATACCATCTTTTTTCACTCTTTTTTTTCCACAGTTGAAGAACCAAAATAGCATGTAATAATTTAAGTTAATCACAATAAAATCAAAACACATATCCCAGAGAGATGAAAAATAGTATTTGAGGCAAATATGGGACACTATTTCATCACTAGTAAACAGTTCTCACCCATCTAAATTAAGTTTGGTATGACTTCCTACAACAGAAACCTATCTGCCTTTTCCATTTGGATGGAAGACGCGGAACTCAGGGGCCATCCAGGCCTAATAGCAACAGGCGATGGCCTCCCACAGTTTCCATTTCTTTCAGGAATCTTTGTTCCACTCTTTCAATTATACATTGTTTTAGTTGTTACTGTTTGTTTTGTTGTTGCTTTTAGAATATTTTTTTTTTTTAAACAGGGTCACAGAATCTCACTGTGTAACTCTGGCTGGCCTGAAATTTGCTATGTAGACCAGACTGGCCTCTAACTCAGAGAGATATACCTGTCTGCGCCCCATGTTGGGATTGGAGGTGTGTGCCACTGTATTCGGCTTACCTATACTCTTTTACTTGAATGGTTCCCATCATTTCAACCTCAATCTAATATCAAATATCTTACCTCTCTCCTCCAAATACCAACTGTCTTCCCTTTTCCTGTTAATGATAACGTCTTTCTCTTGACAAATGGGCTTGAGCTTTGGAATTGTTAGTCTCATATTCTATTCTCACAACTCTAAAGTTCAATAAGCTATCACCTACTGCTTCACTTATTTTTTAGTTTCTTTCTTTCCCTTTCATTTCCAACACTAACATTCAGGTTCATGTTACCCTAAACCCATATATTTTATTATTTTTATTTTATGTGTATGAATGTGTTGCCTGCATGTAGTGAGTGCACCTGTGCCATGCAATGGCCACAGAAGTCAGAAGAGGGCATCAGGTGCCATGGAACTGGAGTTATAGACAGTTATTAGCCACAATGTGGGTGCTGGAATTGAACCCCGGTCCTCTGCAAGAGCAGCCAGTACCTTTAACCACTGAGCCATCTCTCCAGTGCTCCCCAAGCCCATAATTATGTAATAGCTTATAGTCACTGTCTAAAATGCAACACTGTCATAGTCTTCCTCAGGAACTTTCAGTGGGTCCTTGTCACACACTAAGGGTAGACAGTGGAATTCTATGCCCTAACATGGCCTCAACCTCTCAGTATTCTCCCTGTCAGTCTCTATACTACCTCCTCTTCCCTTCTGTCAGTCTGTACTGCCTCCTCTTGCCTTCTGCCAGACTATACTGCCTCCTCTTTCCTTCTGTCAGTCTATACTGCTTCCACTTGCCTTCTGTCAGTCTATACTGCCTCCACTTGCCTTCTGTCAGTCTATACTGCCTCCTCTTGCCTTCTGTCAGTCTATACTGCCTCCTCTTGCCTTCTGTCAGTCTATACTGCCTCCTCTTGCCTTCTGTCAGTCTATACTGCCTCCACTTGCCTTCTGTCAGTCTCTATAGTGCACTGCACCACTCACTTTCAGGACTTCTTCCCTCAGAATCCAAATTCACATTTTCGAGGCTTAGGTTCTGTTCCTCAGACTACCCCCTTTACTTAACTTATAATCCTTACTCTCTTCTACCTGGCTTGTTCATGAGCTTTTTGTACATATCATTATGATACTCAGAGAACTTCCTGCATTTACTTTGATGGGCACTTAGGAGTATACACCTTAGATTCCCAACTAAAAAGAGAAGTCTGGGATCCTTCTTTGGCTATGCAACGCTTATCAGGTCGTAAGCACTTAATCATGTCGTAAAATTTGAGAAGGAAACCCTCAATGTCATCTATTGCCAATTTTCACCCACTAGGAGACTGCTTTTAATGCTTCTAGCCTCTGTGGAACACTCTAGTGACACTTCTCAACCACATCATGAGACAGCCTGTTCCATTACTGAAGAGCATCAGGTAGTAGAAAGGCTTCCATCAGTCTCCAAAACACAGTTAGATGAAAATGCCAGGTCCTTACTCTCTCTTACATGGATTACATGGACAAACAGAAGCTGTGGTTATCTCTAGCAAGATGGACTTGGGAGACTAGAAGATGAGGGTAGAAAAAAAGACAATTTTCATTGCTATGTTCATTAGTATATTTAATAATAAAGCAAAACATGCCTTAAGTCTTTCTTGGTATACAGTTAAATCTCTTTATGTAAAATTTGAATTCTGACCCTATTTCTGGTCTCCAGAGGAGCCAAGAATAACTCAGATATGCTTATTGAACAATAAATTAACATATAAAGGAACTATTGCTAAGAATCATATAGATATACAACTGTGGTTTAGTAAAGCTCTTAAAAGTAGTTGCCGGATTGCATGACATGGGTGCACAAACCTACATGCAGACAGTACATTCATACACATAAATAAATAAATAAAAATTTTAAAAAATTAAAAAAAAAGTAGTTGCTGGGCATGGTGGCGCATGCCTTTAATCCTAGCACTTGGGAGGCAGAAGCAGGTGGATCTTTGTGAGTTCAAGGCCAGCCTGGTCTACAGAGTGAGTTCCAGGACAGCTGAGGTTACAGGGAGACCCTGTCTCGAAAAGACAAAAAAATAATAATAAATTAAAAGTAGTATACTGGGGCTGGAGAGATAAAGAAAGGCTATTCCTAAGAATTATGAAAAATTTGCTGAGCGTGGTGGCACACGCCTTTAATCCTAGCACTTGGGAGGCAGACAGGCGGATCTTTGTGAGTTCAAGGCCAGCCTGCTCTACAGAGTGAGTTCCAGGACAGCTGGGATTACAGGGTACAGAGAGACCCTGTCTCGAAAAGACCAAAAAAAAAAAAAAAGGGATTATGAAAAATTTACAGAAAAAAAAATGAAGATATTCTCCCTCACCATTTTGATGAGGTATTGCTGTACCATAGTCCTGGTCTCTTAAGTATTTCTAGACTCCCAATTTCTCTTCCATCAGTAAAATATGTAGGGTTATTAGACAATATTAGGGAGCCCTTCTGAATCTATCAGTCTATCTGCTTATGACATCCTTTCTCAGAAGGTACTCAGGCATTACAGTATACACAGTTAGAGACTAATGAAGGACTCACCTAATGAAAAAGCATGCCTAAAGCATGGAAGTAGACAGTATGACCTGAACCACGGTGTGGAAATCCACAGAGAGACTTGAAACACGGTATGGAAGTCCACAGAGACCTGAAACATGGTGTGGAAGTCCACAGAGACACCTGCCACACGGTGTGAAGTCCACAGAGAGAACTGAAACATGGTTGTGGAAGTCCACAGAGACACCTGACACACAGTGTGGGAGTCCACAGAGAGACCTGAAACACGGAGTGGAAGTACACAGAGAGACCTGAAACACGGAGTGGAAGTTCACAGAGAGACCTGAAACACGGAGTGGAAGTTCACAGAGAGACCTCAAACAGTGTGGAAGTGCACATAGACACCTGACACACGGTGTGAAGTCCACAGAGAGAACTGAAACATGGTTGTGGAAGTCCACAGAGAGACCTGAAACATGGAGTGGAAGTTCACAGAGAGACCTGAAACAGTGTGGAAGTGCACAGAGACACCTGACACATGGTGTGGGAGTCCACAGAGACCTGAAACATGGTGTGGAAGTCCACAGAGACACCTGACACATGGTGTGAAGTCCACAAAGAGACCTGAAATATGGAGTGGGAGTCCACAGAGACCTGAAACACGGTGTGGAAGTCCACAGAGAGACCTGAACCACAGTGTGGGAGTGCACAGAGAAACCTGACACATGGTGTGGGAGTCCACGGAGAAACCTGACACATGGTGTGGAAGTCCACAGAGAGACCTGAACCACGGTGTGGAAGTGCACAGAGAGACTTGACACATGGTGTGGAAGTCCACAGAGAGACCTGAACCACGGTGTGGGAGTGCACAGAGAAACCTGACACATGGTGTGGGAGTCCACGGAGAAACCTGACACATGGTGTGGAAGTCCACAGAGAGACCTGAACCATGGTGTGGAAGTGCACAGAGAGACTTGACACATGGTGTGGAAGTCCACAGAAAGACCCAGCTGAAAAAGAGAGGATGAGGGGAAAAAATATCCCTCTTCCTGGAGTCATGAAAAGTTTCTATGTGCGTGTGTGTGTGTGTGTGTGTGTGTGTGTGCATGTGTGTGTGTCTGTTTGTGTGTGTGCATGTGTGTGTGCATGCATGCATGCGTTTGTGTATGTGTGTGTGTGTGTGTGTGTGTGTGTGTGTGTGTGTGTGTGTGTGATGCATGTGTTTGGGCATACATTCGTGTACATACATGCATAGGCCAGAACAGGACATCACATGTCCCCCTTCCTGTACCGCCCTCCATATTATTGCCGTGAGACAGGATCTCTCTGAACTGGAAGCTCCCCTTTGTGGCTAGGCTAGCCACCCAGTGAGTTCTCAGAACCTGCCTGTCTTGCCCCTAATGCTGGGATTACAGGCAAGTTCATCCATGTCCCACTTTTTCTTTTATTATGTTTATTTTATGTACCTGAGTATAATGCCTGCATGTGTGTATGTGCATCTGTATCATGCAATGCCTGCAGAGGTCAGAAGAGGGCATTGGATTCCCCTGGAACTGGAGTTACAGATGGTTGTTATCCACCATGTAGGTTCTGGTAATCAAACCTGGGTCCTCTGCAAGAGTAGCCAGTGCTCTTAACTGCTGAGCCATCTCGACAGCCCCAGTCTCACCTTTTCTTAAAAAAAAATTGGGGGGGGGGTTGAGGGTTTTTTTGTTTTGTTTTGTTTTGTTTTGTTGTGTTTTCATTTTGAGACAGGGTCTCCCTGTAGCTCCAGCTGTCCTGGAACTCACTATGTAGACCAGGCTGGCCTTGAACTCACAGAGATCCTCCTGCCTCTGCCTTCTGAGTGCTGCAATTAAAGGCGTGCACCATCACACCCGGCTGGGGTTTTTCGTATTTTATGTGTATGGGCATTTTGTCTGCATATGTAAGAGCACCATGTATGCACTGCCTGTGGAGGTCAGAAAAGGATGTTGAATCCACTGGAACTAGAGGCAGAGATAGCTGTTAGCCATCATGTGGGTGCTGGGAACTGAAACTGGGTCCTCCAGAAGAACAGCCAGTGCATTTACCTGCTGTCTTTCCAGTCCCACGCCCCACTTTTTAGGCAGGCTCTGCCGATCGGGACTCAGGCCCTTGGGTCCTCGTGCCTGCCAAGCAAGCACTCTTACCCACTGAGCAATCTCTCTACTTCCTTAATGAAGCAATCACCACTGGCTCTAGGCATTCCTCTCGTCCCTTATCAACACTGAGCCAATATGGAGAGAAAAAAGTCTTCTCAAGGCTACTTGGTTTTCAGCTCTCCATTTGAATTGTATGATGTTAATTAAGAACATGAACCTTGGCCCTGAAATCATCTGAATTTTGTAGTGTAGGTGATTTCAAGCAACAAAAACTATGATCATTAATAACAATGTACACTGCAATTTATAATTGTTTTTTTTAAAGTCCATTAATAGCATTCAGCTCAATTCCATGAGCTCTTCATTGGTGTCTACTAGGCACAAAGTACTGTGCCAGGAGCCAGAAAATACTTTCCCCTTTCTCAGCCAATACAAAGAGGACTATGAAGGACCCGGGAGTAAAAGAACACTTCAGGTAGCAGCGTTCATCGAGAACCCATCTGCCCCGTCTGGTCTACACTAGTATTTCATCTTGGATGTGGGAACCTTTGCTGTATGTAACTCATACCTTTAGTCCTAGAGTTCAATAATGTCAAAACCAACAGAATCAGAGGGCAAAAAAATCCTAAAGTTCAGGCTGCCGATGCAATCTTTTCATAACACATTTCCACAGCTATGGCGGGAATTCTTGGAAATTTCAATCTATCCTTCTAGTGCCTCAATTTCTCAATTCATATAGAGTTAAGACTTCTATATTCAAGTTCTTCTCTCTTGGGCTCAGGGAGTCGTGATCACTATTCCAGACACAGTAGTATTCTGGCTTCCTGGCAAAAAGAAGCGAGTAGGCTATCTTACATCTCTTCTGTCATTACTACTATCCCTGAAGGGCAGAAAGGGACAGCAGGAGAAAATTCCTGCAAATACCTTCCCTTATCTCCCTTCATGACTGGATGGAGTAATGAGGCCGTATCTTGCAGTACCAGCAGCTCTGTACTGGGATCTGAAGAATCCAAAAGCAGTAAAAACATTGTATCTCCCCTCTGCAACTTCATGATTTAATGGGGAACTGGACTTTACCACAAATTCAAGGGAGAACACTTAAGGTGCCAAATTATCTGGCCCCGACAATGAAAGAAGAAATCAACTATACTATCTGAGAACTGTTGGTAAGTTAGGGACATCCAACCCAACCTTTCCTCCAAGCAGAAATCTTCCAACTTCCTTGTCAGGGTCATTAACCTTGTGATTGAACGTGGAAATCACAACTCACAAAGCAGTCTACTTAAATTTATTTTCAAAGTCTTATGGGTAGAACATTTTATCCTGATTTGAACTAAAAGTATTATCTATTACTCTATACAGCAGTGATTTCCAAGACTTTATTTTTTTTAAGCAGTACAATGTGTCTTTAAAAAAACATATTAGGCATAAATCCAATATAAAAAGAAGTTAAAAGTAAAAGTCTTCTGTTGCAGTTGCAAAGGGCAATCAGCACGTTTGGTGTTTACCAGTCCCTTCTGTACCCCAAATACAGCCCAAGATTGTATCACATAACCCCTGCAACTCTGCAGAGCATAGTTTGAGAAACACTGCTTTAAAGATAATTAGAATAAACCTAATTTCAGCTACATATGTCTGTCCTTCAAGACTGCCATCTTGTCTCTTTCAAAATGTAATATAGATGAAATCTGTCTATTTCAAATCATCTATTCACTTCATCATTTCCCCTGTATATCTCCCAATCCTAATCATCTACCTCGAAAATAATTTTTTATCAAAACTATATCTGGGGCCATGGGAAAGAACCTATTACTATTTTTTTAATGAGTTTATACTTTCTTTGTCTTTTTGAGACAGGGTCTCCCTATAGTCCCAGCTGGCCTGGAACTCACTCTGTAGACCAGGCTGGCCTTGAACTCATAGAGATCCATGTACCTCTGCCTCCCAGAGTGCTAGGATTAAAGGTGTGAGCCACCATACCCACCTTAAAGAGGTTCTTAGCTGCCATATGGGTGCTGGAAATCAAACCTGGGTCCTCTGCTAGAGCAGCTGGTGCTCTTAACCGCTGAGCCATCTCTCCAGCCCCGAGAACCTATTACTATTATTCTACTAAATATAGCATTAAACTGACTATTTTTTTTTTTTTTTGAGACAGAGTCTCATGTAGCCCAGCTGTCCTAGAACTCACTCTGTAGACCAGGCTGGCCTTGAACTCACAAAGATCCACATGCCTCTGCCTCCCAAGTGCTAGGATTAAAGGCGTGCATCACTATGCCCAGCCTAAACTGACTCTTAATGATTTATTGTTATACCCTTGGATTAATGCATCTTTTAACTTTCAGTAGAGAAGCGTCTTATGCAACAGATGGTGATTAACACAGAGAACCACAACTGGCCAAAATGCAGAGAATAAGAGGCTTTTTCCTGAGAGATGGCTCAGCGGTTAAGAGCACCGACTGCTCTTTCAGAGGACCCGGGTTTGATTCCCAGCAACCACATGGCGGCTGAGAACTGTCTTTAACTCCAGTTCCAGGGAATCTGATGGCCTCTTCTGACCTCCCCGGCATTGCAGGACACGGGTGCACCAACCTGCACGAGGACAGTACATTCACACACATAAAAAAATAATTTTTAAAAAAGAGGCTTTTTCCTGAATAGGACACCTAGATCAAACTTCTACCTTCCAAGGCTCAGGGATCACTGTGGAAGAGGTAGTGGAAAGATTATAAAAGGTAGAAGAGGTGGATGACCACAAGGAAACAGGGTTTTCCAACAGCTGGTCAGTAACTCATATGAACTCACACCATGTAAGATCAAGGCAGACAAAATCCCAGCATAGGCACAGGAAGTGGGTAAGAAACCCCAACCTTATAAATGATGGCTACTGGGAAGGGAAGAGTCAGTCTTGTTTAAGGGTGAGATCCTGGGTAAGTTGACCAGACTCTAGTCTCTAGAGGATGAACCCACAACCAAAAGGCAATTGGGGACAAGCTTGAATACACACACACACACACACACACACACACACACACACACACACATATATGTATATATGTGTATGAAATTGGGTAGGATAGTAAGGGAGATGCAAATAGGGGAGAGGATCTAAATATGGTCAAAATATATTGTATAAATTCACAAAAGTTCAGTTAAAAAAACTTGGGAGGCAGAGGCAGGTGGATCTTTGTGAGTTCAAGGCCAGCCTGGTCTACAGAGTGAGTTCCAGGACAGCTGGGGCTACAGGGAGACCCTGTCTCGAAAAGGCAAAAAAAAAAAAAAAAAAAAAAAAAAAAAAAAAAAAAAAAAAAAAAACTGTAACTGGATTCTGATGGCGAGGATCTCTCCCAATGGATCGCCTTCATCCCTCTCCTGAAGAGAAGATAAAACATGAAGAAGTGCCTGATGCAGAGTCCCAATTCCTACTTCATGGATGTGAAATGCCCAGGATGCTATAAAACCACCAATCTTTACCCATGCACAAACGATAGATCTGGTGTTGCCTCATCTGCTGTCCCCTGTCAGCCTACAGGTGAAAAAGCAAGGCTGGCAGAAGGGTGTTCCTTCAGAAGGAAGCAGCACTAAATACACCCTGAATCAAGATGTGAAGAGGGCTCAGTGAATGAAGAGGACCTGCGGCGGGCCTCGGGAATCACGATACAGATAGGCAGAGTTGAGAGAAGATAAAATTCCAGGCTGAGATACAGAAATTCATATGAGGGCCTTCTGACACACGTTGGACACTTCTTTTTCGACCCTATGGGTTCTTTTCCATCTTGCCAGATGCTCACTCTCATTTTAAGCCAGATCCTATCTTCATGAATATAGGCTTTTCTGCTGGGACCAAATTAGTGGAGTGATCCAATCAGCACTAAAGCTGCATCATTTCAATGCTCTAATCATTGCCACAGGGAAGAGAGTACTGGATGAAGATGTCTGATAAGTCTGTGAAGAAGCTGGGTTATCTTTCAAGGAAGCCACGTTTTGGCACTAAGCACAGGACTCTCAAACCCAGCCCCAACCCCAAAAACCCTTTGTCTGCACAAAATTAATCCTTTATTACTTAACAAACCACAGTGAATATGTACCCCAAATAGACTGTAAAAATAACAGCATTTTAAAGGAGATGAAATCATCAAAGCAACATATCTGTGAAAACAAATATCAAAAGACTAAGGGTTTTTAGTTTGGAGAACTATGTTCAGCACAGTCTGTTTTCTCCTATGACTTCAACCTACCATTTACAGAAGAAAATGCAAGCACATCACTTTTTCATATTATTTCGTTTTTCATTCAAGAGGATTTTTACAGACAATATTCACTTTATACCTTTTATACCTTTCTTTCCTAAAATGTAATCTTTACAGATTATATGAATACTTACTAAAATTGTTTTATAGGAGTGGGAAGTGGGAATTTCATATATACAACACTCCCAAATTTGAAGATCTTGTCCAAATTTTAACATATTTTAAGCTAAGGGTTTTAAACATTAAAAAAAAAATCTTACTAGTATTCAATGTAATTGATTCAGACATTTTATTTCCATTATTTTCTCTTTTTTCCTTCATCTCAAAAGGAGATAATCTGAATTGCTCTAATCTGAAAAACAACAATAAGTGTAGCAAATACTTGACAATGAAGATGAAAAGCCTCTAAAAATCTGTTACCTTAGCAACGTCAAGAATGTGGAAGAATAAGAATGCACTGTCAGGACATCATTTCAGATTGCACCGATTTGAGGCCTAAATACAGTCAGCTTTCATTAGCTTTTTGTTTTTCCCAGCAGGTCCTTGGACTTTGAAACAAAACCTGAATGACAGCTACGAGCAATTCCAGTCCAGCTCCCGATTAGCTATGCCAAACAAAACAACTCTCTGCAGTGTAAACTTTCCAGGCATCTGCAACCAAGCCCCTGTAGAGACTATAATTCCTCAGCAACACTTGAAGGAGAGTTAGAGGTTGGGGGTGAAGAGTAGTGGTGGGGGGAGTGGAGACCTCTCTACCACTGACTACTTCTCTGAACTAGTTCTTGTTAAAGTACAGGAAGAAGAAAATAGAAACTGTTGCTATGTTGTTAGTTACTAACTCTGACTTACTTTACTATTTAACTAATTCTCTAATTCAGAATATTCTATTCTAATTAACTTTCAGGACACCCATAACATCTGTGCCTCCAAACCACCAATGCATTTGACCAAACAAGTAATCCTGAGGCTTGTTAGGATCAGATAGAGCCAATAGTCAATTAAAGACACCCACACAAAAAAGAAACAATATTTAAATCAGCAATGCTTCAAATGGATGTAAACTAAGATTTTGTATCATTTCTTCTTATTCACTTTTGTTAGATGCGAACTTAAAATTAATTACACCAAATGACACCGAGCTGTTCCATGGGGTCCCATCTGGTACATAATTAGATCCCTGAGGAACTATTCAGCTTCCTTCTTAAGTTAAGGCCCACTGGTTCCATGATACCTCAATATCACACCTTTATCTACACAAAAGAATTAGAGATCAGATTTCAAAGCAGCCAGATCTGATCAGATGCTTGATTTTAAAGTTATAAGTAGTTTCAGAAAAAGTTGCAGAAAACTGCGTGCCAGAGTGTTAAGTGGTGATTCAGCTGCAAAGGGATGAGAGTTAAGCTAAAAGGTTGACATTAATTCTGCCCCTCATCCTATCACTTCAGAAGTGGAAAATCATTATTTGTGTATCTCGTGGCCACACAGCAAGATGATAGTGCTGAGGTTGCTCTTACCTTCTGAAGAGTGGCATTTAGCTATATTCTGATCTCTGCTCCACATGAGATGATCTACAAAAACTGGTGGCTGGCTTATTTGCAATACTAGGCAAACAAGAGTCCCTACTTTTGGTCAATAGCCACTTTTTTAAAAAAGAAAAAACACCAGCTGGGACTAACGGGAGACCCCTCCTCAAAAATACAAAAAAGAAAGAGAAAAAAGAAAAATGATTAGAAAGCATTTAACAGAAGGTAGCACTAAGTTCCTAAAATGGAATTTACAGCTATATAATAAAAGAGGTCACAGAAAAACTGTTCACATAGCCACATCATAAAAGTCTTACTTAGATTTAGCAAATTGCATTCTTTAAACCATGAAATGAAAAACTGAAGGTTAGAAAGAAGATTTGACAATAAAGCCTCATCTGAAAATCACCATCAGGTAGGGACATATTAATTTTGGAAACTAAAGATGAGGAAAATTTCAGTTTTTCAAACAGATAATACCAAACTAGAAAGCTGTATTTCCAATCATCTCATCAATGTGTCTCTTAAAACCATTTCTCTATTAATCTATGGAAAAACCTTAGAAATATTGTTGCAGTTGTTGTGGGGACAAAGATGGGGACCTCAGAACAATAGAAAGACCTTCCATAGGAGTCTGTGCTGGCAATCCCCAGCCTGCTGATTCAGCACCAAGCCATCAACAGAATTCTTATCTGTAAAAGGAACAATCTATTGTCTGCCCGAAACAAAGGGCAGTGCACAGGAAATCAGCCAAATAGGGCCAGATGGTCACTGATTCAAGTTTCGTTCTCCCCAGCCCCCACTCGCCTTGGCACTCCAAAAACATCCAAATTGCATTTTCACTTACCAGGTAATAACTTTGGGTGTAAGGTATAAAGGTTTTGCAATTACCTATATCCCCTACCCTCAATGGTATCTGATTTGAGAAAGTAGTTACGTGCCAGTTGCTGAAAGGAAAATTCCTCTGACATGCTACTCTGATCCAGAGACATGCCATGAAGTTCCATTGACGATGATTAAAAATATTCATGCAAAAAATTTAAAACATTCATGCTAATTTGTTTGCTTCAATTATTTTTCTCAAACCACAACACAAAATAGAAAGAAAAAAACATAGAAAAATTGATTTATCACAGATATTTGCTGCAGGTTGGTATTATTGGGTCGACATATTACAGAAGTTCATAACCCTGAAACGCTTTTTACAATTACCAATGGCAACTACCAACACAAAGAATAATAGCATTCATGCAATTTTTCTAATGAAATTAAGAAATATAAAAAGTTTTCTTACAAAATGCCTATGTCAGACTAAGTAGGCTCTGATCCAAATAATGATTTAGTGCATTGGTTATTCTGGTTTGGTTTTATCTAAAAATAAAAAGCAACCCTTAGAAAAATAAAGGTATACCAGAGCATACTATTTTTTTTTAAGTATTCATATACTGTACCTGGGATGAGAAAAACTCCTCCACACAATTTTTCCACACCAGCTGTCATTCAGATAGAGAAAGATTCTGGTTTTAGAATTCAGGAGTTTAGAGGAAAGGAGGAGAGCTGTGGAAGAGGAAAAAGAGAGAGAGAGAGAGAGAAAGAGAGAGAGATCTGCATTTGAGGGGAGAGGTACATCTAAGAATGGTGCTAATCTTTCTATTTCCAAGGAAAATACCCAATATATTCCACTGGAACTCAGGGAAAAGAAAAGAAAAATAATCACTGATTTTGCTTATGAAATGATATATCTGACCTCCTATGACAATCTGTAACCTAGAATTCTGCTCTAGGTACACATTTAAAACCTCCTACTGCTTACTGTAAATCTCAGTTTTGAGTTCAAAACAGCAAAAGTTAGAGTAAAACATGCATTACTGTGCCTTAAATCTTCAAGGACTCAAGGAAATTGTTTTTTTTTTTTTAATGAATGGCATAAATAAGTCAAGATCCCTCAAGAATGTTCAAAATCCAATTCTTTATTTTTCCTAACTGGAAAACAAAACAAAACAAAAAATGACCTAGAATAAACAAAGTTCTTTGAAGGGAAGGGACAGCTTTTGACTCTATAGGATTTGCTTGAGAAATATTTATGTGGCTTAAGTAAATTTTATCAACCAATAAATAACAATCCCTTCAGTAAACTTTATAATCCTTTTTTATAATTGCTTTGAAAATCTCAATTAAGTAGTCCATTTTATTGGCATGCCACAGTGTCACTCTTCCCAAATTTACATATAGAAAGGTTAGGGTAGATCAAAGAGGTTTTTAGTCTATTTGTTTGTTTTTCTAGCACAGGGTAATCACAGGCTAGTAACACAATGACTGAGGACAAAAATGACTTCAAAATATGCAATCAACTGCAACTCACAAAAATGGTCTGTTTTATTGTAGGAAAGTAGAAAAGGTTGTTGAAGACAAGAGAAGGTGTCTTCTGCAGGAGGACACTCCTGGGGGTTCACAGGGTGCCAATGATGACTACATTGGCAAAATTACAAAGTTTCGAATCTTGACCTTTTGTCTTAGTAGTGATAAGTGGAAACTTTCTCAAAAACTGCTCCAGGAAGTTGATTTATAATCACAGGATCAGACTAAGTTTTAAATAATGGATAAAATATATTCTAAGGATATAGAGATATGTGTATCTCATGCATTGTGCCAATGTGATTATACTATCGCTATCTTTAATTATTGTTTTTAAGCATCTCAGATTTAATTCCTTAAGATGTATTTACCCAAGTCTGATTTCTGGTTAAAACACTATTGTTTTTCTTTATGTAATACTACAAAATAATACTCAGCATCATGCTGGTGATTGCCTCTCTATGACTATATTGCTTTAAAGCACATAAACTAATTTTGTTTCATGGAATTCTTAGAAATTCTGTTAATGAGAAAAAATTGATAATCAATTAAGAACCTTGAAAAATAAGCTAGTTGAATACTGGCTGTTTAATTTTCTTTTTTTTTTTTTTTTTTTCTTTAGTATAAATCAGGGTTTTCAGTATACATGGAAAAAAAAACCCAACAGATTGCTCATGTTAAAATTCTCTTTACCTCTGAGTGCATCTGTAGAGTCCCTAAGGTAAATTTACATTTAAATGAAACACACACAGACAGCCTGACTCTCATAACCATCCCAAACACATTGATGTTTTCAGAGATTTAAATCTCTAGTTCTTAGTGGAAAGAAAATTTGTGACCACACATCTATTTTTAATCAAACCCTCATACACCACTTCTATAGGATTTCTATAGTCATGCTTTAAGAATTAAGCAAAAGTAGATCTAAGCAGCTCAGGCAAAAAGAATCCCACTCACAAAAAAACAACTCAGGCCAGACTTCCTATGCATGCAACTCTCTGGATGACCAAATTTTAATAAATCAAAGCTATATAAAACACAATAAATGACTATACAAATAAAATAAGCTAAAACCTAGCAGACTAATTTATGATACTTTTCTTTAATGGGTCCTAAAATCAAATACTAAGACAATCCACAATGCTATTATATCAGCGCTGCATTCTAATTGTGCTCATTCTGCCTTTTCTTTTCTCCATTCCCTCTCTTTAACCTGTGCTTTCCTTCTGATGGCAGTCTACAAATCTCACAGAAAATTTAATTTCATCCTATTAAAAGAAAATTTATATCAGTAGAATAGTGATGTGTTAACTAATGTATAATAGTAATATATATAATTGTATCTGTGTCTTAAGCACAATCTGAAGGGTAAAATAAATTTCATTCATTTTCTTTGATAATTTCACATGCCTTAAACTCACTACATAAGTGACATCTCAACTAAAGTACCTGTATTAAAATTAGTTTCTGCTCTGCAACACACAAAAAAGACATGAGATTGATACTCCATATTTATCCCTCCACCCAACCTCCAGGATGAGAAGGTGACTCAGTGGGAAAAGTGCTTGCTGTGCATAAGGACCTGAGTTGAGATCCCCAGCACCCAGAGAACAGCCAGATCCAGTGCTGTATGCCTGTTACCCCTGCACTGAGGAGGTGAAGATGGGGGCATCCCAGGAGCTCATTGGCCAGCTAGTCTAGTGGAATCAGTGAGTTGCAGGTTTAGTGACAGATCTTGTCTCAAAAAATAAAAATAAGTAATAATATGGTAGATGGTTCTGCAGGTAAAGGAGCTTGCCATCAAACCTGACAACCTGCAGTCCATCCCTAGGTTCCCCACATAGTAGGAGAACCCCATCTCCTGCGAGTTGTCCTCCGACATCTATACCCATGCCACAGCATGTGTGCACACACAAACACACACACACACAAATAAATAACTAATTTAAAACACCTTTTTTAAAAATGTGGAAAGCAGGCTGGAGAGATGGCCTAGCGGTTAAGAGCACTGACTGCTCTTGCAGAGGACCCGGGTTCGATCCCCAGCTCCCACATGGCGGCCGAGAACCGTCTGAAACTCCAGTTCCAGGAGAACTCCAGTTCCAGGGGAGTCCGATACCCTCTTCTGACCTCCGCTGCATTGCACGACACGAGTGCACAAACTTGCATGCAGACAGTACATTCATATACATACAGAAATAAATAAAATTAATTCAAAATTATTTTTAAAAATGTGGAAAGAAATAGAAGACACTTTGGGGGATGGAGAAATGGCCCAGGGGTTAAGATACACTAGCTGTTCTTGCAAAGGACTCAGGTTCAGATCCCAGCACCTACACGGCAGCTAAAAATCATCTGTAATTCCAGTTCCAGGGGATCTAATACCCCCTTCAGACATCTGAGGGCACTGCACACACATGCAGGTAATATACTCATACACATTAAAATAAAAATAATAGCCGGGCATGGTGGTGCATGCCTTTAATCCTAGCACTTGGGAGGCAGAGGCAGGTGGATCTTTGTGAGTTCAAGGCCAGCCTGGTCTACAGAGTGAGTTCCAGGACAGCTGGGGCTACAGGGAGACCCTGTCTCAAAAAGACAAAAAAATAAAATAAAATAAATAAAATTAAAATAAAATAAAATATTTTTAAAAATAAGACACTGTCAACCATATGCATGTGCACATGTGCACACACACCCACATACACAGATAGACACACACACACACACACACACACACACACTCTCTCTCTCCAAAGAATGCATGTCACAGTTGTGGTATCCATGAAGTTATCACTGACTAACACTGCTCATACCATGATTTCCTTAACATCATCAACACTGTTTCAGATTTTACATGTGATGCCTAAAAGAAGTCTTGCCGGGCGTGGTGGCGCACGCCTTTAATCCTAGCACTTGGGAGGCAGAGGCAGGTGGATCTTTGTGAGTTCAAGGCCAGCCCGTTCTACAGCGTGAGTTCCAGGACAGCTGGGACTACAGGGAGACCCTGTCTCGAAAAGACCAAAAAAATAAAATAAAATAAAATAAAAATAAATAAAATTTAACACATCTTTCAGCTTACAAAAGAGAGGACTGGAGAGATAGCCTAGCGGTTAAGAGAACCAACTGCTCTTGAAGAGGACCCTGGTTCGATCCCCAGCACCCACATGGTGGCTAAGAACCGTCTGTAACTCCAATTCCAGGAGAACTCCAGTTCCAGGGGAATCCGACACCCTCTTCTGACCTCCGAGGCATTGCACCACACAAGCCTACATGCATACAGTACATTCATACGCATACAAAAATAAATAAGAGAGAGAGAGAGAGAGAGAGAGAGAGAGAGAGAGAGAAGAAAAGAAATCAAATGATCATTCAAACTCCATCAGGGCCTAGAGAGATGGTTCAGCAGTTAAGAGCACTGGCTGCCCTTACAGAGGACCCAAGTTTAGTTTCTAGCATGCACACACCCACTAACAACCATTTGTAAGTCCAGTTCCAGTGGACGTGATGCCCTCTGCTGGTTTCTGTGGGGCACTGCACACACATGGTACACCTACATTCAGGCAAAATACTCACATAAAATAAAAGTAAACAAATAAAGAAATAAAAAAATAAAAATGTACCCCCATTAGGTTTCAGCTTTATTTTAATTCTTTTATAATTTTGGTGGTGAGAAACAGAAAAATACCCTTGTCTATTATGTTGTATAATTTTTTATTACATTAGTAATGGTTTGAGGAACATGGTTTATATAAAATTAAATGTAAAGCTATAAAACCACAAGCCATATTTCTGTGTTTTAACTTGTTATAGCTTTCCTCAAAGGAAGGAACTGCTCTTTGTTTTCCTTTCCCTTTCTCTTGCAATTTCCATTCCAATTATAGGTGCCTAGCAAAGTCATGTTAGCTCACTTAATTTTAAGTAAATTTTTAATTTCCTTCCCAGCATGGAATTCTATTATCACCACTGGATATGAACCTCTTGCTCAATAGAGAAATTATAAACAGCATTTTTTTAAACAAGTGGCAAATTTCTTTGAGAAAATAATTGCTTTAATTTTATTTTTTGTCTTTTTGAGACAAGGTCTTCCTTTAGTCCTAGCTGGCCTGGAACTCACTCTTTAGACCAGGCTGGCTTTGAATTCACAGAGCTCTGCCTGCCTCTGCCTCTGCCACCTCAGTGCTGGGATTAAAGGCATGCACCACCATGCCAGGCTCTTTTTTTTTTTTGTCAATAATTCCTTTTTTAAAAAATATTTTAGTATTTATATTTATGTGTATGAGTATATTGCCTGCATGTATGTAAGTGCACCCATGTCACGCAATGCCTGTGGTGGTCAGAAGAGGGCATTGGATTCCTCTGGAACCGGAGTTATGGATGGTGGTTAGGCACCTTGTAGGTGCTGGGAATTGAACCCATGTCCTCTACAAGAGCAGCAGGTGCTCTTAACCACTGAGCCATCTCTCCAGCCCGAAAATAATTACTTTTTATCCATAAGAAAACTGAGAGACAGTTTGGTATTATTATTATTATTGTTACCTTTAAAAAAAAAATCACTGCAGGGGCTGGAGAGATAGCCTAGCGGTTAAGAGCACCGACTGCTCTTGCAGAGGACCCAGGTTCGATCCCCAGCACCCACATGGTGGCTGAGAACCATCTGTAACTCCAATTCCAGGCGAACTCCAGTTCCAGGGGAATCCGACACCCTCTTCTGACCTCCGCGGCATTGCAGGACACGGGTAAACAAACCTACATGCAGACAGTACATTCATACACATAAATAAATAAATAAAATTAAAAAAAATAAAAATAAAAATAAAAAAACACTGCAGACTAAACATACCCCTTGATCTAAGATTGAATAATGGTGTCTACAATACAGGAACTTTGGCTTCCTAAGAGTAAACACTATATATAGATTTAGGGCAATCTCCTTGGAAATAATATATAAAATAAGCCCATAATATTTTGATTTAAGTTTTGTCAACTTAAAATCTAATAAGCAATATCAATTGTAGCATTTTATAGTACCAAAAAATTGGTTACTTTTTACAGAACACTTTTTTCTAAACTTCCCTTGTCATGGTTCTAGTCCTCTTTGTGGTACTANTCAGCCGCCATGTGGGTGCTGGGGATCAAACCTGGGTCCTCTGCAAGAGCAGTTGGTGCTCTTAACCGCTAGGCCATCTCTCCAGCCTAGTGAAACTTTTTTTTGGTCTTTTTGGGACAGGGACTCCCTGTAGCCCCAGCTGCCCTGGAACTCACTCTGTAGACCAGGCTGGCCTTGAACTCACAAAGATCCACCTGCCTCTGCCTCCCAAGTGCTAGGATTAAAGGCATGTGCCACCACACCCGGCTTCAATTATTACTTTTAACTAAGGTATTTATTGGCAAACATAAAGGCCCATATTACTCAAATTATATAAACAAATTTCTAAATAAATAAATTAATTTGAAGATGAATTAAACACATATAATTACAAAGATATCACTATTTTGTAAAGTTCAGAAAAGAGAAAAAATTGATCACTGTCCACCTCAGACACAGAACTATTTTATGATTTATTTTTCCTTGTTACCATCCTTTATTCAAAAGATAATGCTACTGACCTAACCTTTAAAGGGCATGGGCCTTTCCTTGGTATTTCCACTGGCAGTGATGTTTGTCCTGCCCATCTCTCCCCCTCCCCTACCCTACCCCATGCTCTTGTAGTCAATGGCTTGGATCTAAAAGAATTTTGGTCCAGGTTAGGAAGAAACAGACAGCCATGAACTAAAGCTAGCAATTTTTTTTTTTTTTGTATTTTTGAGACAGGGTCTCCCTTTAGCCCCAGCTGTCCTGGAGCTTGCTCTGTAGACCAAGCTGGCCTTGAACTCAGAGACCTGCCAGTCTCTGCCTCCCAAGTGCTAGGATTAAAGGCATGGGCCACCATGCCCGGAGAGCTAGCAAGTCTAAACAGGTGCCATTTATTCATTTTATATACACTTATTTATTTTTATCTTATATGTATGACTATTTTGCCTGCATATATGTAAGCACACTCATGTATGCAATCCCCATCGAGGCCAGAAAATGGTGTTGGATCCCCTGGAACTAGAGTTACAGATGTTTGTTAGCTGCCATGTGGGTGCTGAGAGCCAAACCTGGATCCTCTGTAAGAGCAGCCAGTACCTTTAACGGCTGAGCCTTCTCTGGGACCCCATTTATTCATTTATTAATGAAGGGTTTATTGAGGGGAAACTGCTGCTCCAGGGTGCTGCAAGAGCAGAAATAAGGAAAAGAACCACCTGCAGTTTGGGAGCCTTGGCTGAAGGCTGGGAAGTCAACCCAGGCCTTGATCCCCACTGATTCTGCTCCTCACCGACCACAATCGTCTTGTCCAGTCACTTTCCCCTGGGGTCTGAAAGAGTTAATACGTCCCCTTAGTACCTACATACCCAACCTTCAGCAAGTGCATGTCTGCCTTCGTGTCATTTTTCTGGGCACTATAAAATATTTTAAGACACAATTAATGGCATTCAGGTCTTATACTCTACTAGTCACAAACATGTACCCAAGACTAGGATTTGGAGGAAGGAACAATAGTTTTGAAATCAGCCAGCCTTGGGTTTGAATTTGGACTTTAAACTTTCTACCTCTGAACACTTGTGAAACTTAAATCTTCCTGATTTTTGTAGCTGTAAAAGTGAAAACGACGACTGCTTCACAAGGTTTTGTGAGGGTTAGAAACGATGTGTGTACTATGCATGGGACAGTATTGATGAATTTCATTAATTAAACTATGAATGCTTGCTGTAAGTTACATTTTTAAATAGTAGGAGAGGACTCAGCAGAAAAGAGAGTAGGGGTCACAAACACCTTTAGGGCTCTCTCTCTCTCTCTCTCTCTCTCTCTCTCTCTCTCTCTCTGTGTGTGTGTGTGTGTGTGTGTGTGTGTGTGTGTGTGTGTGTGTGTGCTTTCAAGGTTGGGTTCCCCACAGCCTAGTTGGGAGTCTGCAGCACACCCAGGTGTCATCACATGCAGGGCTGTGTTTTCAAGACTGCATTGTGGGGCTAGAAAGATGGCTCAGCGGTTAAGAGCACTGACTGCTCATGCAGAGGACCTGGGTTCGATTCCCAGCACCCACATGGCAGTTAAGAACTGTCTTTAACTCCAGTTCCAGGGGAATCTGACACCCTCTTCTGACCTCCTTGGCATTGCACTACACGGGTGCACCAACCTACATGCAGACAGTACACTCATACACATAAAAAATAAAAAATAATAAATAAATATCAAAGACTGCATTGTGCATATATAAATACTCTGACATTCTCTCTTTTTCTCTTTCTCTCTCTCTCTCTCTCTCTCTCTCTCTCCTTTTCCAGAGCAAATCCTGCCCTGGGGGCACAGTTGAGATAAGGCACAGTGCTGGCTCAGGAGACTTTACAATGGTATAACACCTCAAACATTTAGAATACCTGAAATACCATAATCCAAACTGTGCACTTCCAGACTTCAGGAAGCTTCAGTGGATTATGCTGATGGTCCAGTTAATATCTCCCAATACCAAACAAGTCCAATATAACTTTGTTTAACCATGCTGAGGGGGAAAATCACATCTAGGGCTGAAGAAATTGCCCAGTGGTTAAGAGCTCTGGCTGCTCTTGCCGAGGGCCCTGCTTCAGTTTCCAGTCCCCATGTGGTGGCTCACAACTATTTGTAACACCAGTTCCAGGAGATTCAATACTCTTTTTTTGGCCTCCAAAGGCACTAAGCATGCACATGGTACATATATACATGGAGGCAAAACATCCATATACATAAAATAAAAAAATAAATGAATCTTTAGAAAAAAATCACATCCAGTATTTTTATTTGCCTTATGTAGCTGAACAACAGAGAAAATTGGTTATTTACTCTCTTCACATAGTCCAATATTTCTAGAAGACAGTGAGGTAACATTGCTAATTAGGAGATAAACCTTCAGCATCTATTGTTTACTCTCTTCACATAGTCCAGTGTTTCTAGAAGACAGTGGGGTAACATTGCTAATTAGGAGATAAACCTTCAGCATCTATTGTTTACTCTCTTCACATAGTCCAATGTTTCTAGAAGACAGCGAGGTAACATTGCTAATTAGGAGATAAACCTTCAGCATCTATTGTGAGTCCATGATAAATTCTGAGGTCTGGCCGGGTGTGGTGGCGCACACTTTTAATCCTAGCACTTGGGAGGCAGAGGCAGGCGGATCTTTGTGAGTTCAAGCCCAGCCTGGTCTACAGAGTGAGTTCCAGGACAGCTGGGGCTACAGGGAGACCCTGTCTCGAAAAAAGACCCCCCCCAAAAAAATTCTGAGGCCTGTACATTGAATTCAACAAATCTACTGATGAGGAAGAACTAACCTTTCTGGAAGGTGGATCTTGTACTAGGCATCTTGCTTGGAGAGCTGATCCATTATCTCAGAAATGTGACTCGTTCGGAATCAAAATATGTGTCAATTATCTTAATCAAAAAATATTAAATCTCAGAGGGGGGTGAGGGTGGAATTCAATGATACCTGCTTGCCTAGCATGCACTATTTTCTGAGGAAAATGGTTACTTGTTCAAAATTTTACTTCTTATGTCATAGATTTCATTGTTTTTGTTTTGTTTTTGTTTTGTTTTGTTTTGCTTTGATTTGTTTTGTTTTGATTGTTTTTTGTTTTGTTTTGTTTTGTTTTGTTTTGTTTTGAGACAGGGTCTCCCTGTAGCCCCAGCTGGTCTGGAACTTACTCTGTAGACCAGGCTGGCCTTAAACTCACAGAGATCCACCTGCCTCTGCTTCCTGACTGTTAGGATTAAAGGCGTGCACCAACACACCCAGCTTAAACACAGTTCTCAGCCACCATGTGGGTGCTGGGGATTGAACCCGGGTCCTCTGCAAGAGCAGTCAGTGCTCTTAACCGCTAGGCTACCTCTTCAGCCCCAAAACAGCCATTTTTTAAAAATGCTACAAATCTGAACATACAGGAACACTGTCATGCACTATTCACTGATGACAGAAGTATTTCTACCATCATGTATCTTCTATTTTCAATATTCCAAATACTACTATAAATTTTCAAAGAATTACTCGTTAAATATAACAGACCTGAGGCTGGAGAAATGACTGTTTAAGAACACTGGTTGCTCTTGCAAAGGACTCAGGTTTGGTACTCAGCACCCACGTGACAGCTAACAACCATCTATAACTCTCGTTCCAGGAGATCAGATTCTCTCTTCTGACCTTTATGGGTTTTGCACTACACAGATTCACTTACATTCATACATATAAAATAAAAATAAAAATAATAAAATATTAAAATAAATAAATATAATAGACCCCAGATTGTCAGTTCTACAGAATGTAATTAGCAAGTCAATACTTTAAATATTTTTATATTAGATATTTTAGAAAATACAGAAAATTTGTCATATTTTCTAAGGGACTTATATTGTAATTTTAAGGACAAATATTCTATGAAATAAAGAATAGAAATATCTATATTGACACCCAATGAATTCTATAGAAGTACAGATCATAAGGAAATTAAGAAAAGTTTAGCTGGGCATGGGGCGCAGTACCTTTATCCTAGCACTCAGGAGGCAAAGGCAGGTGGATCTCTGTGAGCTTCAAGAGCCAGCGTCTACCATAGTGAGCTTCCAGGCCGGGGCTAAAGGGAGACCCTGTCCTTCAAAGATAAAAAAAAAGAAGAAAAGTTCAAATACCAAAATATTTCCATAAAAGAACTAAACTAGAAATAATGCAGGGTTTGCAGTCACCTTTGTTGGGCCTGAAAGTGCCCTGGTTCATATTCCTAGGGCTCAGTACCTACATTTAAATAGCATCTCCAATTTACTTCCACACAGGCGATCCACAGTATTGCAGAAACTAGAGTTAAATAATGGAATTTTATAGAGGTTGCTGACCCATCAGAACTTTCATATAGTGAAAAAATGTTCTCTGCCATTGGCAGGTAAATATAGTCGTCATCAGCCATAGGTGCCTGTTAAGCTCTTTTTTTTTTTTTTTTGTTTTTTCTGTTGTGTGTAAGAATGGTACTGTCCTGCATGCAGTTGCTGTGCCACCCCGTGACATGAAATGCCCTGGCGGTCATGAAGGGGTGTCAGATTCCCCTGGAAACTGAGTTCTCCTGGAATTGGAGTTTCATGATGTTCTCGGCCAGCCCATGTGGGTTGCTGGGGATTGAACCGGGCCCTCTGTAAGAGCAGTCGGCCGGCTCCAACCGCCTAGGCCCATCTCTCCAGCGCCCTACGTTAAGCTCTTAAAATGCAACTGATAGGCCTGGGGAGCTGAATCTTAAAGGGAACTTGAATAATTAAAATTTTTTAAATTTAATTTTGGGAGGCAGAGGCAGGGCAGATCTCTGGTGAGTTCAAGGCAGCCCTGGTTCTACATATCAGTTTCAGGCCAGCTGAGCCTACGGGAGACCCGTCTAAAGGACAAAAAAATAATAATAATTTCTCTGAATGTTGAATATCCAATATTCTTTTAGTATTTTTTATTTTATATGTTATGATATTGATATGTTATTCAATTACCTGCATGTGTTTAAGATGCATCTCATGTCATGCAAGGCCCATAGAGGGCAGAAGAGGGTTGTCAGATCCCCCTGGAACTGAAATTACAGATGGTTGTTAACTACCATGTGGATGCTGGGAAACAAATCCAGAGTCTTTTGCAAGAGAAGCAGTACTCGTACTGGCTAAGCCATTCCTCACAGCCCCCCAAAACAGAAATAATAAAATTTAAACAACAATTATAAAATTTAAAAAAAATTTTAACAAATGAGACAATTGCCGAAAATATGGTTGTCTGCACTAGTTATGTACATTAGCTATAATTTAAGCTGTAATAAGACACTGAGAACCACATGTGGTAAGCCAGAAAGCAGAACAACTATGCTGGATGACCTTGGGCAAGTCACAAAAACCCACAGTGTTGTTTTCTCTCAGAGTGAATTGACCGATGGCCATAAGATCTAGTAACATTCCATTCAAAATTGCACCAGAAACCCCTTGACGGATAATTGTCATGCAATTAATACAAAAATTTAATCTTCTTTGGCTGGGCGCGAGATCAATGGTATAGTAAATACCCTAATGTCAGTGAGCCCTTATTTTCAAATCTTCAACACTAAAAAGAAAAGGTATCCAAAAATACTAATTTTCTAATCCTCGTTCTTACCCTTTGGCTTTTAGAACAAGTCAGTAAGAGGAAAAAGTCAATCTCCCTAAACTTCTCTGAGCAAGTGGAAAACACTGGGAAATAATTGTGTCTCAAGGATTTAATATAAACTTAAAACAAAATATCTCTATTTTTTTTCAGAGAGTAAGCAAACTGATTTGGGACATTTTAATGTGGATTAAGGTTCTATAGCCAATATCAAGTGATAGTTTACTATTTGTAACTTGCATTTTCCAACACAAATGGGCTAAGCATGTTTTATTTATTCATATTGTTAAAATTCTGATTCTTGTGAACAGTTTAACACATATTATTTGTAAATATATTTCATTTTTTATTCTTATGTTTATTGTGACTGATTGACTGTATGTATCTAAGTATATCCAATGTCATACAATGCCCAGGGAGATCAGAGAAGCTCAGATCCCGAGAACTGGAGTTGTACGCAGTTGTTAGCCACCATGGAGGTTCTGGAACTGAACTGGGGTTCTCTGCAAAAGCAGGCCAGTGCTGCTACCACTGAGCCATCTCTCCAACCACCTCTTGCAAAATATTTTAATTTTTTAAAATTTATTTTGTCTATGTGTGTGAATGTTACTGTCTCGCATGCAGGTCTATGCACCCATGTTATGCAATGCCTTGGAGGCAGAAGAGGGTGTCGGATCCCCTGAATGGAGTTCTCCTGGAATTGGAAGTTTCAGACGTTCTCAGCCGCCATGTGGGTGCTGGGATCGACCCAGGTCCCTGCAAGAGCAGTCAGCGCTGCTTAACCGTAAGTCATCTCTCCAGCCCCCGCAAAAATTGTTAAAAGTTACTAAGACGCTGGGCGTGGTTGCACCCCTTTACATCCCAGCACTTCGGGGTTGCCAGAGAATAAGGTGGATCTCTGTGGGTTCAAGGCCGGCCTGGTCTACAGAGCAAGCTCCAGGACACCTGGTACTAAAAGGGAGACCTTGTCTCAAAATACCAAAAAACAGTGGTAAACACCAAAAAAAAAACACGGAAAATAAGTACTAAGACATTTTATTACTCATTTGGTAAGAGTTTCTTACATGCCAGAAAAATTAATATTTTATTTATACACTGAGAATTACTGTTTCACAATCTGTCATTTATCCATGGTATCTATTTATGCCCTTTTGGATTTATAAAAATATGTTTGTTAACAGCCGGGTGTGTGGCGCACACCTTTTAATCCTAGCCCCTTTGGGAGGCGAGGCAGTAGATTTTTGTGAGTTTCAGGCCAGCTGGTNTATTTTTTGAGGAAGGGTCTCTCACTGAACCTGATGCTCATCCTTCTGGTCAATTAGTCAGTGAGCTTCAGGAATCCGTGCCTGTCTCTAAGTGCGCCCCACACCTGCACTGCATTCACAAGCCCCAAACATCACCCCAGGCTTTTCTTCATGGGCTCTGGGGATTGAACTCAGGTCCTCATGCTTGCAAGGCAGGCCCTTTACTGAGTAAGCCATATTTTCAGAAGCAAAAAATTACTTTGCTTTCTATGTATAACTTTTTTATATATGTATAACTTTTACATAACTATAAAAAAGAAAGGCAAATGAAATAATTTCAAACATATTTTTTAAAAACTATTTCTTTATTTTATGTATATGAATGTACTGTCTGCATGCAGTTCTGTGCACCCGTGTCATGAAATGCCGCGGAGGTCAGAAGAGGGTGTCAGATTCCCCTGGAACTGGAGTTCTCCTGGAATTGGAGTTTCAGATGGTTCTCAGCAGCCATGTGGGTGCTGGGGATTGAACCCGGGCCCTCTGTAAGAGCAGTCGGCGCTCCCAACCGCTAGGCCATCTCTCCAGCCCCTCGTTAAGCTCTTAAAATGCAACTGATAGGCCTGGGGAGCTGAATCTTAAAGGGAATTAAAGTTAAATTTTTAAAATTTAATTTGGGAGGCAGAGGCAGGCAGATCTCTGTGAGTTCAAGGCAGCCTGGTCTACATAGTCAGTTTCAGGCCAGCTGGAGCTACAGGGAGACCCTGTCTCAAAAGGACAAAAAAATAATAATAATTTCTCTGAATGTTGAATATCCAATATTCTTTTAGTATTTTTTATTTTATGTGTATGATATGATATGTATGCATATTACCTGCATGTGTATAAATGCATCTATGTCATGCAATGCCCATAGAGGTCAGAAGAGGGTGTCAGATCCCCTGGAACTGAAATTACAGATGGTTGTTAACTACCATGTGGATGCTGGGAAACAAATCCAGGTCTTTTGCAAGAGAAGCCAGTACTCTTAACTGCTAAGCCATCTCTCCAGCCCCCCAACATACAGAAATAAATAAAATTTAAAAAAATTATAAAATTTAAAAAAAATTTTAAAAAAATGAGAAAATTCCGAAAATATGGTTGTTCTGCACTATTGTACATTAGCTATAATTTAAGCTGTAATAAGACACTGAGAACCACATGTGGTAAGCCAGAAAGCAGAACAACTAGCTGGATGACCTTGGGCAAGTCACAAAAACCCACAGTGTTGTTTTCTCTCAGAGTGAATTGACCGATGGCCATAAGATCTAGTAACATTCCATTCAAAATTGCACAGAAATCCCCTTGAAGATAAATTGTCATGCAATTAATATCAAAATTTAATTTTCTTTGGGCTGGGCGCGTTAGATCACTGGTATAGTAATACCCTAATGTCAGTGAAGCCCTTAGTTCAATCTTCAACACTAAAAAGAAAAGGTAATCCAAAAATACTAATTTTCTAATCCTCGTTCTTACCCTTTGGCTTTTAGAACAAGTCAGTAAGAGGAAAAAGTCAATCTCCCTAAACTTCTCTGAGCAAGTGGAAAACACTGGGAAATAATTGTGTCTCAAGGATTTAATATAAACTTAAAACAAAATATCTCTATTTTTTTTCAGAGAGTAAGCAAACTGATTTGGGACATTTTAATGTGGATTAAGGTTCTATAGCAATATCAAGTGATAGTTTACTATTTGTAACTTGCATTTCCAAACAAATTGGGCTAAGCATGTTTTATATTTATTCACTATTTAAAATTCTGATTCTGTGAACAGTTAACCATATTATTTGTAAAATATTTTCATTTTATTATTCTTATTTTATGTGTGACTGTATTGACTGTATGTATCTAAGTATATCCATGTCATACAATGCCCATGGAGATCAGAAGAAGGCGTCAGATCCCCTAGAACTGGAGTTACAGACAGTTGTTAGCCACCATGGAGGTTCTGGAAACTGAACCTGGGTTCTCTGCAAAAGCAGCCAGTGCTCTTAACCACTGAGCCATCTCTCCAACCTCTTGCAAAATATTTTAATTTTTTAAAATTTATTTTTGTCTATGTGTGTGAATGTACTGTCTGCATGCAGGTCTATGCACCCATGTTATGCAATGCCTTGGAGGTCAGAAGAGGGTGTCAGATTCCCCTGGAATTGGAGTTCTCCTGGAATTGGAGTTTCAGACAGTTCTCAGCCACCATGTGGGTGCTGGGGATCGCACCCAGGTCCTCTGCAAGAGCAGTCAGCGCTCTTAACCGCTAAGTCATCTCTCCAGCCCCGCAAAATATTTTAAAAGTACTAAGACGCTGGGCGTGGTGGTGCACGCCTTTAATCCCAGCACTCGGGTGGCAGAGATAGGTGGATCTCTGTGGGTTCAAGGCCGGCCTGGTCTACAGAGCAAGCTCCAGGACACCTGGTACTAAAAGGGAGACCTTGTCTCAAAAATACCAAAAAAAGTGTAAAACCAAAAAAAAAAAAAAGGAAAATAAAAGTACTAAGACATTTTATTACCATTTGGTAAGAGTTTCTTACATGCCAGAAAAATTAATATTTTATTTATACATGGAGAATTACTTTTCACAATCTGTCATTTATCCATGGTATCTATTTATGGCCCTTTTTGATTTATAAAAATATTTTTTAAAGCCGGGTGTGGTGGCACACACCTTTAATCCTAGCATTTGGGAGGCAGAGGCAGGTAGATTTTTGTGAGTTCAAGGCCAGCTGGTCTACATAGCAAGTTCCAGCTGGAGCTACAGGGAGACTCTGTCTCAAAAAGACCAAAAAGGGGCTGGGGAGAGATGGCCTAGCAGTTAAGAGCACCGACTGCTCTTGCAGAGGACCAGGGTTCGATTCCCAGCACCCACATGGCAGCTAAGAACCGTCTTTAACTCCAGTTCCAGGGGAATCTGACACCCTCTTCTGACCTATGTGGCATTGCACGACACCAGTGCACCAACCTACATGCAGACAGTACACTCATACACATAAAAAATAATAAATAAAAAATGTTAAAAAAAGACCAGAAAAGTTAAATATATTTAGATTTATCTACCTTTAAAAGTTAGGTAAACATTTCTAGCTTCTTGCTTAGTTTAAACAAATGCTTTTCAATGAAATAATGATTATTTAACTGCTGCCTATGTACACTATAGAATATTATATAATTATTAAAAGAGTAGAAGTCCTGGGGCTGGAGAGATGGCCTAGTGGTTAAGAGCACTGACTGCTCTTGCAGAGGACTCAGGTTCAATCCCCAGCACCCACGTGGCGGCTAAGAACCGTCTGTAACTCTAATTCCAGGAGAACTCCAGTTCCAGGGGAATCCGAGACCCTCTTCTGACCTCCGTGGCATTGCACAACACAGGTGCACAGACCTACATGCAGACAGTACATACACATACAGAAATAAATAAAAATTAAAAAGACTAAAAAAAAAGAGAAGTCCTAACAGTTTAAGGTTATTTTCCTTGTATTTTATTGTATAAGCAAAAAAAGATGACTGCAGATACATAAATATGATTGTAAATAAAAAGAAAATGAAAATATGCAACACATATAACATTACATGATCATGGAAAAAGTTACAACAACATAAACAACAGATCAGCAACAATGGAGGCAGGAAAGGAAAAAGAATACACCTCAGTGAAACCGAGGGTTTCCCTGTAGTCCCAGCTGTCCTGGAACTCACTCTGTAGACCAGGATGGCCTTTGAACTCACAGAGATCCCCTTGCCTCTGCCTCCCGAGTGCTAGGATTAAAGGGGTGCGCCACCACGCCCGGCTCAGTGAGCTTTTTAAAAGAAATGATTGACATTTCTTTTTAAAAGAAATCATTGACATTTCAATGATACTCCATAAGCTGTCCTGTCACCCCCACACATGCACATCATGGGGTGTGCACACACACACACATACAATCATGTTAAAAATAAATAATTAAAAAATAGAAATTACAAGTTTAAAAAAGTACAATAGGATCCTATTAGTATAAAATTATTTATGTTAGTAAACATAAATGTGTGTAGATAAAGATTCATAGAGATGCAATAAAAGAGTACCCACTAAAATGCTATGGCACTGATTCCCAGGCTTAATGATGGTTTATTTAAGATTAGTTTCAAGAAGGTGGAAACAAAAAAGGAAATAAAAATGGAAACCAGAAAAAGAATAAAAGAAAAAAATTAACAGATTTAAGTTCATATTTTTAAAAAGGTGGGGGGAATGGACTGTTGAGATTGCTCAGCAGTAAAGTGCTTGCAAGTCTGATGACATGGGTTCAATCCCTGGAAGCAATATAAAGGTGAAGGAGAGAACAGACCCTTTAAAGTTGCCTTCTGACTTCCACATGCATACCACAGACAGACAGACAGAGGGACAGAAAGATAGATAGATAGATAGATAGATAGATAGATAGATAGATAGATAGATAGATGATAGATGATAGATGATATATTATATATAGATACAGATATAGATGATATAGATTAGATATAGATATAAATAGATTAGATTATATAGATTAGATATAGATATAGATGGATTAGATGATATAGATTAGATATAGATATAGATTGATTAGATATAGATCATTTAATTCAAGGGGAAGTGGCAGAACTCTCAATGCAGTTTTCCTGGCTATTTGATGTGGGTATAAACAAGGGTAATAGTCTTCCAGTTCCTCAAATACACCATAAAAATGCATGTATAAACTTACTGAAAATAGTGTCCATGAGGCTGATTTAATAATATGGGAAATAAATGAAATAGTGTATCAATTAGATCTTTACATCATAATCTACAGAAGAAGCAATGGTAACTCTCTGTACCTCTGTGCCATAAAACTAAATGTGTAGAATGATAAATCTGAGGCCTGGTCTTGTGACTTTTATGTCCATGAAAACCACACGGGAAGTCTCTTACAAGAGACATGAAGATTTCACCCCAGCACCTCTTCAGTATGCCTAGTAATCAATACACTGTATTATCACAAGCAAAAGTGGCAGGTGTTCCCCCTAGAAACACAGTGAATCTGGGGATGTTTCATCTCCTTGTAAACTGGTTAGACAAATAATTTACAGAATAGCAAAAGCTAGAGAAAACAGGGAATTGGAGGAAGCCCTCCTCTGACCTCATTTCCATTTCTGCTTTCACATGCCTCTCCTGCTCAGCTCACTGGCTTCTGGGACCTTCCTTATCCTCCAACCTCCCCAGGGCACAGTCCCTCACCAACTTCAGGTCTTCACTTCTCAATGACACCTCCTACAGAACCACAACCCCACCTCACTCTCTAACTCCTCTTTCTGCTTTACTTTCCTCTCTAGCACTTCAGTCTAGAAGATTCACCAATAAAAGACAGAATGGGCCAAGATGTTGTTCAGGAGTTTTGACTTAGTCACAGTTACATAGCTGTGGCCTAAGGGATGCAGTGATGCAGGCAGTGGAATTTATTAATTCGTAGATCCCTGGGCCCTGGTAGAGATTCTCATTCAGTAGAAGCAGGGAAAGGGGGGGGGGGCTGAATTCTAAAGAACTCAGCTGATACTTGCACCACTTACAGAGCTGTCAGTCTCATTTCTGAGTAAAAAAGGCAATCTATTTTACAAATCACGCAGGCTGAAAAGAGAACACCGATGTGCTTTTTTTTTTTTCAGAAAGAACTGGCTCCCTAATCTCTTGTAACTAAGCTGTCTAAATGAGTAAAATGACTCCATAATAGGGGTATTTTCATTTGAGGTATGTTTAATACTATTTCACAGACACTGCTGCTTCACTGTTTTCCTGACTTAAAATTTTTATTATTTTTATTTTATGTGTCTGAGTGTATTGCCTGCATGTATGTAAGTACACCTGTATCATGCAATGCCTAAGAAGATCAGAAGAGAGCATCAGATCCCCTGGAACTGGAGTCAGGAACAGTTGTTAGCTACCATGTAGGTGCTGGGAACCAAACCTGGATCAGCCCCTGCAAGAGCAGCCAGTGCTCTTATCCCCTGAGCCATCTCTCCAGCCTCCCACTCCTTTCTTATCCTGACTTTTAACATGGTGCTTACATTCTTTCTAAACTTGTTATTTTTCTTTTTAATATTTAGTATATATATATATATATATATTATATATATATATAATATATAATATATATATATATGGGGGGTATACATCTGTGATGGCAACCACACATGTATAGAGATCAGAGGACAACTTGCCAGAGTCCATCTTCTACTACCATTTGAGGCTTGGTGACCAAACTCCAGTCCTTAGGCTTGGTGACAGCCACCTTTACCTGCTGAGTCATCTTGCCGACCCTAAACTTTTTACTTGTATAAATAATATTTCGGGTTATAATTTTGCTATATGTTTCTGTGCATTTGGCTAGTAACTTAAAAAAACAAAACAAAACAGGGTCTCACTATGTTCCCCAGGCTGGGCTTCAGTTCCAGATCCTTCTTGCTCAGGCTTCCAAGCACTCAATTACAGCCGTGCACCACCATATCAGACCTAATTATTTCTTTCTGGCAAATTCTTAAAAGGGAAATTTTTGAGTCAAAAAATTTAGCACTATCCAACAGAACTTTCTCCAGTAGAATTCTATGTTTATGTAATCTAACATGGTAATCACCAGCCACCTGCACATTTCGAAATATGACTAGAACAACTGAGATACTGGATCTTTACTTGAAGATGATAATTAATTAACATTTTAAATGACTACCTGTGGCCTGGAAGTACTTTTTTTTTGGTCTTTTTTGGTCTCCCTGTAGCCCCAGCCGTCCTGGAGCTCACTCTGTAAACCAGGCTGACCTTGAACTCACAAAGATCCACCTGCCTCTGCCTCCTGAGTGCTGGGATTAAAGGTGTGCACCACCACACCCAGCTTTAATACACATTTTAAGTTTGGTAATGAATAGCATTTTTTTCCTGTCATCACACATATTGAGAAAATGTTTCTACTGTATTTCTTGGTTCAGAGGTTGGAAATTATCTAGCTTCCATGTTTGTTTGTTGGATCTACTTTCTTTTCTTTAAAATTCATTGCCAACATTTAAATTCACATGAAAATGTGGATTTCCAGCTCCATTTAAAACATCAAATGGGCTAGCAGCAGTGCCCACAGTCCCAAAAAGCAACACATGAATGACTGTGGAAATTCTGCTACCTCCAGACTTTTTTGGATACGAAAATGCATCATTGTGGCGAAATAATAACAGTTCTTATTTTACAAGTGTTCTGTGTCAGCACTCAGATTACTGTTTGATCCATCTGAGCATCTGAGTTCACAATTCCTTCCTATATTAAGTTTTTAATTTTTTTATTATTTTTTTTTTATTTTATTTTTTTTTGTATGTGTATGAATGTACTGTCTGCATGCAGGTCTGTGCACCCGTGTCGTGCAATGCCGCGGAGGTCAGAAGAGGGTCTCGGATTCCCCTGGAACTGGAGTTCTCCTGGAATTGGAGTTACAGACGGTTCTTAGCCGCCATGTGGGTGCTGGGGATCGAACCCGGGTCCTCTGCAAGAGCGTCGGTGCTCTTAACCGCTAGGCTATCTCTCCAGCCCCAATTTTTTTTATTATTTTATGTGTATGAGACAATAGTCTGCATGTAAGTAGGTACACCCGTGTCGTGCAATGTTGTGGAGGTCAGAAGAGGGTGTCGGATTCCCCTGGAACTGGAGTTAAAGACAGTTCTTAGCCACCATGTGGGTACAGGAAATAGAACCCAGGTCCTCTGCAAGACCAGTCGGTGCTCTTAACCTCTGAGCCATCTCTCCAGCCCCCCTATATTGTTTTAAGAAATTAAATGATAAGGGGCTGGAGAGATGGCCCAGAGGTTAAGAGCACTGACTGCTCTTGCAGAGGACCCAGGTTCAATCCCCAGCATCCACATGGCGGCTGAGAACCGTCTGTAACTCCAATTCCAGTGGAATCTGACACCCTCTTCTGACCTCTGCGGCATTGCACGACACGGGTGCACAAACCTACATGCAGACAGTACATTCATACACATAAAAATAAATAAGAATAAAAAAATCATTAAAGAAATTAAATGGTAAATAGTGGTTAATAATAGCTAACTTTCATTCTATGTTTAACATGCAAAAATGATTTTATTTTACTTCTAGATTTGTTTACAACTAATATTTAACTAGTAGACCTTTTAGGGGATGTTGGAGTTTTTCACTCCCTAGAAGAGTCATTCAACACCATAAGGGTTGTAATAAAGTAGATTGGTTGTCCCCTTCCCATGGTTTCTAACTCAGTAGGTTAGGGTACACCCTGAGAATCTGCATCTAACACCAGGCTTCCAAATGCAACATCACATTGAGTTGAGGTTTTCTCAAAGATGGGGATACTCCCAGAAGAGTAGTAACAATATGTGATTTTTAAGAGCACAGTACAAATTTGTGGACCTTTTTTTTTTTTCTAAAAACAAGCCCACATTTATTCTTTCTTTTTATCTTTACAATCCTATGCAATTGAAGCAGTCATTATTAATGCCATTTTACAGAAGAAAAGTAAAGTGTAAAACTTCTAAGCACATAAGATGTTAGAAGAGCCATAAGAATGTTCTGGAACTCTTAACCTTGTAAATACAAGAAAACAGTAATACAGGACTCAACTGAAGCTTCCCTGTAGACTGGTACCATAAGAACAGAACCATTCCCAGGAATAGGGAAGTTAAGACAAGACGTGTTTCACTGCAGCAAGCATTCATCGAGTGTTGATTATGTGTTAATATCTGCCAATTGTGGTTACAGGCTCTACTATAGGGATTGCTGAAGATATTCTTAGACCACAGGGGAAGAAAATTAAATCTGAAACCTACAATCTTGAAAAGTTAGTGAGTTCCTTCTATATTGTCTATATGGATAGAACAAAAGTACATACATTGAAGAGTGTGTGGCAGGGTAACTACAGAGTTGGGTAGAAGTCACTAAAGGACTTCACATCTGGACCTGGGGGAGTGGCTCTCACCAGTCAGTCAAGAATAGGAGGGAAGGACTAGTACACAAAGAGCCCTCCTGGGGCTCCAGGCACAAAGAGCTCCTTTATCCACATAGGGTGTGTGTTTGCCAAAAATATCAGGGCTGCTGGGACTCCAGAATTTACAATAGCAGGCTTTTGTGCAGTCTAAGCTACCTTGACTATATATGAGAGCTCCAGTCAGATGGCATAGCTTCATGATCCATCTGTAGCCAAAAGATAACCTGATTGAAGGTCATCAGTTTTCTCACTCTGATTTTTTCTCCCAAGTTTTTAAAAGCATTTCTACTTTAAAAGAAAGCCTATCAAACTGTGATCACAATAATACTATTTCTAAAACAGCCCTTCAAGGAAAAGGAGAGCATACTGTTTTTATTTAAATAAAATTTATATATGATATTAGTTATTAATTTTGACAGCAACTTTTCTAAGATTTAAAATAACAGCTAATAAGCATTGAGTTGAAAATATAATAAAAGCTACAATTCATTTGAAAAAGCCTATTGAAAGATTTAATATATTCTTCTCTAATGTTGTTACTGACCTCCCCTATATGTCCATCTTATAGTCTAGCTCAAAATTACTGAAGCAATGATGCTTCTACCACTCCATTTAAAATAAAAACTATACCAGGGCTTGAGAAATGGCTCAGCAGTTAAGAGCACTGACTGCTCTTGCAGAAGACCTGGGTTCAATTCCCAGGAGCCACATAGCAGCTAAAAACCATCTTAGGCTGGGCATGGTGGTACATGCCTTTAATTCCAGCACTTGAGAGGCAGAGGCAGGCAGATCTCTGTGAGGTCAAGACCAGCCTGGTCTACATAGCGAGCTCCAGGCCAATTTTACACTGACCAAATTACTAATAATGTTTCAAATTACTAGAACTCTGAAATGTCCTAATAAAAATAAGAGGGAACATTTATATGTGTTTTCACATATTTTTTTTACTTTTACCTTAATTTTGAAGACAACAACTATTATAACCATTTTTACAGATTAGAAAGATAATTTCTGAGAAAAGAAATTACTTAACCAATATTCCCATATAATATAACTAGGATTGAACACAGAACACCTAAGCTCATAGCCTCCCCATTCACAGCTATACCATAGTGCCTCTCTGGGAGATCTAAGGATATGGAGAAGAAGAAACAGGGGTAAAAGAAGAGAAAGATGAGAAACGAAGAGGAGGCAGAACGTTCCATTTATGTGGATGGCCATATTTTCTAAATTACTGAAAAATCCTGAACTGGGGGAGCTAATTAAATGATGGAATATCCATTGCAGAAGCTATTAAAAAATTAGTATGAATCATAAGGAAACTATTTTTAAATGTTTGTGAAAAATCATACTAGAATATCTCTGTGATCTTAGACATCTACAGAAATATACATTTATATAGCCAGACTGCAAAAGATCTGGAAAAGCCATTACTATTTTAGAAGAATCTTGCTATTGGTACTTAATTCAGAGGGGAGTTTTGTCAGTAAATCAAGATTACTCTAGTGCCTTTGCAAATGTACTCTATAAGCTTAGCATTCCAATCAATCATTTTTAAGACCTCATATAATTTATTTACATTATAGCTCTTCATCTTATTACCAATGATTTTGGCAATCACTACTTCAATGTATTTTTTAAAAATCTCTTGAGATCCTACATAGTGACCAAAATTAGCTAGCTGTTTTTACTTTCACAACTTTGCAATCATTCTCCTCTCCTACACCCACTCAAGGACTACAGTTCAGAGGTTGTATATGTTTTAAAGATCAGGAAAGATTTCAGCTAAAAACATTAATGTATACTTACATAGTAACGAAAATATCTTAGTTGTAAGGAGCATTTATAATCTAAATACTTTTGAGAATTATTAATTAAATTGTCAAGACTTGGAAAAAAGTAAAATGGTCCTCACTTTTACTTGACCAAAAAGAAAAGCAAGAGTTGGTAGGAGTGGTTTCCCTTAAAATGGCATTGCAAGTTGTGAAGAGAATTCATTCTCCAAAGGTGACAAGCAGAGGCCCATTCAGCCCCAGGCCCCTACCAGCAACATAAACAGGCATTTTGTGGGAAAGTCAAGTAGTTCTCCAAAGACATCAAACTCAGAAAAGCAGGAATGTACTTTAAACATCATGAACCTCCTCTTTGTGATTCTACCATTCAGAATCTTTTTATCAACCCACTGTCTAATTATCTCCAGTCCAACTGGCTATTCCTAGCTAGTCTTAGAACACCTCCGCAACTATTTTAACAATAGAATTTGAGAGTCGGAGGAGCCTTAAAAACCATGTAATTCAATTCCTTTATTTACCTAAGGGGGCAGGAGAAGGAAAGCATTTCCAAGAAAGTTACTTTGTGTGGTTAGTTCATGGCAAATCTAGCCTTAAACAAAGATGTGACCAAGTGTCTTAAACTTGGCCTCCATATTTCTCTTGACTTTTTTTTTTAAGTGCTGGAGATTGAATCCAAGGCCATATGGCAAGTACCTAGTATTGAGATATATCCCTAGCCCTAACAGCTTCTATGTTATGTATGTTATGTCAATGGATGCACCGTGTCCTTTCTGTGTTTTCAGAAATACACCATGGAGGACGAAGTAACTGATACACATTTTCTACTTCATAGAACTCCAAGATAGGGGAAAAGCTCAATAAAAATTATAAAAACTAGTATGAAGAAACTTGTGCTCTGCCTCCAACTGAACATTTGTTCTGACTTTTAGCACTCTAATTGATCTTCAAGATCATAAGAATCTACCTTAGGCCGGGCATGGCGGCGCACGCCTTTGGTCCTAGCACTTGGGAGACAGAGGCAGGCGGATCTTTGTGAGTTCAAGGCCAGCCTGGTCTACAGAGTGAGTTCCAGGACAGCTGGGGCTACAGGGAGACCCTGTCTCAAAAAGACAAAAAAAAAAAAAAAAANACCGCTCTTGCAGAGGACCCGGGTTAGATCCCCAGCACCCACATGGCGGCCAAGAACCGTCTGAAACTCCAATTCCAGGAGAACTCCAGTTCCAGGGGAATCTGAGACCCTCTTCTGACCTCCGCGGCATTGCACGACACGGGTGCACAAACCTGCATGCAGACAGTACATTGATACACATACAGAAATAAATAAAATAAAATAAAAAATACACACTTATAGCCAGGCATGGTGGCACACGCCTTTAATCCTAGCCCGCAGGAGGATCTCTGTGAGTTTAAGGCCGGCCTGGTCTACAGAGCGAGTTCCAGGCCAGCTGGGGCTACAGGGAGACCCTGTCTCAAAAAGACAAAAATAAATAAATAAATACATACATATATTATTTGTTTTTGTTTTTGTTTTGTTTTGTTTTTTGTCTTTTCGAGACAGGGTCTCCCTGTAGCCCCAGCTGTCCTGGAACTCACTCTGTAGACCAGGCTGGCCTTGAACTCACAAAGATCTACCTGCCTCTGCCTCCCAAGTGCTAGGATTAAAGGCGTGCGCCACCACGCCCGGCTCATGTATGTATTATTTGTATGCATATATGTTATATGCATGTAATTTTCATTACCATTTCAGTGGACCAACTACACTTTAATGTTTTCCCTTTTAAATGTTTTCCATGTTGTAGTTCGTAAAATTTCATCACAATTTCCAGAAAGAAAAAGAACCAAAACAGTGACAAAACTTAGGGCCGAATTTCAGACCCTAAAGTCTAAGACATGGGAGGAAGAATGTGTGGTTTTTAAGGTTTTAAGTTCAAAAACAACCTCTAATTCAAAGGCTATGTTTTAAAATGGGGTTTGCGTAGCGTTTCTCAACTAAGGTGAAGTGAAGAGTAGATACTAAATTTTGGGCTTTTTAATTTTTTTTATCTTAGCTGGAGATACAGGTCCGGAATGGAATGGATAAGAACTTTTTAATAGCCAACATTCATAGAAGAAAAAAGAACATGACTGAGGAGTAACTCTCCATAATTCGTCTTAGGCACAAGCTTTCGTGCACAAGAACCATGTTCTGAGATTGGATATTACTGGGCTTGGTTTGAAAGAGAAACTCTATGCACTGGATCTATATTTAAAAAATTGCTTTTAATGAAGCTCAGAAGGAGTAACTGCAGGACTCGATTGACCAACAAACTGCCCATCATCACGGTGCCTGTTCAGGGCACACACCTCACCTCGCTGTCTACTTGTACCATAGCCAGCTGTCAACCCAACCCTTTGTGTCTCATTCAGATTAAGAACAGCCCAAAACCACTCACAGAAAATTAGAAACGATGGTCGGAAGACGTGAGCGAAAGCTCGTGACCAAGTGACATTTGGCTTGGAGGAGAAACCCATGGACACACGGAGGGAGCGAGCGCGCGCGCCCAGCCACATCTGGACGCTCTGAACTTTCCCAAGCTGGGCTCCAGCCATCCTCTCCGCGGTCACCTCTGTGCCTCGCTACCCGTGGTCCTCCGGGTACCGGGGGAACCCGCTCGTCGTCCCCTTGGGGCTTTGGGGACCTCCGGGGCGCGACCCCCTACTGCGCCCCAGCGCCCCGCTGTGCCTCGCTCATCCCGCGGGCTGCCTGGCTCCCGCCACAAAGGCAGCAGTGGAGCGGGGTGACAGGCCTGTGGCCGCGGAGCGCCCCCAGCCCCGAGCTAGGCGGCCGGGGAGAACGACCGAGGGTCTCGGGTGGCACCAGGCCACACGCCGCCCCGCACTCGCTCGCACTCCCGGGACCCAGCCCAGCTCCTCCAGAAAGGAAGAAAGTCACCGCGGCTCCGGCCGGCGCCAGGCAGGGCGTCCAGCCCGCCGGAGGGCAGCTCCCCGCCGGCCTCCCCGCGCGCTCGCGTCCCCGCGCCCCGGCCCCTCCGTCGCTCACCTGGTCCCGGCGCGCCGCGAGGCAGAGGACCCGCTGGCCCTGGCCGCGGCCGGGCTGATCTCCCCACCCCCAGCCGGTCCCGGCTCCGCCGCGCTGCTGTCCGCCGAGGTGCTAGCGCCGCCGGCGGCTGGCGTCTCTGTGGCAGGCGCGGGCTGCGCGCTCCGTTCCCCGGGGCGGAGCGAGGCGCCGGCCACCGCGGCTGGAGGCGGATTCCTCAGGTGCTGCCCCTCCCGCGCCACCACCTCCGCGGCGACCCCCGCCCGCCTCCGTCCTCGCCCGGGGTGGCCTTCTGTCCCCGAGGGTCCCGGGCGCACCCGCTCCAAGTGCGCCCCCACGAGTGCTGCGGGGCCGCGCTCCGCAGGCCGGGCTCTCCAAACTCCAGAGCGCAGATGATGCGTGTGGTCACCCCGGGAGGGAGGTGGCCGTGCGCAGGGGGGTCTTCTGGGAAGAAGGATTGCCCCCTAGTGCTGCTGAAGCACGCGGCCAAGAAGCAAAAGGATTTCCTTGCAGTGACTTCTTTGTCACTAAAAGCCCTAAGCATGAACTCGGCCTGGGCAATGGTGGGTCAAGAGCCCTTGGCCTTTTGCACGAGGCCGGAGTAGGGCGGAGCAGGGCACAGACAAAACCAAACCCACCCTGGAGGCTCCCCGCCAAAGCCAACTTCTGAACCTCTCCGAGGAGCACTCCTTTCAGCTCCAGGACCCTGGCCTTTCCTTGACTGGCCACTGCCCAGGTCCCACAAAGCCTCCCTGACCACAGGGACGCTTCCCCCAAGGCGGCCACTTCCAGTGGACCCTGGACCTTGACGGTTGCTACAGGAGCAAAAGTTCTAGACGGATGCGGTGGCCCGATAGTGACAGATGCCACTGCTCTTTACATAGCTAATAACCTCAGGCATTCGAAGCGCTAGCTCCATTCATTTTCTTGAGCTGCAGTGGATCCCACGGATGGATGACCCCACCTTCTAGAAATAACAATTCCGTGCTGGATGAGGTGGAAGTGTCTGAGGGCAGACAAAAACGGACCAATTTTTAGTGCTTTGGGGTCAGTGTAGCCCTAAGGAGTCGCAGGCGGGTGGGCATCCATGCCAGGTGTTGTGGTATCATTTGTCAATTACAGGCGAAAGAAAATCTGCATTAAACTACATCACATTCGAGCTCTATGTTAGTACTTTCGTTCATCTTGCTTTTTAAACTTTTTCTCCTAAGCTGAAATACAATTTTCCTCCTTTTCTCTTTTGGTTGACAGACAAGTAATGGAATGGAAGTCTGGGATCATCCGGGGAACCAGAGAACTCAAGACAGGTCAGTGTGACTAGCAAGACTAAGTTTTGTTTTGTTTGTTTCCTTTTTAAATCATTTGCTCTCTCCAGGGTTAAAGAGGTGAAGTATTTCTGTTGTTTTACAATGGAATCCCTATCGTCTGTACATTAAAACCATGTAAGAACATTTTTAAGAGTCATGTGGGCAAGAAACATGGCTATATCAATCACTGAGCCATCCTACAGTTCTGGGTCTTGCACATAATGCAGGCTTAATAAATAAAATCAGTGTTTAAAAAATAACCACGACATTAAATTAACAGTTTAATGCACCACATCAAAAAACGATCCAGTTTGTAAACTCAGCATGAGAACAGACCACAAGAGTGGAAAAAGGCCGATAAGCAAGGACCCGAGATTATAAATTCATTTTGTATATAAACTAAGTTCGAAAGAAGTTAAAGAGAAAAGCAGGTTTAGCACCACATGCCTGAGTCCCAGCACTCAGGAGGCTGAGGCAGGGGGATTGTGAAGTTCAAACTAGCCTGGGCTATATAGCAAGAACCTATCTCAATGAAAAAACTAAATAAGAAAGAAAAGAAGCTAAAGCCAGTGATTAAGTTTTGGAAAACCACAGCCTTTCAATCCTTTGCAAAGCCTGTGGAGTTGGGGGAGAGCCTCACCTTCCACTTTAAAGATAAAGAAGCTGTGAACCAGGAACAACCTTAAAATGCAACCAAAGTACAGTGTTAGCTCGGTTTACTTCAAGGACTGTGTGTTAGTGCTGAGCACCCCAGACTCTGTAGATACCATGACAAACATGGCACAGTTCAAGGATCTTAGTCTAATATTATAGGATTCTGGCATTCATTCTTCACTCTTTTTTTTATTTTTTTTTTATTTTTTTTTATTATTTATTTATTTATTTTTGTATGTGTATGAATGTACTGTCTGCATGCAGGTCTGTGCACCCGTGTCGTGCAATGCCGCGGAGGTCAGAAGAGGGTCTCGGATTCCCCTGGAACTGGAGTTCTCCTGGAATTGGAGTTACAGACGGTTCTCAGCCGCCATGTGGGTGCTGGGGATCGAACCCGGGTCCTCTGCAAGAGCGTCGGTGCTCTTAACCGCTAGGCTATCTCTCCAGCCCCCTTCACTCTTTTTTTTAATTTTTAATTTTATTTATTTCTGCATGTGTATGAATGTACTGTCTGCATGCAGGTTTGCGCACCCGTGTCGTGCAATGCCGCGGAGGTCAGAAGAGGGTGTCGGATTCCCCTGGAACTGGAGTTTCAGACGGTTCTCAGCCGCCATGTGGGTGCTGGGGATCGAACCCGGGTCCTCTGTAAGAGCGGTCGGCACTCTTAACCGCTAGGCCATCTCTCCAGCCCCCTCATTCTTCACTCTTTTAACAAATATTGAACTCCTACTGAGAGCCAGATGGCTTAATACACTAACAGTATGGGTATCATCAGTAAGAGTCTCTAACAAGGTTAGAAGTTAATAGTAGCAACCTGACAACATTCTGGCAGACTGAAAATGGTTTCAACATCACCTTTATCAGCAAACTCACTTATTCCTGAATTTGTGTATAGGTTTTGTTTCCTCTTTGGGGTCTGCATGTCCCTAAGCAGGCCGAGAGAACTTCTGTGGCTATGAAATGGATTAGAGATAAGAGTGGACTATGGTTTGGATCTTAGCTCTAAGACTTTATCTATTATGTGACCTTGATCCAGTTATTTGACTCCATCCCATCCCTATTTGTTAAATGATAGACTAGTTCATACTTCAGGTAGTGGCTGTCTGGATTGAGACAATGCATTAGCTCCTGAACACTATTGAATGTTACTATTACCACTGTCTATGAATTCTTCTATTCTCTCTTGCACTAATGTTTTCTGAATACTTCTATATTACACAGATATGCTGAATTAGAACCCCAAGTTGAGTGAAAAATGTTAAAGTTTGGCAGAATCCATATAAATGATAGAATCTTTACTGTAAAATCCTTTGGCTTGGCCATAGAGCAAGTTCTATGATTATGTTCTTGGTTCTGCTCTCAAGGATAAACAGTCCTCTGCATTATCTTTTTAGATCCTTGGCTCCACACTCTGGACTATTCTTCCTTGTTCCTCTGTGGTCACACCAGAAGTGGGCATTGGAGAATTCTCTTGGGAGACATCAAAGTTTTCCCAGCCCACTTATGGATGGTACTGGTTTGCAGTCTTCCTTTATACTTTTGTTGATTTCTTTGTGGCTGACTTCATTATATAGTTCTCAGACACTCAGTTGACTTGGCTATTTTCTTCTGTTTATTTCCTGGTGCTATTCACCTCAAGTTTGTTAGTGAACAAAGTTTCAGCTACTGTATTTCTTTCTCTCTCTCTCTCTCTCTCTCTCTCTCTCTCTCTCTCTCTCTCTCTCTCTCCTCAAGGCCTGGTAATTCTGCATCCCTGTACACGATCATAACAATTTACCTCCTCTATCGAATACTACTATATTTCTACTCAGACCCAATTCATGGCAGGGAAAAGCCAGTTTCTAAGGTAGTATCACCATATTCAGAGGATACAACCACTGTGGAGAACTGAACAGTGGTCTTTCTAATTCCAGATGAGTTGTCAGTTGGCAAAGGCTAACAGTCTAGGTCTCTACTTGTAAATATGTATAGACAAAAAAATGTCACTAATTAGCCAGGCGTGGTGGTGCACACCTTTAATCCTAGCACTCAGGAGGCAGAGGCAGGACAGCTGGGGCTACAGGGAGACCCTGTCTCGAAAAAGACTCCACCAAAAAAGTCACTAATTAAAGAGGGAATCCACAATTCGAAAGAACAATTAGAGCAACTGTGAGCCATTGAAATGGTAGTCAGTGAAGGAACCAGGAGAAACGCCCCCCCCCTTTTTTTTTGTCTTTTTGAGACAGGGTCTCCCTGTAGCTCTGGCTGTCCTGGAACTTGCTATGTAGACCAGGCTGGTCTTGAACTCACAAAGATCCACCTGCCTCTGCCTCCCAAGTGCTAGGGATTAAAGGTAAGAAAACCCTTTTTAAAAGCTTTCTAGGGGCTGGACAGATGGCCTAGCAGTTAAGAGCGCCAACTGCTCTTGCAGAGAACCCGGGTTCGATCCCCAGCACCCACATGGTGGCTGAAAACCGTCTGAAACTCCAATTCCAGGAGAACTCCAGTTCCAGGGGAATCCGACACCCTCTTCTGACCTCCGAGGCATTGCATGACACGGATGCACAAACCTGCACGCAGATAGTACATTCTTACACATACCAAAATTAATGAAATTAAAAAAGTATTATATAAAAAAGCTTTCTAAATTAGTGACATTTAAGAATAAAAGGGCAGATTAACATGAAAACAGAGCAATGTGAATACCAGACTATAGTTGGATATTAAAAAAAAAAAAAAAGATAAATAGTAGCCAGACATCCTAGTGCATGCCAATAACTTGAGAGTTTGATGCAGGAGGAACACAAGTTTGAGGCCAGCCTGGTCTTTATAGCATTCCAGTCCAGCCTGGCCAACAGAGTAAAACACCCCTCTCAAAATAAATGGAGGGAAGTGTGGCTCAGTCCTGGAGTGTTTGCCTGGCATGCACAAGGCCCTGGGTTTGACACCCAGCACAATAATAACAGTAATAACAATAATAATAAGAGAGCTAATATTTATGTATTGAGAAGTAAATTTAAAAGCAAGAATAAATGCCATGTGTGGTGGTAATGCCTTTAATTCCACCACTTGGGACGCAGAAGCAAGTGGATCTTTGTGAATTCAAGGCCAGCCTGGTCTACATAGCAAGTTCCAGGCCAGCTGGGACTACAGGGAGACCCTGTCTTGAAAGACAAAATAATAAATAAATAAATAAATAAATAAATAAATAAATGCAAGAATAAGATATTATAATCACTAGAAGTGATCTAAATAGGGACTGGAGTGATGGTTCAATGGTTAAGAGCACTGGTTACTCTTGCAGAAGACCCAGGTTTGATTCTCAGCACCCACATGGTGGTTAACAACCATCTATAACTCCAGTTCCAGGGGATCCAACACCCTCTCTGACCTCTGCAGGTATTGCACAACAGGGTTGCGACTTACATGCAGGCATTACACTCATATACATAAAATAAAAAATAATAAAAGTAAAATAAAAGATATAAATAAATGTAAAGATACTTGTGTTGCTGCATTTGAAGATTTAATATTGTTAAAATAACAATATTTCACCAATTACAGATTCAATACAATCTATAAAAATTTGAGCTATTAGGCTGAGAACTGTCTTTGACTCCATTTCCAGGAGAATCCAACACCCTCTTCTGACCTCCGAGGCATTGCACGACATGGGTGCACAAACCTGCAGGTAGACAGTACATTCATACACATACAAAAATGAATAAATAAAAATTTTAAAAAAATAAAATAAAATAAATTTGAGCTATTATAGAAATAGACAAACGGATTCTATCATTGATATGGAATATAAAAGACCCAGGACTGCACTGGTTTCAAATCTCATTACAAAGCAACAAGAAAGGGGCTGGAGAGATGGCCTAGCGGTTAAGAGCACTAACTGCTCTTGCAGAGGACCCGGGTTCGATCCCCAGCACCCACCTGGTGGCTGAGAACCGCCTTTAACTCCAATTCCAGGGGAATCTGACGCCCTCTCTGACCTCCGTGCCATTTCATGACACAGGTGCACCTTTTTTAATTAATAAAAAGGTGCACCTTTTTATTAATTAAAAAAATTTTTTAATTAATAAAAAGCAACAAGAAAAAAAGACCGTAGTACTGACCTAAGAATATATATGTAGATCAATAAAATAGAATTGAGTCTAGAAATAAACCTGTGCATCTATGGTCAATTATCTCTCAACAATGGTGTCAAAATAATACAATGGAGAAGCAACAGTCTTTTCAACAAATGGTGCTGGACTAACTGGATCTCCACATGCAAAAGAGTGAAGTTGGACATCTACCTTACAGTAGGTGTAAAATTTAAACTTGAAATGGATCATAGCCTTACATGTAAGGGTTGAGACTATAAAATCTCTTTACAGAATCTTGATATCTGGGTAGGCAGTGGTTTTTTTGTTTTGTTGTTTTTTTTTTTGGTGTTTTTGAGACAGAGTCCCCCTGTGGCCCCAGCTGGCCTAGAACTAGCCCCGTAGACCAGGCTGGCTGTGAACTCACAAAGATCCGCCTGCCTCTGCCTCCTGAGTGCTGGGATTGGCATGCACCATCACACCCGGTTTAAAGACAGTTCTTAGCCCATGTGGGTGCTGGGAATCGAACTTCAGTCCTCTGCAAGAGCAGTTGGTGCTCTTAACCTCTGAGCCATCTCTCCAGCCCCAGCAGTGTTTTCTTAATATTACACACACACACACACAAAACAAGAAAATGTTCACAGCCACATAACCTGTAGTAGCCCCCAAATGGACACAGCACAAAAGTCTATCAGCTGATGAATGAATAGATAAAATTGGGCAATAAAAAGGAGTAGGTGTGAATATATGTTCCAATATGGATAAACCTTAAAAGCATTATGCTAAATGAAAGTAAAAATAGTCATAAAAAGCCATATATCCTGTGATTCTACTTAGATGAGATGTCTGGACTAGGCAACTCCTTAGAGATAGGCTGTAAATTGGTGGTTGCCTAAGGCTACATGGTTTCAGGGTAGATGAGGAATAATTGCTCATGAGTACAGGTTTCTTTCTTAGATAATGAAAATGTTCTAAAATAGATATGGTGATGGTGACGAAAATCTATAAATAGAAGCCACTGGATTTATATTTGAAAGGGGAATCTTATTGTATATTAATTACATGTAAGCAAAAATAGAACAAAAAAGAAACAATATTGACACAAATAATAGAAGAAATAGTCCTTGAGATAAATATAAACTTGTGTATCCAATATGAAAAAGCTAGAGTACTTTTGGGTGGGGCTGGAGAGATGGCCTAGCAGTTAAGAGCGCGGACTCTTGCAGAGGACCTGGGTTTGATCCCCAGCACCCACCTGGTGGCTGAGAACTGTCTTTAACTCCAGTTCCGGAGGAATCCGACGTCCTCTTCTGACCTCTGCAGCATTGCACAACACGGGTGCACCAACCTACAGGCAGACAGTACATTCATACACACACACACACACACACACACACACACACACACACAAAGCTAGAGTACTTTAAAAAGAATTACACTTAAACAGATCCTTGTGAAATTTCTGATTTTGAGAAAAAAAAAGACTAAACTTATATGAACTTTTGTACTCCCCATCCCCAAAGTTTATATGTAAAGAAAAAAATAATCAGATCCCCTGATAGCTCAGCTGCACCATCGCATGAACGAAGGAATTGTTTATAGGACCATGTTCTGAAGAAAAGCTGTATTGTTTTGAATCCAAAGGCGCAGCGTGGTTGCAGTCTCAGGAACGTACTCGGTAGCTTCTCCCAGCGGGCAGCATTCTTATGGTTTGGAGGAACACTATAATTTCCTTACCTTTGCCCTAGAGATTAGATCAACGATTTCTATGATTTCAATGTGTCACCTCTAAAATTAACTAGAAAAAATCATCAAGGTGCTTTTCCAAGATGTTTGGACACACGTTTCCACCCTCATGAATGGATTAGTGCCACTAAAAACAGTTGGTAAAGCAAAGTACGGTAGTATAAATCTGTAGTCCTAGTGCAAGGCAGGGTAATTCCAGGTTCCAGCCAGCCTAGGCTAAGACACGATGGGAAACTCATGATCTTAGCACTGGGGAGGTTGAGGCAGGAAGATCAAGAGTTTGATGGCAACCTGGTCTATACATAGTGAGACTTAAAAACACCTAGATGTCACCAAGCATGGTAGCGCACGCCTTTAATCCTGTTCTACATAGTGAGTTCCAGGCCAGCTAGGGCTTCAAGAAGACCCTGTCTCAAAAAGACCAAAGAGAGAGAGAAAGAGAGAGAGGAGAGAGAGAGACTACTATTTGAAAGCATAAGAGAGAGCAAACACCCACAAAAAGAACTTAATGCCATTTAAAAGAAAACCATTTAAAAGTTTTTATTTATTTATTTATTTTTATTCCTTATGTATGTGAGTCTATTGTTTACATGTATGTAAAACCATTTAAAAGATTTATTTATTTATTTTTATTCCTTATGTATGTGAGTCTATTGTTTACATGTATGTAAAACCATTTAAAAGATTTATTTATTTATTTTTATTCCTTATGTATGTGAGTCTATTGTTTACATGTATGTAAGTCCAACCATGTTGTGCAGTGCCCACAGAGGACAGAAGAGGGTGTCAGATTCCCTGGAACTGGAGTTAGAGGTGGTTGTTGGGTGCAAGGATTCGAACCCAGGTCTTCTCCAAGAACAGGCAGTGCTCTTATCATCTGAGCCATCTCACCAGGTCTGAAAACCTTTTTTTAAAAGCTTTCTATGTTCTATTTTATTTCTATGTTTCTATTTCTAGTGAAATTTAAGAGAAACAAAGACAGAGCAACCCAAACACCAGAATTTCCCTAGAAATTAAAAAAAGATTACTAGTAGGCAAGCATGCTAGTACATGCCTATAATCCCAGTACTTGAGAGGCTTAGGCAGGAGGATCACAAGTTTGAGACTAACTTGGACTACACTGCATTCCAAGCCACCAATGACAATATACTAATACTCCCATGTGGAAAAAAAAATTGAGGGAGGATTTGGCTTCGTAATATCACTTATCTGGCATGGTCAAAGCCTTAGATAGGATATCTAGCACTGAGAAACACAATCCAATAAAACCAACGTATATGTACTAAAAGGTAAAAATAGAATAAACATTGTACACTATAAACCATAAAGCATCCTAAAATAAATTAAAGGAGAGCTGGAAATACAGTTCAGCTGCTTGAGTACTTGCCCGGTATCGAGTACTTGCCTGGTATTGAGTACTCGCCTGGTATTTGGGAACCCTTAGGTTTAATCCCAGGTAATTTAGACCTGTAAGCCTAGCACTCAGGGTGTAGAGACAGGAAGATCCAAAGTTCAAGATCAAAATCATCCTCAGCTACTGTCATACACACACAGAAAAAAAAAGAAATAAAAGCATAACAAAGAGAAAATTTAATTTCAGGTGTATTTAAGATGTTTGGTACATTCTAAGCATTGATAACAACAAATATGACTGAGCTAAGTTTCACTACATAAAAGTAAAAAAAATCTCACAAAAATAAAAAATAAAAAAAAATAAATTAAAAAAAAAGTCAAAAATCTCTGAATGAGAACAAAGAATTTTTAACTTTGTTCTCAAGAAATTGAAGCCAGGCGTGGTGGCACACGCCTTTAATCCTAGCACTTGGGAGGCAGAGGCAGGTGGATCTCTGTGAGTTCAAGGCCAGCCTGGTCTACAGAGTGAGTTCCAGGACAGCTGGAGACAGGGAGACCCTGTCTCGAAAAGACCAAAAAAAAAAAGGAATTGAAAACAGGGCCAGAAGATAAAAAGGTGCTTTCCACCAAGCCTGACCATCTGGGGTCTAGCCCCAAAACCACATGAGAAAAAAGAGAGAGCTGATTGCTGTAAGTTGTCCTCTGATCTCTCTATATGCTGCCTGGCATGGTACATGCACTGCGGCATGCACACACCCATATATATAATAACAATTTTTAAATATTTTATTTATTATTTTGATTTTTATTATTATGTAGCAATGTATTACCTGCAGGTATGTAAGTGCACCCATGTCCTGCAATGCCTGAGGAGGTCAGAAGAAGGCATCAGGTTCCCTTGGAACTGGAGTTATTCACAGTTTGTTATCTGTTGTGTGGGTGCTGGAAATCTAACCCAGGTCCTCTGTAAGAGCAGTCAGTGCTCTTATCTGATGAGCCATCTCTTCAGCCTATAATTTTTTTTTTTTTTTTTTTGGTATTTTTGAGACAGGGTCTCCCTTTTCTTAGTCCCAGCTGGCCTGGAGCTTGCTCTGTAAGACCAGGCTGGCCTTGAATTCACAGAGATCCGCCTACTTCTGCCTCCTGAGTGCTGGGATTAAAGGCGTGTACCACCAGGCCCAGCTATAAGTAGAATTTTTTTTTAAACAATGAAAATAAAGTTATAAGGAAGTAGCTGGACATGGTGGCACACACTTTAATCTCAACGCTCGGGAGGCAGACGCAATTGGATCATTTTGAGTTCAAGGACAGCCTGGTCTACAGAGTGAGTTCCAGGTCAGCTGGGGCTACAGGGAGACCCTGTCTCAAAAAGACCAAGAAAAAAAAAGTTATAAGGAAGTACAGAAAAATGAGCAAAGGGGCTGGAGAGATGGCCTAGTGGTTAAGAGCGCCAGCTGCTCTTGCAGAGGACCTGGGTTCGATCCCCAGCACCCACATGGTGGCTGAGAACTGTCTTTAACTCCAGTTCCAGAGGAATCTGACACCCTCTTCTGACCTCCGAAGCATTGCATGACACCGGTGCACAAACCTACATGCAGACAGTACATTCATACACATAAAAAATAAATAAAATTAAAAAAATAAGAATAAGTAGAAAAAAGAAAAGAAAAATGAGCAAAGCAGTTTTTTAAAAAATACTTTATTATTTTTAAAAATATTTACTTTTATTTTATGTGTATGAGTGTATTGCCTTTGTGTGTGTAAAGTACACCTGTGTTATGCAATGTCCTAGGAGGTGAGAAGAAGGCATTGACGAATCCCTATGGTTGTTAACTGCTGTCTGGGTGCTGGGACTTGAACCTCCATAGTCTGCAAGACCAGTCAGTGCTCTTAACCCCTGAGCCACCTATCCATTTTTTTTTCTTTTTCGAGACAGGATCTCACTATAGCCCCAGCTGTCCTGGAACTCACTCTGTAGGCCAGACTGGCCTTGAACTCACAAAGATCTGCCTGCCTTTGCCTCCCAAGTGCTAGGATTAAAAGCGTGCGCTGCCATGCCTGGCCTATTCAATTATTTTTTTTCTTTTTTTTTTTATGTGTATGAGTGTACTGTCTGCATGTAGGTTTGTGCAACCATGTCGTGCAATGCTGAGGTCAGAGAGGGCATCAGATTCCCCTGGAACTGGAGTTAAAGACTGTTCTTAGCCGCCATGTGGGTGCTGGGAATCGAACTTGGGTCCTCTGCAAGAGCAGTCAGTGCTCTTACCTGCTGAGCCATCTCTCCAGCCCCTCCAATTATTTTTATTTTATGTGTATTTCTGCATGTATGTAAGTACAGCCATGTCATGCAATACCTGCAGAGCTCAGAAGAGGTAATCAGATCCCCTGGAACTGTAGTTATGGACAGTTCTTAGCTGCCAAGTGGGTGCTGGGAGCAGAACCGGAATCCTCTGAAAGAGCAGCCAGTGCTCTTAACTGCTGACCTATCTCTCCTGCCCCAAAAGTCATAATTTAAGAATCAAGATGATCCCAGACACAGGGAGGAACAGTGGTCCAGAACAGGTGCCATCCTGGGCAACAAAGGGAAAACCATCTCTTTAATTTTCTAAAATCAAAATGAAATTCATGATTAACAAGTATTAGGGGCTATGGGTGTCCCTCAGTGTCAAGGCACTTCCCAAGTATTTGCAGATCCCAGGGTTCAATCCCTAGCACTACAGATCCAAAACAACAGACATAAGTATCCTTTAAGTAGAACAAGACTAATTTACCTGGACCAGAGATACAGTAATAGTGAATAGCCCAAGAACTCTCAGACACTCTAGACACTGAGTGTTTCACACTCATCTTTTCAGGTAATCATTAGAAAACTCTATGGACTGACTGTGGTTGATACTTCCATTTGTAGTTGAGGATACTGGACTTCAGAGATGAATTAGATGATGTTCTCAGGGTCACACAGTGATAAGGAGGACAGAACACAGCCCTTGATCTGTTAAGTCCAAAGAGCAAACACACAGCACCAAATATTTAAATACATAATGAGTTAAAAGAATTTATTTTTAGGGGGAAGAGTATGGAGAGATAACTCAGCAGTTAAGAGCACCAGCTGCTCTTGCAGAGGACCCGGATTTGATTCCCAGCATCCACATGGCGGTTAACAACCGTCCATAACTCCAGTTCCACGGAATCCAATGCCTTCTGACTCTATGGGCACTGCACAACACAGGTATACTAACACACATGTAGACAAGACACATAAAATAAACAAAATCTGATAAACTACATAGACCAAAAATAAGCAGAAAAGGAGGATTTGGGTGATGCAATTGTGCTAGTTTCCTATGATGTAACAAATACCTGAGATAATTTATAAAGAGCAAAGATCTCCAGAGTTTGGGAGGTGGCAGTTCTCAGTCAGTCAGACCTACTAGTTTGGGGCCTGTGGCCAGGTGTATTTTGGCAGGCGGCATATGGCTGACAATGCTGAGTGATCTACTTACCTCACTGCAGGTAGGAAATAGAGAAAGAAGAGCTGGAAGAGTCTCTGTGTCTCCTTCGGTGGCATGCCCTCAACAGCCTACTTCTCTCTCATTAATCTCTGCCCAAGCTACAGACCAAACCTTTAACAAATGGGCCATTTTAGCAAAGCAAAGCAAAACAAAATGATTAGTATCTATACAAACTTTGACCTCTAAACCACAGGTATGTATTCTTTAAATCAAAGACTATTTTAAAATATTGAAATGGAAATCTAAGGCCTAAGACACAAGTTTTGTTTTGTTTTCTGAGACAGGGTCTTTTTATCAGGCTAGGCTTTAACTCCCCAAGTAGCCGAGATGGCCTACACATCTCTCCCTCTTGCCTCCACCTCTCATGTGTTGGGATTATACATGGTGCTGGAGATCAAACCCAGGGTTTCCCTTGTGGGAGGCAAAACACTCTACCAACTGAGCTAGCCCTGTGATGGTTTGAAAGAGAATGTCCCCCCACAGGCTCCAAGTATTTAGACATTTTGTCCCCAGTTGGTGACGCTGTTTTAGGAGGTCTTAGAAGGTGTGGCCATGTTGGAGGTAGCACGTCACTGGGAGCTGGCCTAGAGAGTTCAAAAGCCTTGCCAATCTCCAGTTGCTCCCTCTGCCCCCTGTGCCTGCTTGAAGACATGAACCTTGGGATTGGAGAGATGGCTCGGCGCTTAAGAACACTGACTGTTCGTGCAGAGGATCTGGGTTCGATTCCAAGCACCAACATGATGGCTAACAACTATCCATAACTCCAGTTCCAAGGGTCCAACACCCTCCTCTGACCTCCAGCATTGCATGACATGGGCACACTTACACACATGCAAGCAAAACACTCATACACATTAAAAAAAAAGTAATAAATAAAAATTTTTCTTAATTTTATTTTATTTTTATGTGTATGGATGTACTGTCTGCATGTAGGTTTGTGCTACCCATGTCATGCAATGCCTCGGAGGTCAGAAAAGGGCTTCAGATTCCCCTGGAACTGGAGTTAAAGACAGTTCTCAGCCACCATGTGGGTGCTGGGGATTGAACCCGGGTCCTCTGTAAGAGCAGTCGGCACTCTTAACCACTAGGCCATCTCTCCAGCCCAAATAAAAAAATTTTTAAAAGATGTGAACTTCAGCTTTCTGCTCCGGCACCTCCTGCACCAGGCCTCCCCTCCACAATGGACTCTAATTCCCCTGGAATCGTAAGCTCATATAAACTCTTCCTTTTATAAGTTCTCTTGGTTGTGGTGTTTCTGTCACAGCCACAGAAAAATGACTAATGCAAGCCCTAAACCATAGCTTTTAACCTTAAAATAAGAAAGAAACAAATTAGCCGGGCGTGGTGGCGCACGCCCTTTAATCCTTAGCACTTGGGAGGCAAAGGCAGGCAGATCTTGGTGAGTTCAAGGCCAGTCCTGGCCTACCAGGTGAGTTCCAGGACAGCTGGGGCTAGGGAGACCCTGTATAAAAAAAACAAAAAAAAAAAAAAAAAAAAAAGAAAGAAAGAAATTAATTTTAAAAAGACAAATCAGGGGCTAGAGAGATGGCCTAGCGGTTGGGAACGCCGGCTGCTCTTGCAGAGGACCCGGTTCGATCCCCAGCACCCACATGGCAGCTGAGAGCCTTCTTTGACTCCAGCTCCAGGGGGGTCCGACACCCTCTTCTGACCTCCGGGACATTGCATGACACAGGTGCACAGACCTACATGCAGACAGTACATTCATACACATGAAAAATAATAAAATTTAAAAATTAAAAAAAAATAAAAAATAGGGGCTGGAGAGATGGCCTAGCAGTTAAGAGTGCCGACCACTCTTACAGAGGACCCAGGTTTGATCCCCAGCACCCACATGGCGGCCGAGAACCATCTGAAACTCCAATTCCAGGAGAACTCCAGTTCCAGGGGAATCCGACACCCTCTTTTGACCTCCACGGCATTGCACGACACAAGTGCACACACTTGCATGCAGACAGTACATTCATACACGTACAGAAATAAATAAAAAAAAATAAATAAACAAACAAATAAATAATAAAACAACAGCCAAGCGTGGTGCACGCCTTTAATCCTAGCACTCGGGAGGCAGAGGCAGGCAGATCTTTGTGAGTTCAAGGCCAGCCTGGTCTACAGAGTGCCAGGACATCTGGGGCTACAGGGAGACCCTGTCTCGAAAAGACCAAAAATAAATAAATAAATAAATAAATAAATAAATAAATAAATAAATAAATAAAATAAAACGACAAATCATCCTAATGACCAAAATACTTTCTTAAATAAAAATATATCTAATTTTAAATTATAGGTTAGATAGAGATTATGAATAAAGATAATACATATACTAAAAACCTGAGGTACATGACACTAGATTTGGTAATAATTTCTGAGATATGACAATAAAAACAATAAGTAAAAACATATAAAATGGGGTATGCCAGAATTAAAAACATGTGCATTGCCAGGCGTGGTGGTGCACGCCTTTAATCCCAGCACTTGGGAGGTGGAGGCAGGTGGATCTCTGTGAGTTCAAGGCCAGCCTGGTCTACAGAGTGAGCTCAAGGCCACCTGGGACTAAAGGGAGACCCTGTCTCAAAAATACTTAAAAAAAAAAAAAACTTCACCAAAAGGCACAGTTAACATAGTAAGAAGGCATCTGTGATTTTACTATGAAGTGTCAACTTGATTAGATCTGGAATCCCCTAGAACATAGGGCTCTGGACATGCTTGTGGAAGGTTCTCTTGATTAGGCTAAATGAGGGAGGAAGACACTGTGGGTGGTGCCATTTTCTGGGCTGAGATCCTAGTGAGCCAAGCCCAACATTAATTGGTCTCTCTTCTCTCTGCTTCTTAACTGTGGATGACATGTGACCAGCTGCCTCAGCTCCTGCTGCTGTGACTTCCCCACTGTGTGGACTGTAGCCTTCAACTGTGAGCCAAATTACATCCTTTCTACCTTAAATTACATTTGTCAGGGCATTTTGCCACAGCAACGAGAAAAGTAATTAAGGCAGCATCCTATGAAACAAGAGATATTGGCACATCATATATTTGAGATCTACTTCTCTTGCATGGTCTTTGCCAGGCAACTTAGTCTCTGTAGGAATATTCCCTGCATATGCTTAGAACTACGATCTGATAGAGGACATCCAGCTCATTTGACATTCAGCTCCAATAGTATTTGTCATGTTTCATAACTTATATTGTCAATGTGATGTCTAACTAAAGCTTCACTAGAGTACTCAACTTATTAGGCACTAAGTGTTTCTGGCAAAGTATTTTTCAAATGTAGCTATGATCTACAATCAGTTTATTTTAAGTAAAAGAAATAATCCTTGGAAATATAACCAATCAATGAAAAGGTCTAATACATAAAAATAGGAGTTTCCCCAAAGAAGAAATTCTGCCTCAAGACACCAACATTGATCCTTGCTTTAGAGTTTCTAGCTTACAGGCCCATCCCATGGGTTTCTGACTACAATTACATAGCCAGTTGCCTGAAGAGTGTGTGTGTGTGTCTGTGTGTGCACATGTGTGTTAAAAATGCCATTTGGGCCGGGCATGGTGGCGCACACCTTTAATCCTAGCACTTGGGAGGCAGAGGCAGGTGGATCTTTGTGAGTTCAAGGCCAGCCTGGTCTACCAAGTGAGTACCAGGACAGCTGGGACTACAGGGAGACCCTGTCTCGAAAATACCAAAAAAAAAGAAAATGCCATTTGGGGGGCTGGAGAGATGGCCTAGCAGTTAAGAGCACTGACTGCTCTTGCAGAGGACCCAGGTTCCATCCCCGGCACCCACATGGTGGCTGAGAACCATCTGTAACTCCAATTCCAGGAGAACTCCAGTTCCAGGGGAATCTAACACCCTCTTCTGACCTCCACGGCATTGCACGACATGGGTGCACAAACCTATATGCAAACAGTACATTCATACACATAAAAAAATAAATAAAATTAAAAAAAAAAAGAAAATGCCATTTGGGAGATTGGAGAGATGGCTCAGCAGGTTAGAGCACTTGCTGCTCTGACAGAGGACCTGGGGTCAGTTCCCAGCACCAACATGGCAGCTCACAACCACCTGTAACTCCAGTTCCAGGGAATCTGGAGCCTTCTGCTGGCTTCAGCAGGCACCTGCATGCATGTGGTACACATACATATACTCAGGCATACAAACACACACACACACACACACACACACACACACACACAAATATACTATAGATTTTTTTATCTTTTTTAAAAAAGAAAATGCCATTTTTCATTCTTCATTTTTTCACTTTATTTATAGTATCTTTGATGAGCAGAGGTTCTAATTTTGAAGCTGTATTTATTAGTTTACATATTTTGTTTAATCCTTTCTCAATTCCAGAGTCTCAAAGACACTCACCTAGGTTTTCTTTTAAGATTTTGTTTCTATTTTTGTGTGAGTGCGTGCGTGCGTGCGTGCGTGCGTGTGTGTGTGTGTGTGTGTGTGTGTGTGTGTGTGTGTGTGCTTGGTCTACATAGTAAGTTCCAGGGCTATATAGTAAGGTGCTGTCTTAAAAAACAAACGACAAACAAACAAACAAAGACAAACAAACAAACCTTTTCAGTTTAGGTTTAGGTTTTGATTCCAGTTGAATCCTTGCCCCCCCCCCCCAGCTTTTTTTCCTTTTTGACTTTTGAAACAAGAGTCTTACTATGTACCCTATGCTGGCCTGGAATTCACTACATAGCCCAGGCTAACCTGAAACCTTTGATCTTTCTCTTTCTGCCTTTTAAGGGGTAGAACATAGGCCTGCGTCACACTCCTGGCTCTCACTTTCAGGACGGTACACACCCTCGGCTCCAGCCACATGGCTCTCTCTGGATTTCCTTTAAGATGACTCCTGCCTCAAGGACTTACTTTTAGTTGACTCTAACTGAAAATCTATTCACTTGGAGAGTAATATTTTACTCCCTAGTTCTGAACGCTCTACTTATGTAGCACTTTGCTAGAGCAGGCATCCCTATTCTCTGACCATATGTAAAATGGCTCACATTGCTTTGTTCCTTCACATTGTTTTATTTCCTTTATTTTTTTTCTTTTTTTTGGGGGGGGTCTTTTTGAGACAGGGTTTCCCTCTAGCCCCAGCTGGCCTGGAACTCACTATGGAAACCAGGCTGGGCTTGAACTCACAGAGATCTGCCTACCTCTGCCTCCCAAGTGCTGGGATTAAAGGTGTGCACAACCATGCCTGGCTATTTTATTTTCTTCTAGGAAGTATTACTGTTTTGTTATGTGCTTACTTGCATGTTGTCAGTCTCCTCCATTAGGATATTAGCAATGATTCTCCATGTGTTTTGTTCATGTTATAACTTCAGCATCTAGAACAATAACTGGTATAAGACAGAGGCAAATAGATACTTATAGGATGGATGGATGGATGGATGGATGGATGGATGGATGGATGGATGGATGGATAGATGGATGGATGGATGGACAGATGGATGGATGAATCAATGGATCTATCAACTGATGAATTCTGCTTTGTTTTGTGCTGCTGGGGATCAAACCCAGAACCTTGCCTATGCTAGGCAAGTGTCTACCACTAAGCTACATCCTTAGCTCATCTGCTTCTTTCATAGCTCTTAGTTTTACATCACAGCTTTGCCTTTTGAATTGCAGATCTTTGTGGTGTTTAACAAAGTCTCACTCTCCAATATAGTAACCAGGCATCTAGCATAGAACTTTGTATTTCACACAGAACCAGGAGATATTTATTTATTTTTTTTTTAATTTTTTTTTTATTATTTATTTTTGTATGTGTATGAATGTATTGTTTGCATGCAGGTCTGTGCACCCGTGTCGTGCAATGCCGCGGAGGTCAGAAGAGGGTCTCAGATTCCCCTGGAACTGGAGTTCTCCTGGAATTGGAGTTACAGACGGTTCTCAGCCGCCATGTGGGTGCTGGGGATCGAACCCGGGTCCTCTGCAAGAGCGTCGGTGCTCTTAACCGCTAGGCTATCTCTCCAGCCCTCTTGTCCTCTTCTTTTAAAAAATATTTTTTTTAATTTTATGTGTATGAGTGTTTTGCCTACATGTATGTAAATGTACCCATGTCATGCAATGCCCATGGAGCTCAGAAGAGGGTGTCAGATCCCCTGGAACTGGAGTTATGGACAGTTGTTACCCACCATGTGGGTTCTGGGAATTGAACTCAGGTTCTCTGCAAAAGCAGTTAGTCCTCTTAACTGCTAAACCATCTCTCCACCCTCCTTGTCCTCTTTGATTATTTTTACATAAACGTGCATGTGCGCACACATGCACGCACGCATGCATGTATCCAGTCCTTTTAATGACGCTCGTGTGTCCTGTGTTTAGGCTATTTGGGATTTGATAACCTATCAGGGAGCTCATCCCTGGAGAAAATTGATCTTCCCTTCCTAAGCATCCATGGCGCCTATAGCTCTCCATCTAGAGGTGGGGCCCTGCATCATTTCAGCCATCCACCTTGACATTTCAACTGGCTTTGTTATTATGTAGGTCTTGCAAGGATGCCTTACTGTAGAGATTTCCTGCGTATGGCTTCTCTGCCCTGTCTACAGTGCACTGCCTAGCAGCAGGCTTCCTGCTCCTCTGGCTCTGACAATGCTTTCCACTCCCCCTTCCATGCTGTTTCCTGAGCCTTAGGTATAGTGCTTGCATTGCATATGTACCAATTAGAACTGGGCAGCCCATAGTCACTTACTTTCTGAATTCTGGCCAGCTCTCAGTAATAGTCTCCATCTGTTGCAGAAAGAAGCTTCTTTGGTGAGAGGTGAGAGCTACACTTATCATGCAGGTTCATAGCACAAGCAGGAACAATTTAGTATTTTTTCTAGGGGAAGTTGTGTAATAATTCTCTATCTACAGTATTTATCACTGTCATGTCCCTGCATTCAAATCCTTCCACATTATGGAAGCAACAGGCAATGTCTAGCCACATGTTTTTTTTTAAAAGATTGTTATTTTAAAGATTTTATTGTTATTTTATATGTAAGTGTTTTACCCATATGTATATCCACCGTGTGCACACTGTGCCTGTGGAGGCTAGAAGAGGGTACGAGAATATTTGAAACCGAAGTTACAAAAAGTTATCAGCTGCCATGTAATTGGTTGCTGGGGATCAAACCAGATCCCCTGCAAGAGCAGCAATACTCTTTTTTTTTTTTTTTTTTTTTTGAGACAGGGTCTCCTTTTAGTCCCAGCTGGCCTAGACCTCACTATGTAGACTAGGCTGGCCTTGAACTCGCAGAGATCCACCTACCTCAGCCTCCCATGCCTGGCAAAGTACTGGGCAATCTCTCCAGCCTCATACATGTCTTTTAAATCCTGCTCCTCTATTGTAGACAAAAATTACTACAAAATTTTAGTAGAGCCTTCCTTTAAAGGAATGCAAGTAGTCAATTCTAAGGAAAAACCATAAAAGAAAATCATAAGGCTCGAGTGTTTATCTCAGGGGTAGAATGCTCCCCAGCAGATGTGACGTCTGCAGCAATGTAGAAAAGAAAAAAAGGGGGGGGGGAATAGGAAAGAATCATAACTCACTCCAGGAAATATTTTTAAAGCTACTGAAAATAACAACTCTGTATCTACTTTGAAATACCTTAAAGATAAGATGATTGGGCTGGGCATGGTGGCACACGCCTTTAATCCTAGCACTCGGGAGGCAGAGCCAGGGGGATCTCTGTAAGTTCAAGGCCAGCCTGGTCTACATAATGAGTTCCAGGACAGCTGGGGTTGCAGGTAGACCCTGTCTCAAAAAGACAAAAATAAAGATAAGATGATTGAAAGAGAAATATGTAGATATGTAAAAGAGCATTTATAATACTTATCTAGGTGAAAATACGGGTGTTCACAGTAAAGTGTTTCAATTCCTCTGCATGTTTAGAAATTTTTATAATGAAACTACAGAAAAATTCCTATAAGAAAGTAATTCTAAAAGCTTAAGAAAATTATATATAAAATACTATAAACATGGGCTGGAGAGAGCCTAGCGGTTAAGAGCGCCGACTGCTCTTGCAGAGGACCCGGGTTTGACCCCCAGCACCCACATGGCAGCTAAGAACCGTCTGTAACTCCAATTCCAGGAGAACTCCAGTTCCAGGGGAATCCGAGACCCTCTTCTGACCTCCGCGGCATTGTATGACATGGGTGCACAAACCTACATGCAGACAGTACATTCATACACATACAAAAATAAATAAAAAAATAAAAAATACTATAAACATGTAAAAACTGGTCCCTTGCCCCCTCCAAAGAATACTAAAGGAAATTTGCTAATTTACTAAGAATAGATATTCTGAGATGGCATCCCTTATTTGTATGTTTTAGTATTGTACAATTGTTAAATGACTATGGTATCAAATTCCAATGAGAAAAAAAACATTAAAAATAAAACTGTAGGGCTGAGGCAGAGGATCTCAAGTTCAAGGCCAGCCTGGGCTATATTGCTTGCTTAGCTCATCTTCCTTCCTTTTTCTTTTCCTCATCCCTCCCTCCTATCTCCTTTCTTCCCCCAAAGCCCACTTCTAATGGAACTCTTTTTATACACTGACGGACAATAGCAACTAGCTACTTTTACTGCTTTATGTGTAAGGGGGAGGGCGGTCTCCTAGGAGGAATTGATGATTTGATCAATATGTTAAGGTTTCTAAAGTGTATTTCTGGAATTCTGGCTTCCCACTGTTAAAGTAAATACATTTGCTGCCAGAATGGAGTTAGGCTTTGGAGCTAAGGTCAAGGACAGGGTCAGGTACCAGAGACCATACAAAATCCCCAAAGCTGGCATTTCAGTGCAGAGTTAGTTCTTTCTCATGTAAAAGTGAGTGTTTGCAGAGTCTTGAAAGAAGTAAACAAATGTGACTTTGCATTTTCTTGGGAGGGAGAGCAAGATGCTAATTTTGTCTTCTTCAGATGCTATCAGATGGTAAAAGGCTCCAAAGCCTTCCTTAATAAAAAGGTTATTTTCTAAGTTATTATTTTTTCAGTCAGGCAATGTTCCACCATATATCAAACAGTACATTTAGTGGATGAATTTTTAAAATGATCTCTAAGGAAAAAAACCCCTGCAATTTGGCTTCAGTTACTTGAGAGAGGGGGAAAAAAATGAACCTATTTTCTAAGTATGGAGTGTATGAAAAACCATATTCTTATAAGTTTTAAGTGAAATTAGCTCCAGAAAAAAAAATACTTATCAAAAGCGAGAAGAGAGTTTTCGGAACACAACCCCAATTGATGTTTCAGAAAACGATACTCTATGGTCAACTGTTTGGGAAATGGTATGTTTTATCCTCAACTAGGAAGCTCACAATATTAATTATTAAAAGCTCCAGGAAGCTATATTTAAAACACAATGTAAGCCTTTAATCCCAGCACTTGGGAGGCAGAGGCAGGCAGATCTCTGTGAGTTCAAGGCCAGCCTGGTCTACATAGCAAGCTCCAGGCCAGCTGGGACTAAAGGGAGACCTTGTCTCAAAAAAAGACAAAAAACAAAACAAAACAAAAAAACATAATGTAACATTAACTCCAAATTTCTGAATCACACATGACCATGTAATCCTTTTTTTTGTCTAATGTCTGTTAATAACTTGCAGAGTCTCTCTAGGAAACAGTGCTTTAGAGCAAGGCCCTCATTCTTAAAGGACAGAGAAATCAGGCTGATTTGCTTAAGAAACAGTTTTCTGTTTACTTAGAGAAACCCACAGGTAGGTCAGCTACATGGTATTTTTATTTTAAAAGGAAATACAAACTACAATGATTTCTTCCTTTTGAATCTTTGCTTTAAATGATCCCTGGTCACACAAAAAGTTGTCTTTGTTTCTGCAACTAGATTTTTGGTCTTCCAGTCTTCCCTGGCCCTTAAGTAGGGTTCTGAAGTCAAATAACTCAGTTCCTGATGCAAACTAAACTGTTTTGGGGGGTGGAAGGTTACCTGTTCATGAGCAGGCTAGTGAAAATATCCACAGAATTGGACACAACCGGACAGTAATTTGTTGAATATGCTGAATGCAATAATACCATTGTTGTTCTTGATAACTACTTTTTATGTTGTTATAAATTTTCTAATTTTATAATAAATCTTTTTTAAAAAAATCTCATGAATAGACAGACATTTTGATGCTCAGTAGAATTTCCACCAGCCTATAAAACCTCTGCCAGGGGGCTGGAGAGGTGGCTCAGCAATTAAGAGCACCAACTGCTCTTGAGGAGGACCCGGGTTCTATTCCCAGCACCCACATGGCAGATAAGAACCATCATTAATTCCAGTTCCAGGGGAATCCGATGCCCTCTTCTGACCTCCATGGCATTGTACAACATGGGTGCACCAACCTACATGCAGACAGTACACTCATACACATAAAAAAATTAAAAAAATAAAATAAATAAAAAAATAAAAACTCTGTCAAACCCCAGTCACAGTGATTTGGGGCTTTCTCTGATCAATATGTAATCAAATTCTGTCTTCTATTGTTACCTACCTGCCCTTGTGCACGTCTTATCTTTCTAAGTAGATTGTAAGAGTCACCTTAGACACATACTAGATTCTCAAAGAAATTCTGGTGAATGTCTCAGAAATTACTAGTTAAATAGAAAGGGGAGAGATGGTCTGTAGGAAGGATTAGGAAAGGAGCCTGGCGGTCTGCCTGCTTTTTGAACTCTCCCTCCATGTCCCCTTGCATGGCTTGCAACCCCTCCTGGCAGTTTTTCTGGGTGTCTGCAGAAAACTAGGCTGCCCTTGCTTGAGGGATGTTGGCTGCCAACATTCCAGTGAATCAGTGACCTGCTTATCAAAAATCAGCAGACCACGTACCCGTCATGGACCAAATCTATCTGGAGATCAAGTGGGCCTTAATAAATAGAGGCTTGTTATTTCTACTTGTTTGGCCTAAGTCATTGGGTACCTGCCCCCAAAGCATAAGATAGTTGCTTTCAGACACTGTTGCATTGTTTTCCTCAAAGAGAAGGTGATCCACAGTAGAGACAGCTCTAATTACTGTTTGAGCTGGTTAAAGGTAAGACCTAGAGAAGCTGAAAAAGAGGAAAGGAAACTCCTTAGTTTTCTTTGTTTCAGGTGATTCAGGCAGACTTTGGTTAAAGGACAAACTCTACTCAAAAGTTCAAACAAACTCAGGGCCTACAAAGTAATGTCCAGGAATTACCACTGTTGTCACCTATGTATCTTTGAAAGATAGGAAGCAGTATTGTCTAATAATTCATTCTTTTGCCGACAAATCCAGGAGTGTTGACTTTGCAGTTACCATGTTCTGATCAATAGTCTTTGGCACTGCTGTGGCACTGTGGAATGAGAAGATTATATAAAGGCGTGGTTCCTCCCCTCCAGGTAAAAAGTCTAATACATGAGATAAGAGCAACATTGAGGACCACTGTGGACAATGCAAGGTGATACATACACTCTAGACAGGGGAGAGTTGGACTATTTAACTGCAACGGGAATTCAGCAAAGGGGGGAAGGCACCGGAGTTCCTGAAATTGTAGAAGATTTAATGAAAGAAATGTGAAAGGAGTTAAACACTGATGGAAGGACAAGACTTGAGGCAAAGCAAGTAGGCAGTCCATTCTGGCTTCAGACAGTATCTTCTCCTTCCTTATTTTTTTGGGGGGGTCTTTTTGAGACAGGGTCTCCCTGTAGCCCCAGCTGACCTGGAACTTACTCTGTAGACCAGACTGGCCTTGAACTCACAGAGATCTGCCTGCCTCTGCCTCCCAAGTGCTGGGATTATAGGCGTGCGCCACCACGCCCAGCTATTCATTCTTTTTTTAAAACACAGCGTTTCACGTAGCGTAGGCTGGACTCTAGCTTCCTAAGAAGCTGAGGATGACCTTGAACTCCTGATTCTCCTTCCTGCACCTTCCTGGGGTTACAGGTGAGTCTCACCATGCCCAACTCATCTTGTTGGGAGACCCTGTCTCAAAAAGACAATAATAATAATAATAATAATAATTGTCAAAGTGTTTATTGTGTGTTAGGACCTATGTTGGGTACTGGGGATAAATGATCAATATAATACACCCAACAAGTTTAAATGTGATGGTGGAGACAGATATAAAAAATGACTATAATTATAGTGTGTTTCATCAAAGAAAACTACAGAGAGCTTTAGAGAAGCATCTATCAGGAGAGTCTACTTCAGACTGGAAGGGCAGCGGCAAAGGTCTTGACGTGATAAGCTGGGCTAAGATCAAAAGCATATAGTAGCTAGAGGTACAGGGAACAGGTCCAGGGAGAATTCTAGAACAGAAAAGCCTCTCAGGTTCTTAGAGGGTAAAGGGAAATAAGACTCAACAAATGAACTGGGTTGTGCTTATTTATCTATTTTATTAATATATTACAAACATAGCAAGCAGAGTCAGGCACAGTGGTGTCAGCCACAGAAGTGTGTGCCTCACAATCCCAGCCATTTGGTTCAGGAAGCAAAGACAGGAAAATTATTGGAGCCAGGGACTTGGAGACCAGCCTGAGAATTCTAATACCCTATCTCAAACAAACTGACAATAGCAAAAACTAAATTATTTTGCAATAATAATATTTCATTCTAATCTTTTCATTACAAGTTAAATGAGAATTCGATTTCTCTTATGATAAACACAATTTAAAGCCGGGCGTGGTGGCGCATGCCTTTCATCTCAGCACTTGAGAGGCAGAGGCAGGCGGAGCTTTGTGAGTTCAAGGCCAGCCTGGTCTACAGAGCTAGCTCCAGGCCATCTGGGACTAAAGGGAGACCCTGTCTCAAAAAAAAAAGAAAGAAAAAAGAAAAAGATGGGGATTACAGTGGCTGTAGGTACTTGAACACTTTGTTCCCCCTTGGTAACTGTTTTCAGGGGTTTAGAAGGTGCGTGCGGCCCTACTGCAGGAGGCAGTAGTGGGCTTCAGCCTTGCCCATTTCCAGTTTGTCTCTGCTTCCTGTGCCTGCCTGCCAAGGATGTGAACACTCAGCTTTCTGCTCCAGCTCCCTCTGCCACCATCCTCCCTTGCCATGATGGACTCCCAGCTTTTTATGTGGGTGCTGGGGATCCAAACTTAATTCCTCATTTTTTTTTTTTTTTTGGTCTTTTCGAGACAGGGTCTCCCTGTAGCCCCAGCTGTCCTGGAACTCACTCTGTAGACCAGGCTGGCCTTGAACTCACAAAGATCTGCCTGCCTCTGCCTCTCAAGTGCTAGGATTAAAGGCGTGCGCCACCACGCCTGGCAATTCCTCATTCTTATGTAGCAAGTACTTTACTGACTAAGCCATTAATTACCCCAGCCCTGAAGATTTACCCTTCAAAGAAAGTGATATAGATGGTCCCAGCCTTTGCATGATAGATATTCCAGTAGTTCAAGGTAATTATTCTCAAAGTAGAGGTATTAAGGTATTAACACTTGTAAATTTTATAATGAATTATCTCAGTCTTCTTTCCCTATTAAATTCACAGAGCGCTAACACTGGCTATTACCCCCTAGGAAAGCTAACCACTCCAGGAGGGCGGACCTAAAGGAACTGGAAGAAGGATTCCACAAATAATTGACCCAACTAAGCTCATCTTATATTGAAACCCAACCCAAGTACTCAGAGAAACCTGTCAGTTTCTTAATGTCCCTTCTTGAAACTTAACTCATAATCAAGAACCACAAAATATTAGTAAAGAATCTCTAGTATAAAAGGTAACTATAGGGCCTGGAGAGATAGCCTAGCGGTTAAGAGCACCAACTGCTCTTGCAGAGGACCCGGGTTCGGGTTCGATCCCCAGCACCCACATGGCAGCTAAGAACTGTCTGTAACTCCAATTCCAGGAGAACTCCAGTTCCAGGGGAATCCGAGACCCTCTTCTGACCTCCGCGGCATTGCACGTCACGGGTGCACAGCCATGCATGCAGACAATACATTCATACATATACGGAAATAAATAAAATTTAAAAAAAAAGCGGTTACATTTATATCCTGCAGAGAGGTGGTTAGTGGAGAGGGGATGGGGTATGGGGATAGTTAGGGCAAGGGTGATCTGGCGGAACTTGCAAAACATGTTTTCGCAAGATAAACTCGGAATGTCCTGTAGTTAACGAGCATCCTGTGGTTAACGAGCATCCTGTGGTTATTCTTCAGCAAAGGTCAGCACGGTCTCATGATCAGTGTTGAGCAAGCACGGCTTGCCCAGGCAGGACTGTGTCTTGGCTTCCAACATGTCCCCCTGTTTTATTTACTTTACAAAAGGAGAGTCTGTCTTAGGCTATGTGATGTGCCTCCATGGTCGGGCTTTTACCAGTAGAGCCCCGTGTCTTAGGCTACTCGAGTTGCTTTCCGCAAAACCTGTTTTTGGGAGGAGGTAGAGGCCAAATAAATGGTGTGCCTCCCAGAGTGTCTGGGCAGGCTATGAAGGGCCACTCTTGCAGTCTAGCTGCATCCCAAGTGCGGATGGTTAGGATAAGGAGTATCCCAGACATGTATCTCCTATTTTGCGGCTCGAGCTATTCCCGTCATTGGGTTACTCTACAGCAGGTAGGTGCTTATCCCAACCCATAGCATACTCCTGTCATCAACATAAGCAAGTTAGTAATTTTCTGCAAGCATGTATGTCTGACAGCTTTGGCTCCCAGCATCTCCTCCCTTCTTTTATACAAAAAGAGGGGGAGCCCCACTTGTAAAGGTGGGTTTTCAAGTATCTGTGTTCATATTTTGAACAACCCAAGGTTCCCATAGTCCAATTGGAGAAGCTTGTATGCACAAGCATGTTGATCAATTAAGAGTCCAGTCCATAT